>CAJQZJ010000148.1:2523054-2610989 GCA_907164525.1 Lophiomys imhausi | reverse complement strand
GAAATTGTTATTATACAATATTTCTTAGGGGAAAAAACCATTCAAAAGTCTAAATATCTTTAATAGAAATACCATCTTATTTGCCTGTGTTTGACTTACCAATGGTTAAATAGTTATATGTTTACACTTTGCTTAAAAATTAAGAGAATATCATATACAAACCACTGGTCAATATCACTGCATTACTAATCTATTTGTTTATTTGTGTTGCTGTTGTTTTGCTTTGTTTGAGAAAGAGTTTCAGTGTGTAGTGTAGGCTGGCCTCACCCTTTCATCCCTCTGACTCAGCAACCTGGGTGCTGGGATTATAGATGTGGACAACAATGTCAACTAAACTTTTGTTTTAAATATTAAGTTAATCAAAGTGAAGTAAATTCTTTTCAAGAGTCAAAGCAGAGAGGGCCAACCGTATGTCTGTGGATGGGCAGGCAGACAGATAGATGATCTATTGATTGATAATTTCTGTATGGGTGGTAGAATGACTGATTGACAAGTGATAGAGGGGTAGGTAGGTAGATAGTGAATAGATAGACAGATGAAATTAAGTCCATGGCCTCTTTAAAATACGTTCTAAGGAAGTCCTCATGCACCAGATGTTACAAAACTGAAGTTACCCATCCATGTTCCACTAAATGTGGACGTGGCACAAAGGAAACAGAAGGGAGCAGTTATTGTTTTGACTCCCACAGACCATCATGCTACACAATCCAGCTTTGGGCAGAAACAGCATTGACAAAGTTGAGGTTCTCTATGAAGAAGCTCAGGGGTCAGCTACCTACATGTGCAATACTCTTTGGAGAGAAGAGGCCCCACTCTAGACCTTCCTCCATGCATGATGAACATCTGAGGCTATAAAAGTATGCCCAGGGGAGTGTGAGTCCCTGTACCTGCAACAGGTCAGAGGTCAAGGACTCACCAGACCCTGGAGCAGCACCAGAGCTCACTACGGCTGCTTTCTGCTGCCATGGCCAGCAGGGCACTGTGGTCCTTCTTTGTGCTTTGTCACCATGGCACTATGGGTCCCTCCAGCTCCTTTTCAGCAACCATGAATAAGCCATCATCAGATGTTTCTGGGAAACTTCCATGAAGTTCAGCATCCCTTGAAGGTGACAATGGGGACCCAGCGCTGGCCCTGCCCCCAACCACAAAGGTGGATATAAAACCAAGAGGACTATTTTTGTACTTAATTTCCATTGATTAAAAAAAATGTAAATGCACAGATGTTGACACAATGAAGCCATTGCGGTCTATTGTGCAATTATTTCTTTGATAGCTCATGACGGCTCAATTGGATGCATAATGGACGATTATGCAATGACATCTTAGCCAAGTTTTTTTTTTTAACTTGTTTTCCTCTTTTCCTTCACTTTCTTTCCTTCTTTCCTCCTTTCAAAAAAAAAGAGAAGGGAATTTTTCATTTGCAGATCATTGACTTTTTAATGTCAGATTATTTACTCGATAGTCAATAATGATGCCTTTGGATTCATTATGGGCTATCGTGTAAATAGCTAATTGCATTAATTACAGCCTTTTAACAAATGTTTAGTTTGCAGCTCCTCATACCCACGGACTGTGTAATTGCTGTTCTCGGGGCTGATGGGCAGGCTCAGCCCTGAGTGTCTACGTGGTGACAAGGATGTGTATGATACCTTTGTTCCAGTGGGGCCAGCCTGAACCCACTAACCACCCCTGTGTGTGTTGTGGTGGTGGTGGTGAAGGGAGTCAGGTGTGTACATCTATTGACCATCTCACTTCATATTCATAAAGAGAAGGAGTCATGCTTCCTAGGCAACTGGATACTTAAAAAAGGTAATGCTAATTTAAAAGAAAAAAGAGCATGAATTAGGGAGCTTGAATTAGGTCTGACCTTTACCTCTATGCATTTCTAACTCATGACCTAGGAGATCAATTCTATCCTGATGTGCATGGCACAGAATTTTCCAGGAACCCGAGGATACGCTCACAAGACTCACTGTCTCCTTATAAGAAAAAAAGAGGGGACTTCATATTTAGACACTGTCATTCTCACGGGTACAGGGTCATATTGGAAGTTATCTTTATATATTATATGCACATCACAGGTAAACAGAGACACAGTTTGGCTAAGGGCTGCACAGAGTCAGAGTTCCCTTGTGTCCAAGCAGATAGCATCTGGCATGGATGATTCTTCTTCTTCTTCTTGACACTTGCTTGTTCTATTCCTTAACCTCCTTCACTCGCTTGTTCTCTGGCCAGACTTGCCAAGGTGTCTTTCATCATGGTCTCTAACTGACCTCCCTTTTTGATTTGTTATACTTTTTCCCAGTGTCCCTTTCTACCCTTCACTGCTTGATCTAGATCGCCCAGGTGGCTGGGACAGATTATTTTGAATGTCAAGGTTTCAGAGTATATGCAGAATTGGAGACAAGAACCTGAGCTTACCATTTAAAGGTGGCATGAAAGCTCAAAGGCTAAGGTTTGTATCTTGAGAGAAATGTGGCTCTGCTCTATACAAACATCTCCTACCTCAGTGACCACAGTTGATGTGTGAAGTTCTTGTCATCCATCACTCTTGCCCAGTATGGTGCCTACAAAAGAATCACAATCCACTAACACGAACTCTTTAATCCAAAGGCCCATCCTCCCATCAAGCAAACCTAGCCTACTACCTTTGGGTTGTGAGGCCAAAGGCTTTGGAGCAGAACCTACTCCTGCCTCTTTCCTAAACCAATATAATCTCTAACTGTGTTCTAAATGTGTATCCTTAAACCCACAGATAAAGTGCAGCTCTCACACTTTATTGAAGAAGCTTCTTTTTGTAGCAGACAGAGACCAGTGCAGATATCCACAACCCATCAAAATGCAGAGAACAACTGACCGTGGCTGTGTCCAGACCCAGTTGATAACATCTGCAACACAAACGACCCTTACATCTGTAGCTCAGGGCACATCATGGAAGAAGGAGAAGAAGGAATGTAAGAACCAGATGCCCAGGAAGTTGCCCATGAGCTTGTGTCTTCTAGATACAATAGGGAAGCTGCACCCATGAGATCTCAACAGTATGGCTTCCTAAACAAGACCTGTAAAATGACACCCATCCACACTCCAGCATGGCTGGGGGAAGTCTCATGAAGCCCCACACCAGAAGTAGCCAGGAAATTACTGGCTACTGGGAGAGGTATATCTGTCTTTTCAGGGGATAATACCTCTGAGAGGTTATCCAATCCTGAAAGGTCAGCCCCAAACACATAAATTGAAGTTAGCAAGTTGTATTTGTAAATCTAAATGCATAAGTTAGAAATAATAATTGAAGAATAAGAAACCATGAAACTGAGAAGGGGTGAGGATGGGGGTAACACAGGAAGAGTTGAAGGGAGGAAGGGGAGAAATTATATATATACAGTATTCATACATTAAATTCTCAAAAAGTAAGTGAATATATAAAAAGGAAACTACTTTTATGTTAAATTCAGGAAATATTGATTTTAAAAATCTCTTTGTTTAGAAAGGAAATAGTTTTGTTAGAAATTTTTAAAAAAATAATGGATCTTGGAAAAAATAAATACTACAGTTTAGACTTGAAAACACTTTCACAAAATCGAATGTATGAATGTCTGACGACTGCCTGACCTAGATGTCACAGGAAGGAATTCCATAACTACACTCCTTGAACACACCAGAAAAAGATGGCCATAGTTCCTGTGTTAAAATTCATCAACAATCAGTCTGTGAGATGAATCAGCAACTAAGACCACTCTGCTCTTCCAGAGTCCTGTGTTCTCAGCACCCACATGGTGGTTCACAACTGTCTATAACTCCAGTTCCAGGGTTATCTGACTCCCTCTTCTGCCCTGTGCAGGTACTGGACACATGTAGTACACATGCAAGAAAGCACTCATACATATAAAATAAATAAATCTTTAAAAAATAAATGAGTAAATAAAAGTGGATATCGAGGGCTGGTGGACAAAAGCACCTTCTATTTCTGTGTTTTATATAAAGAACAATAAGTGAATCCCTCCTGATCCCTTATTCTTTAAACTTTAAAGTCAGAAATACAAAGGTGTGGGGGAGTTAGCCTTTGATGACAAGAGATTTTAATTGCCTAGAAAACCTGCTCTGTAGGAGTGAGCTACTCTCAGGGGTATAGAAAAAGCCTCAAATATCCTCCAATGGGAGGCATGTGGCCTAGATTTGCTTTTTGCTACTACAACAAAATATACAAGATTTCATTTACAAAAAAAAAGATAACGCTCTATTCGGTTCACAGTCTGGAGGCTGAGAAGTCCAACCCTAGAGCGGGGTGCATTGCATGAGCTCAGCCTCTGGTGAGGTTCTGTTTGTCACATACTAACATGATGGAGAGCATCATGTGAGAGTCAGAGCAACTGTCCACCTCAAGTCTCTCATCCTCTCAGAAGACCACTGAAGCCATCATGGGAACACAGTGATTTTTTTTTTTTATCCATCTGAGCCTAGTTACCTCTCCAATGCCCAACCTTAATACTACTGACATATTAACTTTGGGAATGAGTTTCCAACATATGATTCCGGATGTGGGGCATTAAGATTGCCACATAGACCTCAGACAGCCCAAGCCAAAGAGGCTCTCCTTCCACTAACCCCACAGTGACAATGTTCCACAGTCCTTGCAATTGAGAACTTGCACTCAGCAGGTGCTGACAGACCTCCTCAGCCACTGGCATCCATGATGGCTTTCATCTTCTACTTAATAACTTTTCAAATATCAATAGTTGGTAATGACCCAAATCAATTTGAAGGGTAGAAGAAAATGAATGTGTTCAAGCCAGGGGGTGCAAGAGAAAATACACAAAAGGCTTGTTCAAGTGGTATGGAGATGATTATTGTTCAACTGAACAAGAACTTGAATCCAAATGTAGTAGGAGTTTTGCACATATTATGGCATTTTTTTCTTAACCTAAGGGGCAAATGCAGGTGTGGTGGTTTTCATAAGAATGGCCCCATAGGCCATGCTTGATGGCTTGGTTCCAGTTGGTGGAACTGTTTGGGAAGGATTATGACATCCATCATTGTTGGAGAAAGTGTGTCATTGGAAGTAGGCTTTGAGGTTTCAAAAACCCATTCCAGGCCCAGTTAGTTCTTCCTCTCTCTCTCTCTCTCTCTCTCTCTCTCTCTCCTTTATGGTTATTATCTTAATGTATAAGCTCTCAGTTACTGCTTCAAAATGATTCTGGCCCACCTGCTGCCATGCTTCCTACCATGATGGTCATGGCCTCTAACCTCTGGAATCATGAGCCCCAAGATTAAATGCTTTCTTTTATAAGTTACGTTGGTCTTGGTGTCTCTTCACAGCAATAGAACAGCACCTAAAACACTAGACCTCTCATACACAGTAGCATTAGGCTCTGGCCTCTGTCCAGATCAAATGCTTCCATTACAGTTGAGTGATCTGGAGAAGAGAGAGACAGAGAGGAGGATGTTTGAATTTGGGACTCCTCAGTGATTCTCTGAGTCTTATTTGCAAAGGTCAAGGTGACAGACTGGATTTTCCAAGGGCATACTCTGGATGTCACTAAGACGAGTGCAGAAGTGAACTAGATATCAGAGCTAGAGCAGGCAGAGTTTCTCAGGGTCCTGACCTGCTCTCATCCTTGTTTTTCTTCCCTCTCCCTTTCAGGGAGGGCAACATAGCTCCCAAACAACCCCACGTGTCCACAGTCATACAGAACAGACATCATTCTCCAACTCCAAGTTTAAATCTTAAACTTGTGAAAAGTTGACTCCTGGTACCCAGGATATCATGGGAAACCGTGTGGTAGGTGGGGCTTCAGCAGAATCTAACAGAGAGAGAGGAAGAGGATCAGAGCAAAGGAAGGACATTCCACCGGTGTGGACAGGGCTGTTATTTCTGAGGTCACGGTCATCTTGCATTATCCAGGGCTGGGGTTTAGCTACAGAGAGCCTAAACTGCAGTTACAGAGATATAGCCTCACTAGGGACATGGCCTGGCCTCAAACCTGCAGTCTCTCTGCCTCCACCTCCCCTGGGCACCACCATATTGGGAATCAAATAGATTTAATTGGCAAACTTTGATACTAATTGAAGCAGGCAGACAATCCTTTGAAACTGCCTGGGAAGGTATAGTGATGGCATTGTGGTGTGCATATATTAGTTACTTTTCTTGATGCTTGGACCAAATATCTGACAATCAACTTAAGAGGGCCAAGGGGAATGAAATCCATCATGGAGGGAAGGCATGGCCACAGGAGTGTATGGTCACCCTGTGACCAGAGTCAGGAAGCAGAGAATAGAAAGCAAGTGAGGTCAGGCTATAAAGCCCCAAGGCCCACCCCAAGTGACCCACAGCCTTCTAAAGCAGTACAATCAGCTGAAAACCAAATGCCCAGATTTATGAATCTGTGAGTGATGTCTCGTATTCAAACCATAATGATGTGCAAAGAAATTTGGACATGATACTCTTGGGGAAGTACTATTGGTGACAACCACGGTGCCCTGGTTAGATTTTTATTGTCAACAGTGACCTGGGAAGAGGCAACCTCAACTGAGGAATTGTCCAGATCAGATTCACCTGGGAAGAATGTACGTGAGAGGTTGTCTAGATGGATAATTGATGTGGGAGGGCCTGGGCCCTGCCCACAACTGTGGGAACCATCCCTAGGCAAGTGTGCCTGGACTCTCTAAGAAATCAGGCTGAACATGCAGGGAGTAGTGCCGTAGAGTGCCCCTCCATGGTTTCTGCTCCAGGTTCCTGATTGACTTCCTACCCTGACTTCCCTCAGTGATCAGCTGTGACCTGCAACGGGTGAGCTGGAACAAGCCCTCTCCTCCCTAAGTTGTTTTTGGTCATGGTGTTTATAAGAGGAACAGAAAAGTAACTAGGACACATTGTAAAGAGGTGATGAACAGTAATATATCTATGGGTCACATGGAGCTGTGCTGAGCAGGTATACCCACCATCCAAGGATGCGCCCTCATATCCTTTGATATTTCCTTTATATGTCAAATCTATGTACGAAAGAAAACACAAGCAACTAGAAACCAGACTGTTAGGGAAGAGAGACCCAGTGAAAGTGGAGAGGAGTTGGCTATGAGTAGAGAACATTGTGTACTGTATGGAAATGTCATAATGAACCCCACTATTTTGTACAATTTACACATTGTCATAGGAAAGGTAACTCTGACCCTTGCTGCCAACATGCCTTGTGTGCCATCCCCAGACCTGAAGCAGATAAAAGACCCAAAGTCAAGATAGGGAGGGAGAAGCTGGGGTGTTTCTGTGATTGTAAAATCACACACCAAGGCCAAGTGGAGCAGGGACTAGAACCCAGGGCTGCGATGTCCCCACCCCTCCCTGACGTTGTCATGAACCACTTTCTGTAGGGCACACATGATGCATGGCTTCAACACCCAGAATATTTTCTCTCTAATTGGAATGGACAACAATTATTTCCCACCAGGCCGGGAGGGGGGTAGTATTTGAATGGCAGGCAGATATGCATTGAAAGGGAAGCCTTGTGTGCATCCACACACTATGACTAAACTATAGAGGGAACAAAACAAACAAACAAACAAACAAAAACTGCACCTTTTCCCTTTGAAACACCAAACTGAAAACAAAGGATACAGAAAATCAAATGAAAGTTCAAATTCTGTTCTCCAAAGGGAAGAGGGGGGAAAGGAAAGACAGTTGAGGAAATTCTCTGTGTAGCTGATCCCAGAACAATTCAATGGGTAAGTAGTCCATGATTTTTCTTAACATACATCCTCATTAAAAAGGAGAGAAAGAGGAGACAGAGATGGGAGAGAGGAGGAGGCTTAGAAATATCTTCGGAAAGCGATGGATCCGTTGCCATTTCTTTTACTTAATTTTGCAGGTATTCTCAGCAGGATCTGAATAAATTATGCTGACAATACCATAATATCCACGATAAATCATCAACACGATTTTACTGATATATTGCAGGAAACGTAAATAATTGCCAGGCCCGCTAATTGGCTTGCTTCTGGGGAAGAAAGCTGTGACCGCCGCGCGGGTCTGCCAGTCCAGGCATTAGTGAGTCTGTGGGATGACTCTTTCTGCTGACCCAAAGGAAAACAGGCCTTTGTGTGCAAGATCTTCCAGGAGCACCAGCCTGAGGGAAGGAGCTGGGACTCACGGTCCAACCCTGTGGGCTGTTACTACTTGGCCCAGTTTCCACTGATACTCTGGGTATCAAGCAGTATCAAGGTTCAGTGAGGGAAAAATCTCCCCTAGTCTGTTCAGTTGTTAAATCTTCCCATTATGATTTTTTTTTGCCCTAGTAAGGATTTGATTGCAGCTTCATCTGACCAGAAACATAAGCTACCCTCCCATGTGCTTCCCTTTTCCAGAACACCTTGTTAGCATTTGTCATATGTTTGTGGAGATTAAAAATATTGTTTTCTTTTATTTTCCCTCCAAAACAAATCCTTCTGCTTTCTGACAGGGCTGAGCTTCCTGCTGTAGCACGGTGTCTCAGGGAAAAGTAACCTGGAGTCCCCTGAGCTGAATGGCATTTACTAGAATGCCAAATCAGGGTCAAGGTCCTGGAGAGGCCTGCTTCTCATGCCCAGTGTCTTGCATTCTTGAAGGAGCAGGACAATAATGGGAGCAGGGCAACAATGAAGAAACAAATATAAACAAACATTATTTATTTTTGACACTAATGCAAAGCACATGGAGAGAGTGATGGGGATGAGAGGCCAGAGAGGAGGCAACATTCGAGCTGGGGTTTGAGGAACCAGAAAGAATTTAACTGTGCAAATATCAAAGGAAAGAAGAACAGCATGTTCAAAAGTCCTGGTGCTGGAGAGCCTGTTTGGGCAAAGCAGGGAGAGAGTGTGACAGGTGCCCAGGAAGGCAGTGACTGGGAAGTGGTTTTCAGTGCACACAGACTCCATTACAGTGCAGAGAAGGGAAGCTTTCCCTCACACCTGGGGGGTCCTTCCCTACCTTCCACTCCCAGAGCTCATGTGATACCTTCTTCCATGACCTGACTGTGAGTTCTGAACCATCCCATCTGCTTCTGGTCCATTGTGCAGATTTGAGATTGTTCCTGGAGTGGTTTGAATATGTGAAATGTCTCACGTATTTAGAGTCTTGGTCTCCTGCTAATAGTGCTGTTTGGGAAGGTTATATAGGTGTAACCTAGAGGAAGTGGGAAGAATGATTGAGGATTTACAGCCTGGACCCACATCCTGTTCTCTCTGCTTCCTCTGTATGGATGAAATATGGTGACCCTGCTATTTGATTGCCAGGCTGTCCTTGTGCCCCAGATGCCACGCCTTCACCTCCACAATAAACCCTTTCTTCCCCACAGAGCATTTTGTCACAGAAACAGAGAAATAACCCACACAGTGGGTCCTTGTAATTTTATACCTCAGCAGCCATTCTGAATACAAGTTTGACCTCCTTAGATCAGAAGAGGAGCCCAGTCACCCTTGACAGATGCCAATCACCCATGATACCCAAATGGTTCACTCAGGTAGCCATTCAGTGGACATTCTGAGACTGCTTCCACCATGGCCGACTTGTTTCTTGACTTTTCATCTTTTCTTAATGAACCATTCTTGTGCCTGTCCATAAATTTGAAGTGATCCACACCCTCTTCCTTTCCATCCCTGGCTGGGCACCATGCCCTCATCTGCTTTGCCAAACTCTGTTGTAGCTTGAATGCAAAAAGTCCCCCACAGGCTCATATGTTAAACCCTTGACTTCCAGCTGTGTATGCTCCTTGGAAGGTTCTGGAAGTTTAGGAGGTTGGGCTCAGATGGAGGAAGAAGTTTAGTGGGGACACTTTGAAGGCTGTGGGTGATTCCTGCTCTGCTGTTTCCTGTCTACCAAGAAGTGAAGGAAACCTCCTTTACACTCTCCCCCCACACTGCCTGATGCTTTGGCCAAGTGCACAGGGCCTAGTGACCATGGCTAGAGCCTCTGAAGTCTTAAGCAAAATTTAAAAGTTCTATCCTAAATTCTCCTGCAAAGGTACTTTGTACTAACCATTCTCCAGGGTCATGTGACCTGGAGGCACGGCTCTGCTCCCTTCTTACCTGCCATTGGCTGTTTACAGCCTTGTTTCTTTTTGTGCTGTTATGTTGAATGTACATCTTCCATCTGAAGAATGAGCTACCTCAAGACAGGTTTTCCCCATGGTACCAGAAAGATCCCAAGAATAGGCTCCCAGCAGGAGAGTGATAGTCAAACAGGAAGAAATAGAATGTGAGTGGGACAGGAAATACAAGGTCATTGGCCAGAATACATCAGAGGGACTTTCAGACTCCAGTGGGTTAACTAGGCAATACGCCTTCCCCCAGGTTCAAGAAGTATCCTGGGAAGGGCACAGCCTCTCCAGACCCCTTCCTTTGCCAACAAAGCAGGGCTGCCACCCACTCTGCAGCCACACAATCCACGTAGTCGAGGGCTCTCAGAACAGGGATCCCCTCAGGCCTGTAGACTTCTTAAGAATACATTGTTCTGCCTGAAGACTGGACAGCACACCATGAAGTTGGGCCTGAGTGAAACCTCCAGGGCCTGAGCATGGAATCCAGACAAAAAGGCATCTGGCCAAGAGCCCTGCCACTCGGAGGCTGGAAGGCTGCTTCTAACCACACAGAGGCCTGGCCTGATGCCCTTATTCACAGTCAGTGTGTCTTGGCAGTTAGCTAGCTGCCCTAGGGCCATGATAATGTGACAGGTGCAGGTCCTAACACAGGAAGTAGGGTTATTAGTGTGTTTCCTGGTAAGCCTTACTAAGTGGTTCACAGCTAGGCAACCTTCTTCATGGACCCTGAAGGATACAGGGTTACCCCCTAACTCTTTCAAATGGGCATTCAACCCTGGTTTCTTCCCTGAGATGGCTTGGACAATGGCTGGTGCCCCCAGAGAAAGCACCAGGCATCTAACAGCTGCATAGGGTGGCTCTGTCTCTCAAACCTTCAAAGCAGAAGCACTGAAGGTCTCAGCAACTGCTGTTATTTCCAGTTTATCACCCACCCTCTGCATCAGGACCACAAATCTGTATCGATATTATCCACATAGGGCACCGAGACAGGGCTGGGACAGTGAGCTAATCAGACACAAGGACTCCTTGGCAGAGGAGTCCACCTGACCTGACATGGATGAAGGTGACTTGCAGGCAGGACAATGGTTAAGCTGAAAGGCAATATTATAAGATATTTGCAGTACATGCAGATAGGAGGGTCCTAGTGGGAGCAGGATGGGGAAAAGGAACTTGGGTAGGTAAGAGCAATATTTTTTAATGGGATCCCAAAGGCTTTCTTCCCGACAGAAGGGGCCTGTGTGGGATTAAACATCAGAAGACAATCATTTTATTAAATGTAATGCTAAAAACATCCTTCAGCAGGGTGTGTTGGTGAACACCTATGATCCCAGTACGTGGGAGGTTGAGGCAGGAAGATTATGAGTACAAAGCTAGTCTAAGCTAAATGGCATCTGTCAGTGTGTATGTGCTTGTCTGTCTGTCTTTCTCCCCTCCCCCTTTTAAATATCTAAATGAAACAAGCAAACCAAACCAGAGAGTAGATTCCCAGGCCAGGAGCAGGATGCAGGCTGACCTTTCCTGGCCCGTGACTTCCACAAACCACTAATGCTGCACACATGGTCCAGCAGGCAATGATGAGGGGGCTCAGCAAGCTGAAAGAAGAGGGTGAGCAGTATGGGAGTTCTCCCAGTTTGCTTTTTCAAAAAGTTACTCTGTGTGAGAGAGAGAGAGGGTGTAGATATACACGAGTGGGAGGCTCCACAGGCAACTGTGAGCACACGGAAGCCAGAGGAGGGCATGGAGTGTCCAACCCTATCAAGCTCTGTTCCATCTTATTCGACCATCTCCCCAGGCCCCAGTTTGGCTTTTCATCTCTCATACACTAGCAGACTAGGATTCAGCCAAGTCTGCAATCAAGAACTGCCAATAAACACACACACACACACACACACACACACACACACATATATACACACACATGCACACACAGACACACTCACATGCACATATGCACAAGCACACACATGCTCACACAGACTTGTATACTCACACATTCACACACACACACTCATGCACTCACAGACACACACATTCACACAGACACACTCACGCACACATATACATGAGCACACACATGCTCACACTCACACTTATAAACTCACATACTCATATAGATACACACACACACACACACACACAAACACACACACACACACACTTGCATGCTAGAAGTAAAAGGTCAGAGGAAAAGCCCAGCAAAGACCCAGTGGGAAGTGCCATCTCTACCATACAACTGAAGCCCAGAACAGTGGTCTAATCTAAAGCCAGCTATGACAACATCAAACCCCAGTTGCCCAACTCCTGGTGTACCATGAAGGTCCTGGAAAAGCCTCTCAACTGTCCTCTATGGCAGCAGTGAAGCCACAGGACATCCCAGCCCTCAGTCCCAGGCATTAGAGGACAGTTGTAGGTCACTATGCCTCGCTGACCTCCATGCAGGAGCCCACGGAGATCGGGGCCCAGCAGCCTCTGCCTCTCTTCCATGGTAGATGACGTGGTGCCCCCAGGCGCCCCCAAGAAGCACCTTCTGTTTTCACAGATGAAGCCATCAAAGATTGATCAGAAGCCCTAGCCACACAAGCTTGAGCAGCATTATAAGAGCTTAAAAATCTGGAGTTCACAAAAGTGGGTCAAATACTATAGCTATGCTGAGTGACTAATGGCATGGAAGATTGACAGAGAGTCCATAGTCTCCTATCACCATACTGGGCAGGAGCCTAAACTTAGGAGCTCATAAAGGCCAATTCACTTTCCACCAGGGAATCTGGGAAATCATATTTCAAATGAACAATGATCAGCTAATGGCAGCACTGAGACAAATCAGAAGTTGGGTGAATCTAATAAAGATTTTAAGGTGACCATCACCAAAAAGTCTTCAACAAACACCCAACATTCTCATTAGACAAATTTTAAAAAATAAATGAAATAAAAGTTGTCAAATGAACTAAAGGACATCACAGAAAGGAAAATAATAACCAACATGGAAAACTCAGTCAGTGTCAGGAGTGAGCTGGGGGCAGCAAAGTGAACCTAGAAGTCGGATCAAATGAATCAGCTTCCTCTAAATGAACCCAGGGAAATTTAGTGGCAGGCACCTCAGGGATTTGTTGGGCAAGAACTTACATCAGACACAGGGGTGGGAAAGGGAGAGGAGCCAGGCCAAGAGTGTATTCAAATACGCAGTAAACAAATACTGCAATTTTGCTTACAAAATAAAGTTTCTGATTCATGAAGCTGAGTAACAGCCTCCCCACCACAGCAAAATGCACCACCAATAAAATACAAAAAAATTCCTTTAGGGGCAATGGTTAGCTTGACTTTCAACTTGATGATGGTGGGAAACACGCCCAGGAAGCCATTCTTTTTTCTCTGTTTTCAACAGAGTGCTTATTACTGACATGAGCTACTCAGGTCTTCATCATATAATGGGTTTTTTGTTAGGTGGTTCTGCCCAATGGCAGGCCACTGGAAGCATTGTGAGCACGTCTAAGTTACAATGCTTTTACCTTATTTGTAATAGCTAGAAACTGGAAACAACACAGATGTCCCTCAACCGACGAATGGAAAAAAAATAAAAGCTGTGGTACATCTACACAATGGAATACTACTCAGCTATCAGAAACAACAAAATCATGCAATTTGCAGCCAAATGGATGGAACTAGAAAAGTTCATCCTGAGTGAACTAACCCAGACTCAGAAAGATGCACATGGCATCTATTCACTTATAATCAGATGTTAGCCATATAGTACAGGATAACTATACTACAGCCAATGCAACAAAGGGAACAGGAACATAGACTTTGTTACCTATCAATGAGACACTTTGCCCTAGTGGTGCTGCCTTGTAGGCCCCCAGTGTATGAGGAGGCTCTTGGCCCTCATATGACTGCTGAACTGGGGCAGGGGACTGTTATGTAGGGACACTCCACTCCAGAGGAGTGTGATGGAAGGGATAGGGGGTAGAGGGTGGGAGGGCAGGACCGGGAGGGGTGGAAAGAGGGCACTGTGATGGAGATGTAACCTGAAGTAATAAATATACATTAAAGGAAATGTTACAACACTTTCAAATGTATTGGGGGAAAGTCTGGAGAGATGGCTCAACAGTTAAGAGCACTGGCTGCTTTTCTAGAGGACCCAGATTCAACTCTTGCATACATATAATCCACAACCATCTGTGATTCCAGTTCTAGGGGATCTGATGCCCTCTTCTAGCCTCCAAGACCACCAGGTATGTGCATGGTGGTACATAGACATACATACATAAACACCCATGCATGTAAAAAATAGGTAAATAAGATGTATTTTGACATATTTGCAATTTGAAATGGGCATGCCAAGACCTATCAGAGAAGCATCCACACCAAAAGTGAAATAACAGAAAGGACAATGACAACCAGACAGAAGCCACATGGGCTGTGCTCTGGATTTTAAGTGAGCTCAGTCCCCAGCTCAGCGTTGTTGGGGCAATAGAAGCAGTATGAAGTGAGGTCCATGGGATACTTTTTGTCATGGAAGGGTGCCCTCAGTGGGGACATCGAGACCCATGCGTCCTTTTCACCTTCTTTGCTTCCTGGCTGCCCTGGGTGAGCAGCCTGCTCTGTCATCCACTCCTGCTGTGGCAATCTCCTGCTTTACCACAAGGCCAAAGCAAAGGTACCAATTCCAGACAGACTTAAATCTACAAAACACAAAGTCAAATGAACGTTTCCCCTTTTCAGGTGGATTGTTTCAGGTTTTCTTTTGTTACAGTCATGGAAATCGAGCTAATACAAAGCACCCATATACACAAGCACTGTTCTGAAAGACAATGAGGTTTTCATTGGAAGCTACAGAGGCCAGAAGACAGTGGTTCAATATTTTTTAAGTGATCAAATAATGATCACCAATCATTAATCCTTTGTCTGACAGACAAGAGACAGAAAGACTGATTTTTTTTCCTTACTGTTTTTATTATATTTAATTTGGTTTTTGTTTGGTTGGTTGTGTATTGTTTTGTGGTGCTGTCAGTCAAACCCAGAGCCCAGCACATGCCAGGCAAGTGGCCTGCCAGTGAGCTATACCCCCAAGATTTAACACTAATTTTATTTTTTAATTATATGCATGCACATGCATCTGTTTGGGGGTATGTGTATGGGAGTGCAGCTGTCTGGGGAGACAAAGCCATTGGATCCCTTAGAGTTGGAGTAGCAGGTGGTTATAAGCCAACAGATGTGGGTTCTGAGAACAAAACTTGGGTCCTCTGCCAGAGCTGTACTTGCTCTCAACTGATAAACCATCTTTCTATTCCCATCTAAAGACATTTTGGACATACAGGAACGGAGATAATTTATATATTCTAGAATGGGTAAAATATTTCTCTCACTAGAAAGAAACAAATAACAAAAATAAAATTCAAAGGAAGAAAAAAATAATAGAAAGAGTTTAAAAGAAATAGAAATTAGCATTACATAAATCCTTTTATTTCTTTGTGGCTAAAGTAAAAGTGATAATGTGTTTGATATGATGACTAAACAAGTGTGCAGAAGTAATACCTTGAAACACATTTAAAGATGGGTTAGGGTAAAATAAAGCGCCCTGAGGGGAAGTTTGCAACCTAGAAACTGATGGTGTGCACACTTCACTTAAAGTGTCAAAGCCAGATATATATCTTAGAATTTTCCATAACCATTAGAAAATACACAAAGTGATTGCTTTAGACTCTTCTTCCTGCGACACATACCTGAGAGAAACATGTTAAAGGAAGAAGGATTAATTTGGGTTCACGATTCAGAAGGTATTGACCCTTACTTATTTCTTGACTTTGGACAAGGCAGAAGCATCATGGACAAGGAGAATGGTGATGTAGGGTTGTCCACGGCCAGCAGGCAGAAATAGAGGGGAGAAATGGGTGTCAGCCGAGACCAGCACCTACTCACCAAGGTGCATGGCTGTCAACCAGGATGCACCTTCTACAGTCCCACCCCCATTTAGCAGTCAATCTAATAATCTCTGATCATGAACTCAAAGATGAACTCTACTAACTTCCTAGACATCCAGGAGATTGTCAAGGTGAGCCATCACAATGAAACGGTTCTATAGTAAAACATTATAAATAAATCAAAATAGAATTTTAAAGCTTTCCCATTAATGTCCAGAAAAGCAAGAAACACACACACATACACACAAGAAAGAAAGAAAGAAAGAAAGAAAGAAAGAAAGAAAGAAAGAAAGGAAGGAAGGAAGGAAGGAAGGAAGGAAGGAAGGAAGGAAGGAAGAAAGAAAGAGAAAAAGAGAAAGACCCAAATGGTACAATAGGAAAAAAAGTTAGACTAAAATTCTAGAATGATTGCATTAAATATAAATGGTCTAAATACAAGTACTACATGGGGCAATTAAGTGCTACTACAAGAAGCATATTTTAAATATAATGACTAGTTAGGCTGAATATAAAAAGACAGAACAAAGACATACTGGAAAGACATGTACTCTAAAAAGCCATTTCTATTTTTCTGTTGAAAAGTATCAATTTAGCTCATAATTATTATTGAAGTTTTTTTAAATCATTTACACATGCTGTAGTTCTTACATGGTCAGATAAAATAATTGCAAGTAAAAATTGTAATCTACCATCTCATCCTACTTAGGATGGTTATTATCTAAAAGACAATAATTAACAAATTTTGAATTCTGACAAACTGTTGTTGGCAATGTAAATTGTGGACAATAGTATGGAAGTTGCAAAACAAAACAAAAAAAAAAAAAGGAAAGAAACTGTAAAAAAAGTAGCTCTTCAAAAGAAATGAAATCATTGTAGCAAAGTATTCTCCACTTTTGTACTACCCAGTGTATCATACCACCTAGAGTGGATAGGTCTATTCAAATTATTGATTATCTAATACAGAGGGATAATCCCTGAAACCATATGCACATAAACAACAAGAATAAACCTTATAGAAAGTTATATTTTTGCATAAATATGGATAAAATATATGTTTGTTTGTTTGGTTTTTGTTGCTGTTGTTGTTTTATCTTTTGTTTGGTTTGTTTTCCAGACAGGGTTTGTGTAGCCCTAGCTGTCCTGGAACTCACTCTGTAGATCATGCTGACCTTGAACTCAGAGAACTTCCTGCCTCTCTCTCTACCTCTCAAGTGCTGGGATTAAAGGTGTGTGCCATCCCTGCACAGCAAATATATGTACATAACAATAAGAATCAAAGAAAAGAGGCTAACAAGCTATGAGTCGGGATGTGGGAAGGACTGGAAGGAAGAAAGGGAAGGGAGAAAGTACTGTAATTCTATGTTAATTAAAAAAGTATAAAGCAAAAACTATGTTAATTTTTAAAAGTATACAAACAGAAACTTATATGTTAATTTAAAAGTATAAAAACAAAACAAAACAAAAAATCCCTAAAATGAGAGAGACTTCCAAATCATAGAAAGAAAAGAAAACAAAGGAAGGAAAGAAGGAAAGATGGAAGGAAGTAAAAGGAAAGGAATGGAAAGGAAAGGAAAAAAAAATCCTCCACAAACATACTTACAAATCAAGCTGATCTAGACAATTGTTTACTGAGATTCTCTTCCCAGGTAAAGAAACACACACACACACACACCAAAGAAAAGAAAGGAAGGAAGGAAGGTAAGAAAGAAAGATACACCATTATTGTCAGTGTTATAAAATACCCCACAAAATCAACTTACAGAAGAGTTTATGTGAGTTCACAATTCCAGGTTACAGTCTGTCACAGAAGGGAAGCCACTGTGTCAGGAGCTTGACAGAAATGTTCTCATCACACTCAGTTACTTTCTTACGCTTAACTCCCTTTCTCCACCCTCACAGAGTTCCAAATCTCCTGCACAGGAAATGCCGACACCCATGGTGGAGCATGGGCTTTGCCATCTCAATTATCAGAATCAAGAGAATTCTCCCACAGACATGCTCAGAGGCCAACATGATTCAAAGAATCCTTCATTGAGACTCCCTTTCCAGGTGACCCTGGATTATTGACCATTAAAATCAACCCCCGCACCTTCATGTTCTTGTTTATTATGGGCCTGAAACTTTGTCTGACATGACGTCAACAGGTGGCAATGTCAACATCATCAGTAATACACCACACTGGTGAAATGTTTCATCTTGTGTGTGATGAAAATAGCACTTTACATCTGGGATCTTCTTTTCCAACCAAATTAAATTGTGATTAAAATCTACCCAGTTCAGTCCAGTTATTATGTAAGTGTAAGATAAACTCTGACAGAGAAGCACTCTACAAAATACTTAACAAGTATATCTGAAAACCATCAGGGTCATCAAGAAGAAACAAGTCTAAGAAACCATCACATCCAAGAGGAGTGTGAGACCAATGATTTAAAAATGTAGCACAGCATCTTGCATGGACTAGTGGTGGGTGGTGGCGAGGAACCACATAAAAACCAAGAATAAATGAGTAAAATTTGCCCTCTAGTTTAAATTATGTCAGTATGAATTCAACAATGACAATAAATGTGGTCCCATAGCTATACAAGGGGAAACTGGGTATTAGGCTAAAAGAACTCTCAGTCTAGATTGTCCACTCAATATTTCTTTACATCTAAAGTTGCACCATAGAATACATTCTATCCTTAGAAAATGGTCAGTGCTTCCTCTGTGTTTGTGACCCTCCCACGGCCTTCCATCAGACGCAGTGTTGAGGTTGGGATGTGGAATGCTCCACCCACCCCAAGCTCATGTGTTTGAACACTTGGTTCCAAGATGGTGGGGCTGTTTGTGAAGTATATGGAACCTTTAGGAGGTGTAGGTCTGCAAGAGGAAGTGAATATGGTAGTAGACCTTGAAGTTTTATTACCCAGCCTCACCTCTTCTGCCTTCTGGCTACAGATACAATGCAGTCAACTACCTCACACACCTGCTACCATGACTTCCTCACCATGAAAAAAGACATATTTCTTCAACCACAAGCCAAGATATATGCTTCCTTTTTAAGTTGCTTTTGTCAGTCATTTTTAGCATCAGGTGCTTGGGGACCCCCTCCCCCGCCTGTCCTGCTCACCACTTTCTGCTCTCCTGGCTCTCTCTGTTCCACAGATCACCACTTGCACTCTCTCTCCAGAGACTTTTAACCACCCCTCCTTCCCCACATCCTCTTACTTCTTTGGCCCCCTCTTGCATTACTTACTTACTCAGTAGTTCCTGAAACACAATATAGGGTGGCCGTTGTATGGATTGATGCAGAAATGGATTGCCGAATGTAACAGCTCCAATTATCAATAATCATAATTGATCTTGGTGAATGGATATTCCACTGATTGGAAACACAGAAGACTTGGGTGCACTGGCTGGTATCACATTTTACTTGGGAGATGTTGTAAGTGATATTATAAACAAAACATCCACGTGGACTCTGGTGCTACTCTCTCCTTATTTCCAGATCTTACTGCACCTTCCACACAATGCATTTGCTCGCTTCTGTTGGGAAGGTCTACTAAGGGCTGATTTCAATGCTGAGATCTGGTTCCCGCCCCTTCTGAGGCATTCTCTGATTGGTTGAATCAATGCTGACGCCTGAGATTGGGCAAAGACAGAGGTAGGCGGGACTAAGGTGTTCAGGCTTCTGAAGCAGAGAGGTTCATGGTAGAGAAGCCTCCAAGAGAAGAAACAAAGAGCACGAAGGAAGATACATGCCATGGGTTAGAGAAAAGAACCTCATTCCACATGACCTGAAACATCGGCATACCATGGAGAAAAACAGCCCAGGGAGGGTATGTATATTATATTATATGGGGCTTTATTCAGAAATAGAATTAAGGGCGAGCTTAGATGGGCCAAGATTGCTTAATTCAGGCTAAGGCAGTGTCTGTGTGCTCATTTATAATGGCTGGTTAAGGATTAACAGCCGCCAATCAATGAACAATAATATAGATACTGTTAAACAATTTAATTAATTATTTCTACACTCCAGCCTAAACCTAACCAAAGGCCCTAATACAACAGGGTGTGTTGGCTGAATGATGCCTCTTGATAGTTGTCAACATCACTAGACACTTGTCACTTTCTAAACACCACTTGGAATTAAAAGAGAGATGCTTCAGAGCTACTAAACTACATATAGAAAATAACATTTCCAGTCATTCCCAGTGTGTACTCAGATTTGGTCTTGTTTTTCTCTTTTTCTTGTTTTGGGGGATTAATATAAAACAAAAATTATGAGGCTGTAGAAATAGCTCAATGGTTAACAGCACTTGCTGCTCTGGCAGAGGGCTCAGGTTTAGTTCTCAGCACCCACCTCGGAGGGCTAACAGCCACCTGTACCTCTAATTCTAAGTGATCAGGTGCTCTCTTCAGGTGCTGCATGCACATGGGGCACATACATATACTTTGGCACACATACACACACACACACACCTACACACTTAAAATAAATAAATACTTTTTTATAATTTATTTTTTATTTCTTCAAATTACACCTCAATCACAATCCCCTCCCTACTCCCCCCTCCAGTCCCACCCTTCCACCCTCTTCCCCCTCAACCCCCCCATCCTCTACCCTTTCTTTTGTTTTAGTTTAAGGTATATCTTTTCCCCCCAACATCTCCCCCTTTCAGTCCAACAAATGGTTCTTTCTCTTATAACAATAAACACAATATAAAACAACAGAAATAAATAGGCCACAGTTATGAGAGTTATATGGCTTAGCATACATTCCCAATGTCCAGTCCATATGTATTTGGCACGTGACTTTAATATTCTACTATCTAACCATCTCCATGAGTTTAAAGTTTTATATCTAACTCAGCTTTCATACTAATTTGTATCACAATTTTAAAAACATCTTCTTAGATTCAGAACACCCTCTTGATTCCTAAACAACTCAAAATTTAACTATGAGACTCTAGCTATCTATTCTTCAACCACCTCAGAGACCTGAGAGGGATAAATATATATGATTATATAGGAAGTGCAGGGCCCGCAGCTTCCAAAACTAAGAAATAACATACCAGTGGCTGCCTGGACAGTTCCCGTTTTCTCTCCATACATTCCAACATCAATCTTCAGCCATTTGGCCCCGTTTCTCTGACAGACATTGATTGTAGAGCAGGAATTATGAAGGACTTACCTACCCTGTCTTGGCAGAGCTAGGCTGTCGACTTACCTGCTTCCAAGTTTTGTCCTTTTTGGACAGCATTCTGTCTACAGTTGAAGCTAGGGGTTTTTCTTGCCAAGAGATAGGCTTGCCACTAATTCAACCATCTCACACTGGAGATTCTTTGATGCTCATCTTCTACTTGGAGTAGAATAGGGGGTGCTGTCAGGTGCTGACATGTCTCAATATCAAAAAATAATAAGTTAAGAAAACATCTTTGAATGCCATATTCTGCAGATCTCTTGAGGTTTTTGAAGATTCCCTATCTATCTCTTATATTTAGATAAGCAAATGTTGTTTGTCTCTTAGCAACTTGATTTCTGAGTAGCTTAGAAAATAACTGTGATAGACTTTCATAGTAACTAACAAAATGACATGCTTGCATGACTATTAGTTTGCATTTCTTAATTATCCTAGACAGTTTATGATGGTTGGTAGCAAAAGGCCAAAACTTCACATTTCATTTTTGAGCATTACTAGATACAATACCTTTAAGAAGTGTTACCCTTAATTTTGTATCAATATACAAAGATCAATACCAATGTGGCCAAATACGATATTAATTTTGCATCAATATACAAGGGTCAATACCATTGTGGTCAAATATAATCTTAATTTTGTATCAATATACAAAGATGAATACCAATGTAGTCCAATACAATCTTAATTTTGTATTAATATACAATGATCAATACCAATTTAGCCAAATATAATATTAATTTTGTATCAATATACAAAGGTATAAGGGCATATTCAATAATCTGTCCTTTTTTCTTGATCTTTCCTATACTATGTCTATGTCCCATTTTTTCTCAAGTCTGTTCACTCCTACGTAGGAGAGAAAGAAGGATACAGAAAAGAAAAAGAGAGAAGTTCCTGGGTCTAACCTCCAAAACCCATTTAACAAGACCATTTAACAGCTTCCCCTATATAA
This sequence comes from Lophiomys imhausi, assembly GCA_907164525.1. Lineage (NCBI taxonomy): Eukaryota > Metazoa > Chordata > Mammalia > Rodentia > Muridae > Lophiomys > Lophiomys imhausi. The sequence goes on along the minus strand of CAJQZJ010000148.1, from coordinate 2,588,876 downwards.
CAAAATTTTCTATTATCCATCAAATAACTAAAGAGGGGGAAAACACCCTCCCCACTTTCTGGGGATGGGACGTCGCTCTCTTAAAATGACTTCCTGCTGATTTGGAATGTAGTAAACCTGTTTGGGGCCCAAATAAGAATGGAAAAATGGTTAACAATATTAATAGAATCATTTGATGTTCAGTCCTTTTGTGTTCAGCTATTTAGATGTCCTAAGAAGTTTGTAGACAGAAGCTGATCTTCAGGGCTTTACTGAAGTTCTCACTGGAGCAGTCTGCGGAGCTGAACGATCTTAGCGATTTTGAATTGTTGTGGTTGTAGACTTTTGAGGAAACAGCTATTGAGGAAGTCTGCAAGGCTGGATCGTCTAGGCCACTCGTCTTTTTGGTGTCTGATCTGTTTTCTGCTGAGGTTCCCATTGTCCAGTTGTCCCTGGATTCCTTGAATGGATGCTTTAAATCTCCTGGAAAGATAGGAACAGAGCCCTGACCTAATCCTAACTCTATCCAGGGGTGATGGAGCACATCTTTAATCCCATCAGTTGGGAACCACATGTCTTTGATCCCAATATTTAGAATGCAGAGACAGACACATAGGATTTGGAAGGATTTAAGTTTAAAAGCTACTTACAAAAGGCATGCTACAATTCAAACAAATTGTCCTTTGAGGTCTCAAAATATATATACTAAAGGTTGTTTTAGCTCCAAAATATCAGAATAATTTCTTCTTTAATCTGGATTGAAAGATAATACTTTATATATTGTCAAAAAACCAAATTTGCTCCAGGAAAAATATTACCTGACCCCCCCCCAAAAAAAAAGGTAAATAAATACTTTTTTAAAAGTTATCAGGCATGTGAAGAGCAAGACCAAGAAGTGGGGAAACATTCAAACAGAAGTATTACATAGTGTAAGTTTACTAGACATGAATTTTTCAAGTAATTTTGATTAAGTTTGGGGAAAACATGTCTCAGGCACATTTATTTTGTAGTTTTATTTGTTTTAAACAAGGTCTCATGTAGCCCAGGCTAGCCTCAAACTCACTGAATGGTCTTAAAGACCTGATCCATTCACCTAAGTGTTGGGATTAGAGGCCTGCAGCATCATTCCCAAGTGTTCTGGCTAGTTTTATCTCAACCTCACATGAGCTAGATGGTCCTTGAATGATAGGATATAAGCTGTAAGATAAAATAAACCCTTTGTTCCCAAAGTTGATTTTGGCCATGGTGTTTCATCACAGCCACAGAAACCTAATTAAGACACTGGCTAAGAACTGAATATTTCTTAAAGAATAAAATGGAAGTTCTATATTTGAAAACATTTAACAGCAAAAATCAGGTACTCAATGTAAGTATATTTTTGTTGGTGTGATAAAGTACCATGGACATAATCCAGAAAGCAGCCTTTCTCTATGGTTTCTGCTTTGATTCCTGTCCCAGATTCCTATTGGCATTATCCACTCCTCATCCAAAAGAAGATTAAAAGTTGAAATGAATAAAATGAAAATGAAGACAGAGACATTAAAACAGACACTTCAAAAACGGAGAGAGCACATGTACAGGAAATTTGTCCTCTTTAAGAACAATGAGGGTTGGAGAGGAGGCTCGGGGTTTGATTCCCACCATCCACATGGCAGCTCACAACTGCAACTTCAGTTCTAGGGGGATTTGGAGTCCTCATCTGGCTTCTGTGGGCACTTATATACATCCAAGCACACATATACACATAAAATAAATATTGTATTTTAAATAAACAAAAAGAGTAATGAATAAAAGCTGTAAGATCACCTCCATGGATACAGAAAGAGTCACTGAGAAAACCCATAGCCTTTCACGAGAAACATTCTCAACATACGAAGAAGAGAAAAAGCTAAACCGTTATACAATTGAGATCCAACATAGCAAGCCCAAAGGTCACCAGTGAAAAATTGCAGAGGTGAGACCTTAAGTATTATCTCCAAAGATACTGTAAATATGATGATGCATATACTAATATGAGTGCAATGTAGCCATGTCACACCACACACTTCAAAATATACTTTCACCAATTAAAATTTTTGTAAAGAATGGATAATTTCACATTTAGTCTTATATTTTGACTACAATACAAGCCAAGGAAAAGTAAAGATTGATGAAGGAAGATGTGTAACATGCACCTCTGGTCAGCACATGCACATACACATGCAAACAAACACACACAGAGGGGGAGGAGGGGGTCGATAAAGGTAGCTCTCATTTTGGAAATTGATAAAGCAATGGAAAATGGATTTACTCTGTCACCTTAAAAACTGGAGGAAATATGCATGTGATATGAACTCAAGGTTCCACATGAAGAGTAAAGTCAGCGAGGTTCCTGCTATTATACCTCGAAGTAACTTCCAGGAAGATTCTTAGGCCATGGTACAATGCAAGAGCGCTCAAACTGAGCTCTATAACCCAGAGACAAACTTCAAAAGGCACACAGAAAGTTCTGGTGATCTGGAATGGGCTCTCCTTAATTCTTCAGCTGAGTGCTGATAATAATCCTATTTGTGTGGAGAAATTATCCAGTCCAGGAAAATACCAGAAAGGCCCTGTATGTAAGAATTGTACATAGTGGCTCATGCCTTTCATCCCAGCACTCAGGAGGCAGAGGCAGGTGTATCTCTGTGAGTTCAAATCCAGCCTGATCTACAAAGAAAGTCCAGGACAGCCAGGGATACACAGAGAAACTGTCTCAAAAAAACCCAAAAACAAATAAATAAACAAACAAAAACCAAAACCAATGAGGGGCCCAACTTGAGACCTATCCCAAGAGAGAGCCAACCTCTATCACTACTGAGGATGCTCTGTCATGTTTACAAATAGGAACATAGCATAACTGTTCTCTGAGAACCTCCACGCTGTAGAGTATCCAAACAGAGGCTGAGACTCACTGCCACATATCAAAAGGAGCACAGGGTGCCTGGTGAAAACAATGGGGGTAAGGATGGAAAGACCCAGACAGGACAGGAACTCCACAAGAAGACCAACAGGGACAACTGATCTAGGCCCATCGGAGATCACAGAGACTGGAGCACCCATGAACTGGACATATGCCCCCCTACACGTATGCAACCCATGGTCAGCTTGGTTGCCATGTGGGTCCCTAGAAAGTGGAGCAGGGACTGTCTCTGACATGGACTCTAATGCCTGCTTTTGGACCAGTTCCCCCTAACAGGGCCACGGTGCATGGTCTCAATGGAAGAGGATGCAGTCTGTCCTGATGCAGCAACTTGATGTGCCAGGATGGGATGGTACAGGGGTCTCCCCTTTTCTGAGGAGAAGGGGAAGAGGGAAAAGAGGAAGGGGGATGGAGGATGGGACCCAGAGGAGGGGAGGGGCTAAGATAGGGATGTAAAATGAATAAATAAGGTTAATAAACTTAAAAAATAATTTTAAGAGAAAAAAATTGTCATAGGTGATTTGATTCTACCTAGATGTCTCTACCATCACATCACCACGGAAAAGAAGCTTCCTAATAGGGTGGAGGACAGAGCACATCATCCCAGCACCCCAGCACTGGAGCTGTTGTACCCTTGGACCTCCCGGGCTGCCTAACAAAGCTATGGGCAAGGATGATAAAGTCATTATTATGAATCCATCCCACAGGCTCAAGTTCAGTGTGTTAAGGACACACATGAGAGACTTCATGTTCTTTAACATTTCAGATGTATTTATTAACAATTTAATTTTACATATTCACCCATTTTTATTGCCCCTCACACATTTTAATGATACTGTCTCACTTTGGAAATATAACATCAGAGATAAATCTCCCAGTCTTTTTCTCATTTTTATTAGTGCTTCAAGAATTTCACACAATGTACTTTGATTGTGTTCATCCCTCCTCTGACTCCTGACAGATCCACCCTATCCACTCAAACTTGTGTACTCTTAAAAAAAAATACTACCAAGTACAGTTTGTACTGTCTAGATAATCTTCCATGTGTGGCTTTCACTGGGTGGGGGGGTGGACCTACAGGGGCCACACCCTTAGAGAAAACTGACTCTCCCTCTCCCAGCAGCCATCAGCTGCCAATGGCTCCTTAGCTAGGTGTGGACTTCATTCCCACTATCCTCTCTATACTGAGATTTTGTCTGGCTTGAACTTGTACATGATATGTGCATGCTGTCATAATCACTGTGTGCCACTGTCCTGCTGTGTTGAGAAGACATAGTTTCCTTGTAGTCGTTCACCACCTCTCTCTGTTACAATCCCTTCATCTTGCACAAGGGTCCCCAAGCCTAGGGTATGTGTGTGTGTCTGTGTGTGCCTGTGTGCTCCTGCCTGTGTTTGTGTGTGTCTGTATGTGTGAGTAAGTGAGTGAGTGTGTGTGGTGCGTGTGTGTGTGTGTGATAGAATATTTTATAGTCTCTTATTCTCTGCTCCTTAATCAGTTATGGGTCTCTGTGTTAATTGTCATCTACTGCAAATAGAAGCTTCTCTGAGTCCATTTAATGCTATATCCACTTATATATAAAAGAGTAGCTATGTATGGTGTGTGTGTGTGTGTGTGTGTGTGTGTGTGTGTGCGTGCGCATGTGTGTGGCAGGGGGAGAATATGAACATGGGTACATAAGGGCCACAGCATTCACATGGTATTCTTCACCTTCCACTATTGGAGACAAGTTGTTTCTTGCCACAGTGTATTTATTCTAGGTCATCAGACCCATGAGCTTCCTGGAATTCTCCTGTAGTCTCACTTCACAGTAGGAGTGCAGGATTTACAGCTGTATGCTAGCTACCATGTCTGGCTTAATGTAGGTTCTTGGTCTTAGTATTCAAATGCAGGCCCTCACATTTGTACAGCAAGTGCTTTACCCATGAAGTGATCTCCTTATTCCAAGATAATTTTTGAAAGATAAGTTGAACATCTAAAGTTGAAAACCACAATGTATGAAGGAAAAAAAAAAAACATGACTGAAGCTTGTTAGAATAGGTAAGAATAAAGGCACCATCCAGAATGAAATGGAAATAAAAAAGACTGAAAAAACTAATCATTGAAGAGAGGAAGTTTTCTAAACACAGAAATAGTGAAGTCTCAACAGTACTTAAGACATTTCCAATCTGTGGGAAAATGTGAACCCAGGAGTTAAATAAATTTAACTGCACACAAGCATAAGAAATATGAACAAAGTACATTCTATACCTGTTTGAAAAATATTACCATGAAATCCATTGTTTTTTGCAATAAATACACACTAATAATAAAACACCAACCAAAGAAAAACACTATTTACAATATAAAACAGAAGCACAAGGGAAAATTTAGCAAAATATGAGATAATAAAGTTTCTTAAGCCAATGACAAAAAGGTATTCTTAAAACCAATCAAAGAATGCAAGACACATTATGTATAGAAAAATAGGCACAATGATAACAAATTCCCCAAAATGTAGCATGTGTGATTATTAGGAGATAGTAAGAAAATTTTAATAACTAGATGGGAAAAAGTAACTGTCTGTACCCAGTAAAACTATCTTGAAAGTTTCAGATTAAATAAAAGCCTTTTAGACCTGCAGAAAAAATCCACACAAAGGAATGAGGATGGAAATGGTAAATGTACACTAAAGCTAAAATGTGTCTTTCATTTTATAAATTTTTTAGAAGATAACTGATTTTTTAAAACAAAATAATTTATCATGTTGATTTGGTGGCTTGAATGAAAATGGTTCCCATCATTTCATACATTTAAATGCTTGGTCCTCAGTTGCTGGAACTGTTTGGGAAGGATTAGGTGTGGCCTTGTTGGGGGAGGTGTATCACTGAGGGTAGGCTTTGAGGTTTCAAAGACCCACATCCACACCAGACCTAGTCTTTGTCTCTGTCTCTGTCTATCTCTGTCTCTCTCTCCCTCTCTGTACCTGGGTATTAGGAGTTAATCTCTCACCTACTGCTCCAGTGCCATGTCTACCTTTGTACCACCATGCTCCCTGCCATGATGGTCCTGCACTAACCCACTGAAACTATAGGCAAGTCTCCTATTAAATGTTTTCATTTATAAGCTGCCTCGATCATGGTGTCTCTTATAGAAACAGAACAGTAACTAAGACACAGGATTTACAACATACATAAAATGTTATAAGTAAAATATGTCAGACAATAGCAAAAAAGGCTCTAAAAAAGGTGAAATGGTTACAATAATTTTTACTGTATGAAATATAGGACAATAATGAAGGCAGAGAGTGATAGGTTACAGACATATTGTCAACACTGAAACAGTCACTAAAGTAACAATGAAGTTACAACTAATGAACCAACCAATGAAATGAAATTAACTCATGAAGTATTTTCATTATTATAACTACAATAGAGTACAAGGGAAAGAAAGAGCGTATGGAATGCATAGAAAACAATTTAAAAGATGATAAATTTGAAAACCACTATAGTAATAATCATATTAATTATAAATGGCTGAAACATTCCAATTAGAAGGCAGAGATTTTTCAAAGTAGTTTCAGAAATATATGACAGTGTCAGCCCCCCACCCACAGCCACACTTTACATTTACAGTCATAAATGGGGTAAAGATTAAATGATCTTATTAGAACATAGAAGCTATTTTAAACTAAAGGAAAAGGCAACTATTTTGAACAGGACAAACAGCATTTTGGACTAGAGGGATTACAACTAAAACAGGAACTAGGAGGCACATGCCAATATAAAAAAAGTAATGTTCGGGCCGGCCATGGTGGTACACGCCTTTAATCCCAGCACTTGGGAGGCAGAAGCAGGTGGATCACTGTGAGTTTGAGGCCAGCCTGGTCTACAAAGCAAGTCCAGGACAGCCAGGGCTGTTACACAGAGAAACCCTGTCTCGAAAAACTAAAACAAAACAAAAAGTAATGTTCAGTACTAACAATCATGAATGTCTTCACCATAAGGAAATAGAAGAGAAGAACACATTATTCTGGGGAAAAATAGGAGAAAATAAATATAAAACTCAATGAAGTTAAAAACTGAAACCAGAGCTGATTCTGTGAGCCAAAACAGAGCCAAACCTGGTTTCATGAAAATATCAGTAAAATCAATAAATCCCTAAGTGATTTCATTTAAGAAGGTGGAGGAAGAGGGAAAGAAGGAGGGGCGGAGGGAAAGATGGTGAGAGGGAATGAGGAAAGAGGGATTACAACTAAAACAGGAACTAGGAGGCACATGCCAATATAAAAAAAGCAATGTTCGGGCCAGCCATGGTGGTGCACGCCTTTAATCCCAGCACTTGGGAGGCAGAAGCAATAAAACTGGAAGGTAGCATCACAACAGAGCCTACAACTATTGAAAGAATGATAGTGTCTTGTGGAAAGTTCCAAAGTCCACAAGGAACTTACCATTTTAAATCCCACCATAATCATAATGACTGAGAATGTCATAGCTCATGAAGGAGAGGGTGCATGATGTTATTTTGACTCTCATTAACATGATTCTAGGTAAGTGAGACAAATAAAAACCTTAGGCACACCAGTTTACAGTGGGAGTCAGTGAGTCTCCAAGGCTGAAATCCAGTAGCTTGGGAAGGAGGTTGTTCTCAGTTAACTAATGTGGAAGTTCAATTCCACTCTTAGAAACAATTATTCTGATGCTTTGTGAAGAGACATCCGATATGAGTGAAGAAACAACAACACATCCACAAATCCCCAGCTCCTTCCACTTTTTCATTCCTTTCATTCCAAGGCTCATGTGTTGAAGGTGAAGTTCAGTGACACCTTCCTGTGTGTATATTTCTAGGAACAAAAGACTGAGGTCATCTGTCATAATAATAAAATAGCTCAGTGATGTATCCCAGTGTCTGCCCACAGAACCTACTGGAAATTCTGCCTGACTTCAGGGTTTCTAGCTGGGAACAACAACATTTCCCAAGCCCTTACCTAGAAAATAATGGAAAACAAAGAAGTTAAACTATATTATGATAGAGAAGGGCTGGAGAGATGGCTTAGTAGTTAGAAGCACATACTGCTCTTGCAGAGGACTCAAGTTCAGTTCTCAATACCCATGTTGGGAGACTCACAACTACTTGTAACTCCAACTCAACTCCAGGGGATCTTTTCTGACTTCCAGGAGCACCCACATACACAGAGAGATAAATAAAAATAAGTCTTTAAAATATTACAATAGGGTTTATTCATCATATATTATGGTGGGCTTTAAGGAAAACACACATGGGCAAACCTATTTAACTCTCATTAGCACAAATGATTCTCCTGTTGGATGCTCTCGCTGGTCACAGTACCATCAGTCCAACCTCACAGCAGCCAAAGATTGGTCTCGGCATCACGCTCAGAAGGATACTCTCTGATAATAACAAGTCTCCAAACCCCACATGTCCCAGACTGCCCAGAGGACTGGCAGGATACAGCCTATTACATCCTGTTTAAATAAAGATTTGCAAGGAAAATAAATTCATGGCAACCCTCATTATTGATCATTCTCAAAACTGTCTGGAGAATTCCCCCAGAGGGGGCTTAAGAAAGAAACTAAACATGGCTTTCCTGGGCTGCTTCCTGCTGTTTTTCTACTTCATTGGTTTCTCTCCTACAATTGCCTGTGTTCCTACAGTCACATGACATCTTACTACGGCTGAGTTATTTCAGAAAACTTCTGGGTCATCTGTCACCAATTTGGAGGTGAGCAACTGTAGGAACGATAATGTTAGCGATACCTGCGATGAGTTGCCCTTCATGTCCTCTGTTTACCACAATCTCCTTTATGCTTTTGTTCATTTAATCCACACCATATCTGTTCCATCCAAACCTACAAGCAACCAATCCCAGCTCTGTTTCCTCTCTCGCTTCACTGCCACTGGCCATTTTCTCCAGCTCTTCTCTCAGCAAGGTTCCTACTGTTGCTCTATCTGCATTTCCCCACTTCTCTGTTCTCATAGGTCTCCAACCCCATTCCTGTGAACTAAGTCATCTAGATATTTTCCCAAGACCTAACCACACCTTTCTCATCTCCTTTCTTAAGCTACTGAGATTGCCACCTCCTCCAAGCTTTGAGCATCATCCATTCACATGTCAAGAACTCGCCCCTTTGATACAGGACTCAGGGTGTTAACCTCCCATTCTTGGTTTATATTTCCCATGTCACTCTCTACTGCTCTCTCACAAAAATCTGTTTTCGTCAATGGTTCAATAAACATTCAGAAGCTTTTGTATACTCAGAGCTTTGACTTTCTAGTTGTTCTACCTAATATGGTTCAACAGAAAATATCCTGAATTCTGTTCCACTTAGCATCCAGGCATGGTGGCTCATATTTGTCACCCCAGCACCCAGGAAGCTGACACAGAAGGATGGCAAGTTGTAAACCAGACTGGATTATGTAATAAGTACCAGGTCACCCTGAGATGTATAGCAGGACTCTCTCGATAGAAAGAAAGAAAGATAGATCGATGATAGAGAGGGAGACAGACAGACAAATAGATAGATAGATAGATAGATAGATAGATAGATAGATAGATAGATAGATAGATAGATGAATAAATCAACAAAATTAGGAAATTATTAATAAGTTTATTTTATTTACGGAAAGTAAAGATAATTCAACATTCATAAATATAAATACAGCATAGATCATCAAATATGACAAAAGAAGCAATATTATCCATAGTTGTATAAAGGTGCCTGATAAGATCTGATAGACAATCCTAAATTTTTAAATGCATAAATAGAGTAAGAAAAAATATAATACTAAATCTTTTACATTATTAAAAATGGTCAAAACCACATTTAACATGTCTAATAATAAGCTTTGCCTCATCCCATGACAGGGACAGACTTGGTAAGGCTGCCTGTTGTCAGAATTATGACTTGAGCTTGGACTGAAATTTTTTCCAAAGCAATGAGACAAGAAAAAGACAAAGTTCTGGAAAGGAGGCGGTAAAGGGCCATTAGTTAGAAAGTAAAGTGACCGCATACCTTGGGAGTTTATCTGGACACCTCTTAGATATGTCAACAGAAGCAGAGAAGTGGCCAAGCAACAGACATTAAAAATTAGTCATTTTCAGCAGGGAAATGGTGGCTGAGACCTTTAATCCCAGCACCAGGAGGCAGAGAGGCAGGTGGATCTGTGTGAGTTTGAGGCCAGCCTGGTCCACAGAGTGAGTTCCAGGACAGCCAAGGTTACACAGAGAAACCCTGTCTCAAAACAACAACAAAAATTAGTCATTTTCCTGAAGTGAAACAAAGAGGAGTTGACCAATGAGCACTGACGGACACGTGCCTGCTCATGCCACTGGTGAGATCTACCTTCCATGTAACCTGCAGCATGCAAAGAGCCCCATTTTATACCTTTGTAGAAAATTCACCACAAAACCTCTGCCCTGTCCTCCATTTAACATAGCCTGGCCATGCTTCTCTGCAGAAGCAGATCCATATGGAGCTCCACTTTCCTCCCTAAAGATAACAAAGACTGGGAAGATAAGGGGCTTGCCCAAGTTCAGGGCTCCTGGGGCTGAAGCCCAAGTCTCCAGGTGGCACCCCGAGGTCGGACAGTGCTTTGCTGAGAGCATGTACTCACCCACTGTAAGGAAATCTAGTCTCCTTCATGGCCCACAGCTCCAGGACGCATACTGAAAGGTTCAAGTAGGAATAAAATGATTTCTTGCATCTCAGTGATGGTCATTAGAAATGCCTCAGTGATAAGGATTGAAATGTGGACACCCCCATCCCCCCCACCTCACCTTGCCTCCAGGCCTGCCAAGCAGGTGTGTTGGAAGCAGTAAGGGGAACCTACTTTGGAAGAACCCTGCAGGCTCTTGTAATGAAGCTGATGTAGGCAGCATGTTGTCACCTCTTTTAACCTGCCCAGGCAAACCATAGCTTAATCTCCCCAAAACTCACCCTTGTAAGATCTCATGAAAGTCTCTCTAACCACAGATATTTAGCAAAGGAATTGTGGGAATGAATGGACTTCCAGGAAGACCTTATAGAGGCTGTGTATAAGAGTGTGAAGTGCACCCGAGGAGGTCAGTAGGAAGAGATGTGAGCTCCCTAGAAAGTGACCGGCCTGTTAATAAATAAAGGCAAGCAATCCTGAACAAGTGGCCCCTGCATTCTGATTAGCAACTATCTAAAGAGCAACTGGGACTTGTGGGGGATCCAAAATGGAGACTCTGAGAGAGAGAGAAAACTCCAGGGGAACTTTCTGTACTGGTCCTGTTCTGCCCTGGGAAACAGTCACATGTGGGCAGACTTGAATTCTCAAGACTTCCTTAGCATTGCACAGCTTAATTTGACTGCAGAAACCCAAGCACAATCTTGATGTTCACAAGGAAGGAATATAGTAATGAAACTAATGGTTGAATTAATAGAAGGAAAAAAAAAAACACTGCATAGCTCTTTAGAGGAAAAAAATGGCTCTTTTCATGAACCTGGAGTAATATATAGCATTTAAAATGAAGTGAGGATTATGTTATGTATAAAATAACTCTGAGTAGACAACTGTGGATGGATCATCTGTATCGGCATTTCTTTCTCAACCTTTCTAATGCTGTGACCTTTTAACACAGCTCCTCATGTTTTTGCTGCTACTTCATAACCACAATTTTGCTACTGTTATGAATTGTAATGTAATATTTGATATTCCCAGTGGTCTTAGGTGATCTCTGTGAAAGGCTTGTTCCACCCCATAGGGGTCAAGAACCTGCAGGTTGAGAACCACTGATGGACATCAACTTCTTGTCATCCAAGGCCCAGAGAACCTGCAGGGAGAGGAAGCCAACGGATTCGAGCACTGTGAAATGATGCATGTGTCATTAACTCACTGCAGCTTAGACTATGCATAGGATCTACACAACAGAAAGCCAGTCACTCTCCTTTGGCCTTGTGGCCACTGGGTTCTACATCCTTGCTTGCCCCCAGTGGATAACCACACACAATCTTGTGCTATACTCAGGCAACACTGACTGAACTCAGCGGTTACTGAAACCAATAAAAAGAAGAGGCCATTAAGTCCGTAGGATGCTGAGGTAGACCGCATGGGGGAGGGACTAGAGGGAGGCAGTGGTGGGTAGATATACTCAAAACACATTCTAGAAACATAAGAAATTTTCAAACAAATTATTTTAGAAATAAAATACATATGTGCTCCGCACAGAAACAGAAGTTCCAATGAGGGATTATAAAATCACTCATGATGATTGTCATTGAGTGTATTTTTCTTACTCTTCTTATTGCTTCCCTTTTTTTTTCTTAACATTTCTAGAGTTGTTTCATGTTTTCATACAGACCTATGCACAGCCTATGAGCTCCTAGAGCCTTTTCCTAATCTCTCTGAGCAGCAGTGGGCACAGGTGGAAACAGAAGGTGAGGAACATCTCTCAGCATCAGCTGGGATTCGCCTGGTCTCCCAGCTCCCACTCCCAAGAGGCAAGGCTGGCTCAGGCCCCAACGGTGACGGTGGTGGGGAGGTGTGTGAAGCCGGGCGAGCTGTGCCAGCACTTGCTAATCCCCTGCAGTATGGTTCGCTGCTAATTTGTCATGGCACATATTTGCCTTTATGTCTAATTAGCATCAAATTGCAAACTGCTATTTGCTAACAATTTGTTACATCAATCTGCTTGAAAAATCTATAGTTTAGAATTGGATTGCAACTTATCTTGTCTATCAAAATGCTGGTTCACACATACACAAAATAACTTCCCCTTCCCGCCAAAACCATGGCAATGTTTGCAGTGGCACAAAAGGAGACAGGGGAAGGGGTGGTGGTGTTTTGTGTTTTGGCAAAGGGAGAAGAATAACCATGAGGTATCTCATTTGGAATGATCTGCCTTTGCTTTCCCACGGCCCTGGAATGTGGATGCCTGAGACGGGGTTTACATGCAGAGAAGACGCTGGCCCAATTCTTCCTCCAAACTTTTTTGAGAAAGTCAAGACACACAAAACCACCGGACAGCTTGCCCTCGGGTGCCAGAAATAGCACACCAAGGTCAAATTGTACAAACAGCAATAGGGGCTCTGTCAGACCCAGGCTTGAGGTCAATACTGAGGGATTCTACTTCATCACAGGCATCAAAGCATCCAAGAAATCAAGGACCCATAGTTTTCTCTTTTACAGAGGTGAAACTGAGGCTGGGGAAAGCGGAGGGCAATGGTTCAGCTCATGTATAGAGACAGTGACAGTGTAAGGATTAAAGTCTAGCCAGTCATGTTGCATTGAGAAGTTCTAAATATCACCAGCCGATGGTGGAAAGAATAATTACCATAAGAAATGTGTGAGATAAAATACTGATAAAATGAATGAAAAAGTAAGGTGATGGAAACCACGCGCTTGGGTTGGAAGAGACTCTGGCTGGCTCATCTCCAACATTTCCCTGTGGCTGAATACACTATGCGCAGAGGATACACTGAGCCCACAGACTCTTCTCCTTCTGGCCTCAGAAGCCACCACCCGTTACCACAGGAAAAAATACTAAGATAGCCACTCTTACAGGGAAGGGATTGGGGGGAGGGGGACAGTTCCTGTGCCACTCAAGAGAATACAAAGACAATGCTGGTGCCAGAAGACCCTTTCCTTCTCTGTTTGTTGGGCAGAAAAGAAGAGAAGCTTCCAGTTGAGAGACTCTGGAACTGAACTGCTGCCTATGAGTGTGGAAGAGTGACATCCTCAGCCCAGAATGTGGCTCAATAAAATGGCCCAGTGGCCACAGCTTACACGTGGCTGAGGCACAATAGGCTGCCATAGGGTATCCCTTGGTTCACTTTAAATCCTAGATGGCATTTTATTCCCGATTATCTCATTTATCTATTCACTTTCTTATTCATCCATCCATCCATCCATCCATCCATCCATCTATCCATCCATCCATCATCCATCCATCCATCCATCCATCATCCATCCATCTATCCATCCATCCATTTGTACACTACCAGGGATTTGGCCTAGCACCCCAAGCATGCAAGTGCCCTATAACCAAACTCCATCCTTAGCCTAGTTTTTAAATATTTTATTTGTGTTTTTATTAAAAGTGTGAAAAAAAACAACCAACAAACAAAAATCTCTCCTTTTGCAGCTTCTTAGAGTCCATGAAGTAAAGAAGAAAGATTCTAGAAGAGAAGAGGATTCTTGGACACCTGGTTGTTCCCCTCCCACACTCAAGTTTGTCCAGCTCAGGCATCTCAAGTATAATCCACCCTCTCCCTCTATGTAAAATGTTCTGGTTTCATTTTTGTTAGTGTGATAAAATATTCTGACAAAAGCAATATAAGAGAGGAAAGAGTTTATTTGGCTTACAATTCTTAAAGTACATCATTTGAGGAAATCAAGGTAGAAACCCAAGGAGTTAGATCATCACACCACATTCACAATCAAGAACAAAGAAAAATCAACACACCCTTGCTTGCTTCATGTCAGCTAGCTTTCTACTCTCTAACACTCTTCAGGACTCACTGTGTGGGGAATGGTGCTGCCCACTGTGGGCAGTCTTCTTACATTAATGGCTACTTAATGTAACCATTAAAACAATCCTCCTCAGGCATATCCACAGGCTAAACCGATCAAGATAACTCCTCATTAAGACTCTCTGCCTGGGTGATTCAAAGTGGTTTTAAGCTGAAAAATCAAATCCAACCACCATAGAAGATTTGGCTTTAGGATTCCCAAGGCCAGTAGTCTGAGAGTGCCCAAGTATCTTACATAAAATATACATTTTTCATAATCTATTCCCATCTTTCCACATAATTAAATCATCTCTAAATTACTTACATAATGCAATTTGCATGCTTTGTGAATCATTGCTACACTGCATGGCTTATGGAATAATGACAAGAAAAGAAGCTGAACTTGTTAAGTATGGATGTAACTAGCACAGTGTTTGCATCTAAGCTTGGTTGAATCAACGGATAAGCAGCTGTGAATACAGAGGGCCAACTGTGATTACCTGATAATTCAAGAGAGGTCTATAGAGCAAAGTCTGGTGAGCACTCAGAACCCTGGGAATGGACCCACCGAGAAGGCATTCTGTAGGAATGGATGCCTGAGCTGAGAAAGCATGTGTTGTTTGTCGTTCTGAGTCTGGCTTACCACAGTGATTTCATTGTGCCCACTTCCTTGCAAAGGACATAGTTTACTCCATCTTCACAGACAAAAACAAACAAATGAACCCCCCCAGCAAAAAACAAAAACAAAAAAAATCAGTCCATGCCTTTCCTTATCCACTCTGTTGAGGACGTCTAAGCTGGCTCCATATCTTAGCTACTGTGAAGAGTGAAGCAGTGAGCACAAATGGGTAAAACAAGAGAGAAAAATGGGTACAGAAAAAGGAAAAAAGCACATGTTCTTGTAACAGAATATTTTTATTTATTACACTTTTGTTAATACTTAACAATAACCTATAATATTACCTAAATACTATAACCCAAACCTTAATTCCAAAATCTATAATCTATCTAAGAATATCTTAATACCTAAAACACTCTAACACCTATAAAAAAACACTTAACATTATTTTAAGTTTCTTAAAAGGATATTAATACTCTTGGTGTAGTTTCATGTAGGTTGGCCTGGTCTACACTTGTCTCATTAGGTCTTTTAATCTCAAAGTTTGTTGGGTATTATTTTACCAATTCACAGGCCCAGTCCACCTTCACCACAAAGACGTAGCCAGTTTATAAAGTCAATATGTTCCAATTGCCAATGTAGGGCAGTCTTTTCAATCAGCCAAGAATTAATTGCCTCCACAGTCTCAGAGCCCAGAAATTTCAAGACTGAAAGCTTATCCAAATTGCTTCCAGTTCCATCTTGCTGGCGATCTGGAGCTCCAAGGTAGATGATTCCAAAGGATTCTGCCTTAGCAGGTCCGCGACAGATTTTTGCATTGGATTGCAGTGGTCCAAACTCTGCCAATGGCATACCTTACTATGTTCTTCCCCAGCATGGGTTTCTATCGACTGAAGGTGGGGGAGAAAGAAGGAGGAGGGGCTGGAAGTCACGTGGATCCCCAAATTAAATCTTGTTGCATGTTGTGAGGATCTCGGATCTCGGAATGATTTTCAGCAGTGGTTTTTCAAGGGCTTTCTCAAGACACACCCCTACCACAGTGCATCAGTGTTGGTGGTGTATCTCCTGAGATTTTCATTGTTCTCATAGCTAAGACATCATCTGTGTGGCTTGAGAGGTTTCTTAGCAATGCTCCTTCAACAGTGAATATCATTTGGCCACAGCCCTGCCCAGATCAACTGTAAAGGAATGCCAAACTCCTCCCTATGCCACTAGATGCTAATCTAAACTGTCTTTTACTAAGGCCTACCACATGTTCTCTCTTTCATGTATGAAACCTAGATTTACACACACACACACACACACACACACACACACACACACACCATATGTGCACATGTAGCTTGACTAGCCATAGAAAAGGAATGAACCAGTGAAGAGGGAAAAGATGGAATGGAAGCTGAGGGCTGGGTGTGAGCAACATACAATGATGTACTAATCAGAAAATGCCATAAAGAAACACTTCATTTTGTGTATTTAATAAACTAACATAAAGCCCGACACACTAAATCTAATAGAAGATAAAGTGGCGAAAAGCCTCGAACTCATTGGCACAGGAGACAACTGCCTGAACAGAACACCAATAGCTCAGGCTCTAAGACCAACAATCATCAATAAATGGGACCTCATGAAACTGACAAGCTTCTCTAAGTCAAAAGACACTGTCATTTGAACAAAATGGCAGCCTACAGATTGGGAAAAGATCTTTACCAACCCCACCTCTGACAGAGGGGAGGGCTGATATCCATAATTTATAAAGAACTCAAGAAATTAAACACCAAGAAACCAAATAATCCAATTAAAAAATGGGAAACAGAGATAAACTGAGAATTCACAAAGGACGAATCTCTAATGGCAGTGAGACATTTGAAGAAATGCTCAACATCCTTAATCATCAGATAAGTGCAACTCAAGACAACTCTGAGATTCCATCTCACACCTGTCAGAATGGCTAAGATCAAAAGCTCAAATGACAGCACATGCTGGTGAGGCTGTGGAGAAAGGGGAACACTCCTCCATTGCTGGTGGGAGTAAAAACTTGTACACCACTATGGAAATTAGTCTGGCAATATCTTAGAAAACTTGGAATAGCCCTACCTTAAGACTCAGCCATACCACTTCTGGGTATCCACCCAAACGATTTCACCAAACCACAAG
Source organism: Lophiomys imhausi (assembly GCA_907164525.1). Classification (NCBI taxonomy): domain Eukaryota; kingdom Metazoa; phylum Chordata; class Mammalia; order Rodentia; family Muridae; genus Lophiomys; species Lophiomys imhausi. The sequence goes on along the minus strand of CAJQZJ010000148.1, from coordinate 2,571,708 downwards.
GACATATCCTCATCTATGTTCATAGCAGCCTTATTTGTAATAGCTACAAACTGGAAACAACCCAGATGTCCCTCAACTGGCACATGTGCAAAAAAAAGTGGTACATTTACACAATGGAATACTACTCAGCTATCAGAAACAAGGAAATCGTGCAATTCACAGCCATATGGATGGAACTAGAAAAGCTCATCCTGAGTGAGCTAACCCAGACTCAGAAAGATGTACATGGCATCTACCCACTTATAATTGGCTTTTAGCCCTATAGTACAGGATAACTATCCTACAACCAACACACCAAAAAGATCAGGAACATAGACTTTGTTACCTACTAATGGGACAATTTGCCCTAGGGGTGCTACCATGTAGGCCCCCAGTGCAAGAGGAAGCTCTTAGCCCTCATATGACTGTAGAACTGAGAGGGCTGATATGTAGGGACACTCCACATCAGAGGAGTGGGATGGGTGGGAGAGGGAGGAGAAGGTGGGAGGATGGAACTGGGAGGGGTGGAAAGAGGGTACTATGATGGAGATGTAACTTGAAGTAATAGATAAACAAATAAATAAATAAACTAACTAAACTCAAAATGTTTAAGCTAAGACATGGTACGAAGGAAGAGGAGTGGATCCTGCTGGATAAGAAGAGCAGGTACAGAGGCAGAGAGATGATGAGGCTGAAACATCTATGGAGACAGAGGCAGCCCTAGACCATGGCAAAGGACAAGGGTGTTCCTGCTCCCTGTTGATGTATGCATAAGCCCTCCAACAAGCTGAGTAAAGAGGTGTGTTTGTCTGCTGAGGGCCTCTCTTTCCACTCTTACTAAAGCGTAATGTACCTTACAGACAGTTCTCCACTGAGCTCAAGCAGAAGGGAGTTTCTGAGACGACTGGCTCAGACACACGAATCAGCAAAGGAACTCATTCCTAAGATAACTCCTCTGCCTAATAAGACATTAAATGAGTGTTTTACTAATGTAGAATTTTTTATAATGCTAACAGCTACCTCTCTGATGTATGATTTCCTATCTTTGGACAAGAAAGAGGTCAGATACTGCAAAAACCTCTCACTAGAACAAAAGTTTACTGAGGAAGAAAATCAACAGGTGGTCAAGAAAAACAAATGCAACTGTGATGGTTAGTACTGTCAGCTTGACAAGATCTAGACCCACCCATGATACAAACACCTAGGCACGAAAGCAAATCCAACAGTAACAGATTAATTTCCTCGGTGGGCAAGGAAGATGGGAGAATATTCAAGCTGTGGCATAACTGTTGCTCACTGTTTTCATCCAGGTCTACGGTGAGAGAGAACAGAAAGACAGGAAAACTGTGAAGTTCAGGAAGGAAAAAGTACATGTCTGGATTTAAAATTACAAGAATGGTGGACGAAAATGAAGCTGTGATAGTTAAGGAGAAGCCTCATGATCTATGCTGGGATAATAAAGATTCCCTGAGTCAGATGCCACCCATGGAAGGCTCTGACTAGTGAAAACACAAACTCATTTGAAAATAATAGCCTAAACTAGAGTATCCCACTTGTAATGGCTACCTAAGGAAGTATTTCCCTAGTGTCTGTCTCAAATGCTCCCATAAGCCACTGAAACTGTGGTTCGGAGGGTTGAGGCTACTTGTAACAGAACTTGGCAACATAGTCCACATGGTACTGGTTTTGAAGACATGAAAAAGAATGAATGACTGAGCCATGGAGGCTTGCAGGAAGGCTCCTGAAGGCTGTTGAAGCTAGACAATGTGTGGCAGGTATGGGTTGCCTACAACAAGACCCCAAAAGGGCATATGTAAATCCATGAAAATGAAGCCTAAGAATCACCAAGGATCTTAGATGTTAGAGTTGCCAAGACCATAGGCCATCCACCAAGGAAAGCTACAAGCATGGACTAGAGTTCAGCCAAGAAAGTGGCTACATATGTTACTGGCAGAAGCAATGGAGAAGCAGGAATAACCAAGCCCTTTGGAGCCCAGTCAACTGCATCGTGAGCCCCAGATGTTGGACATGGAGCTGCAGGATGTCATTTTTGCCCTACTGGGTTTTACTTTTTTTTGCACCATAGTTCCTTGATGTGCTCATCCCTCTTTCTGAGAATCAGAATGCTTATTATGACCCTTTATATATGGAAGTTCAAAGTTAATAGATTGCCTTGAGTCCCAAAAGAGACTTGAACTTTGGACTTTTAAACAGTGTTAGAACTGCAAAAGACTATGGGACTTTTGAAGTTGGAAAGAATGAATTTTATATTAGGAAATGATCACTCAGCTATGGGACAAAGAGTAGAAGGTTAAGACTTAAAAGGGACATGTCTGAGTGACCAGGTTGACAAGGTATGATGGTTGATATTGGTTATCAACTTCATAAGCTCTAGAATAATCTAGGAAAAAAAAGAAACTTTGGACATGCCTGTGAATGGGTTGCTAGATCAGAATGAGTTGAGGAAACTCATTGTAAATGTGGGGAGCACAATCACATGGGCTGGAACAATCCCAGACTGAACAAAAAGGAGGAAGTGAGTTGAGCAATAGGGTTCAACTCTCTCTGCTTTCTGATTGGGGATACAATGTGACTGTCTGCCTCATACTCCTGCCGCCATGACTTCCCCTTCAATGAAGGACTATATCCTAGAATTATAAGCCAAAATAAACTCTGTCTTAAATTTCTTTGATCGAGTATGTTTGCCATATCAACAAGAAAGCAACTAACACCCCAATAATCTCTTAGTCCACACAGACTTCCCCTACAGACACCAAAATCAAGATCTTTATGTAAGTCCAGATATGTAGTTCATGCACAACTTTTCCTTTTCCTGGTAAGTGTGGTTCCCAGCACTCATCAAAAAAGCTTCTTTTTCTAGAAAGTACATTACATAAGTCACAAATAATTAAAATGTAGAGAAAAACTGACCATGCCCAGCCCCAATCTAACACAACATATACACATACCCACAACATGCTCTACAATATGGTCCCTATACCTAAGGCTTGGGGAACACTGAGGAAGGAGATAAAAGAGTATAAGAGCCAGAAGACAGGATGGCTGCTGCAAGACGTATACGACAGGGAAGCCACACCCAGGAAATTTTAGCAACATGGTCTCCAAACTTGAGCAATAACAATACCAGGAGACATACCAGAATTAATGCAGTAATTTTCACAAGGCCCACACCTAGACAAGGAGCTACGGGCCATTAATGGCTGCTGAGAGAGGAAGAATCAGTCTTCTCCAGGGATGACCCCCTTAAGAGGTTATCCAGTCCCAAGAGATCAACCTTAAACACACAATGAACAACAGCAAATGAAGAGATGAACTCCGCAGGCTAATATATAAATCTGTACGTGTAAAAATACAAACATATATGTGTATGTAGCAATAATAATTAAAGAAAAAGAGGCTATAAATTTGAGAAAGAGTGGGAGACACTGGAGGAGTTGGAGTTAATAAGGGAGGTAGAAATGATGTAAATACAGTACTTAAACATGAGATTCTCAAAAAAAAATAAATAAAAACATCTTTTTAAATTGAGGTCAACTAGAAAAGAGAAACCCTTTCCATAAAGTTACGTCATGTATATGCCACATATATATATCTTCCTATAGACTTTAAATCAATTCTAAATCACTTACATACCCAACACACTGTAGATGTTATATATGTGCATTATTGTTACATTGTGCCATTTAAGGAATAACAACAAGGAAAATAGTCTATACATATTTAGTAGAGTAAATAATGATTTTTTAAATATTGTCTACCTTCATTAGCATCTTACTTAGGGTTTCTCTTGTGATATTGACCATGACCAAAGCAACTTGGGGAGAAAAGGGTTTATTAGGCTTTTGCTTCCATATCGTAGTCCACCGTTGAAGGAAGTTAGGGTAATAACTCAGACTGGGCAGGAATCTGTAGCCAGGAACTGATGCCGAGGCTATGGAGGGGTGTCACTTACTGGCTTGCTCAGCCTGCTTTCTTATAGAAACCAGAATCAGCAGCCCAAGGCTGGCTCCACCCACAAAGGATTGGGCCCTCCTGCATTAATCATTGAGAAAGCACCCTGCAGGTTTGCCTGTAGCTCTGTTTTATGGAGGCATCTTCTCATTTGAGGTTCCCTCCTCTCAATGAGTACAACTTGTGTCAAGTTGACATAAAACCAGTCAGCACCATGAGTAAAATCCACAGACACAGAACCCTCAAATAGGTGGCAACAATTATAATCTCCCCAAATTGCCTCTAGGTGGGAAAAGGCTATTCACGCTGAAGAACTGTGCTTGGGAACTGCATTCAAGTTCATCCACTGAGCCACAGGGACCCTCAACATCTCCTCCCAGCATGGGCACACAAGTTCAGGCTCTAGGGGCAAAGTCAGGGGAGCCAGTGCAGTCAGGGATGTCAGTCAGATGAAGGGCTGTCCAGAGACTAGGCATGGTAGTCTTCCTACTACACCTGGAGCACTCTCGCGTACAGCCACTGTGTTACAAACACAGCTAGTCTCTAACCAGCAGTGAAGGAATGTCCCTCAACACAAGGCCATCATGTGCATCAGCCGAAGTCCAGACAATCCCTTTGGATCTAGCTTAAGTCAAAAGGAACAATATTCTGGGGATGCCAGTAGCCCCATCCCTGATGGCTTCTGTTATATGCCTTGCCCTCTGCTGGCCCCAAAACAGGACTGAATGGAGGACAGACTCCCTGGGCCTCCATGTTCTGCTAATGTGTGAGTGAAGACTCAGGGTTACAGTAGCTGAGTGGGTCTTCACTAACTAGATTCTGCAAAGGAAGTAAGAAGCCATTGGAAGCTCCCCCATGAGGTCAGAACATGTGGGAGCCCACTCAGAATGTCTGCAGCCCCCTACACACTGCCATGTCATGCTTACACCTCCCTCCTGCCTGCATGGAACACTTCAACCTTTTCAGGAGCTCTGAAGCATCCCTAGGACCCACACACATCTTCTGTCAAAATGTCGAGCTGCTAACTATAAACTTTATTCTGACGTCTTGATTTTCGGGAATAATTACTCTGAACCTAAAATGTTAGCCTACTTACTGCTTGTGCAAAAAAAGATGACAATAAAATCAATGTTGCACCAATTCCCAGATGTCCATCAAAGCCTTTTGCAATGTTAATGGATCTTTGGATGGAAGGTGGTGTGAGTGGGTGCCTGGCTCCAGCAAGGAAACAATCTTTCTCTCCTTAGCTTGCTGGACCCTGGCTGTCCAACATCTCCATTCTAACAAGTTGGTTTCAGAGTCTGGAGAGATGACTCAGTATTTAAGAGCACTTGCTGCTCCTGCAGGGTCTGGCTTCATTTCCCAGCACCCACATGGTGATTCATAACTGTCTGTAATTCTAGTTCCAGGGGCTCCCAATGCCCTTTTCTGGACTTTATGGGCACTGGGCACATACATGGTACACAGACATATATGCAGGGAAAATACCCATACACATAAAAATAGAATAATATAAAAAAGAAGTTTTAAAATAAATCAAACAAAAAGTTGGCTCAGAATGCTAGGTAAGAGAATGCAGCAATGGAGGGGGAGGAAGAGCAGACTGACAAACACAGGCAGTCACAAACAGCAAAGGAAATGCACTTAGCAGAACTGATGTCACCAAACCTACCACCCAGAGGTGGGAAGAAACACTCAGAGAAGGGGAGCAGGTTTCCTAGGGTTGCACAGCTAATCAGCAGTGAGGCTATAACTAGGTTTCATAGGACGCCTTGTAGGTCCTGGTCTAAAACCATACATTTCCATCTCCTGTTTTTGAGCTTGAACAGTTTTAGCATTCCTTCCTGGAACACAGTGTGACCCTTTGGCCAGGAAAATAGGATAAATAAGAAGTCATCAGCATGAAGCCAATACAGTTGCCAAGTAGATTCAAAGGAGTCTGGGGAAGGTGTCTTGGCAATTTACACTGTAGGGAGACATGGCATGTACTGGCAAATGTTATGGGGGGCTCTTAGAATTCTTGTTGGGTTCGGCTTTTTGTTCACTCTCATTTCTGAAATGTCTACATACAGGTTACTTGGATGGGTGGAAAGGTGTATTGTACTGGATGGGGAATTGGCTGTGACAAACATAGCCATAAACACATCCTCTTCGGCTCATTCTGACAGCAGACCTAATTACCCCAGCATGGAAGAGCTGAGGCAGGAGGATTATGAGCTACAATCCTGTGTTACTCTGGGCTACAGAGCAAGGACTGTCAAAGAAAATCAAATACATTTTAGTTATTTTTCTGTTACTGTGATGAAACACCATGACCAAAGGCAACTCAGGGAAGAAAGAGTTTATTTGGACTTACAGTTCCAGAGGGGTAAGAGTCCTCTGTGGCAGGAAGGCATGGCAGCAACTGGCAGGCATGGTAGCAGGAAAGGAAGCTGAGAGCTCATATCTTGAACTACAGGAATTAAGCAGGGAAAGCAAACTGTAGGGAGAAGGAGTTTTTAATACTCACGGCCAACCTGCAATGTTATTCTTCCCCCAGAAATGCTATACCTCCTAAGCGTCCCCAAACAGTGCAACCAACTGCTAACCAAGTAGTGAAATATCTGAGCCTATGGGGGAACATTCAAATCAATACAAAGCCAAACATATTTATTAGCATTGCTGTGTGATGTTGACGTCCACAGAGAGGTGGGTCCTGCAAAGAACAGGCATGGCAAATGCTCTGTAGACTAAGCCAAAGGAGGACAAGAAACAAGGTGAGAAATGAGGAAACCACTCTTCACTGTGTCCTTCTCCAGAGCCACTATATAGGCCAGAACACTTCAGTTTCTACCAGTCCAACACACACAAGGCGGGGTGGGACGAATGGAAGCAGTGGGTAGGGCACAGATACCCTTGTTCTACCTAGTCTATGGTGACATCATTCTGATGGGGTGTCAAGGACAGAAGATAGAGAATGTGAATAAAAGACCAGCACACTGGTGTGTGTGGGTAGGGGGTGGACAGCCTGGGTAACACAGATCAAAGAAAAAAGGAAGGAATAAAGAGAGAATGGTGAGGAAGGGAAGGAGGAAAAAAGGAAGGAAAGGGATGGGAGAGGACAGTAAGAGGAGGAAGGAAGGGAGGGAAGGATGGGGGGGAAAGATAGATAGATAGATGATAGATAGATAGATAGATAGATAGATAGATAGATAGATAGATAGATAGATAGATAGGAGAGACAGGGAGAGAGACACAGAGATCCTTTAAAACCTGTTTGCGTTTTCAGTTCCTCCAAAGAATTGAGTATTAGTGTGAATGCCTCCAGTAGTGGGGATTTTCACAGCTTCATAGTGGAAACATGTAAAATCTACTATTGTTTCTGTTCCTTTAATTCCCTTTCATTTTCCTCAGAAAATTCAACTTAGCCATCACTCCCCACCAGGGAAACTATTTCCCTGTCCTCCAGTAGGGCGACTTTGCCCAGATGTACTGCGATGCCAGGAGACTTCATTCCCCACCCAGCCTACCAATGGGGTCATGAAACTATCCGGGCTCCAGATGCGAGGCCACACTGCACCTTTGCCCATATCTCATCACTGCCCATTTGAAATGTCTTCCAAACTCTCAGCGAAGCCCAAGCCAACCCCATGGAGTGAGTAGTTGAGGAGCCATCTGCAAGCCTGTCCCCCACCCTCCAGCCATGCTTCACCCAATCCCTCCAATCTGCCTCCAGCAAACAGAAACTGGTTAAGATTGACTCTCAATGGAAAGGGGGGGAGGGAGGGAGGGAGGGAGAGAGAGAGGAGGGCTGACTTTCATTGCTCTCATGGCAGGGCAGGAGCAATGTCTGGGCATCCATCGCGTCTGAATGATGAAGGAACTCTGTCCCCTTACCTATGACCAGCAGCAATGATTTTTTTCGACTATTCTACAGGAGTCAAAAACCCAACAAAGCACATCGCAGGGCCTGTAAAGGGAGCACACTGCTGGTGTCTGTGACCACTGTATGCAAAGCTTGGCATTAGTCACAGCCAGGCCGGCTGTGACAGGCCTGAAGTGAGGGAGATTAATGCGAGGCTGGGGTACTTTATTATTGTCATTCTGTTCTTTTAGACTCTGCCTCTGACTTTCAATTTTGCTCCAGAATTAATTGTCTGCTCCCTGCAGTATGACTGATGGAGAAGGATACGCGTAGCCCAGGCACCTGGCTCTGGCCTTGACAGTCTCAGGCCTGGTGTGGGATGTATTGTGTGTGGGGACAGATGGGTATCCTTCAAAGGAACCAGCCGTGCCACACCTGACGTCAATCAGATGTGACCAGAGATATCCTTTTCTCAGACTCATTTGGGCTTGTAGGATTCCCTGCAACACGTGTTCCCCCCGCCTATTAAGAACTCGTTCTGGTACCCAGAGCTCAGCCGGTTGGTGAAGTCCTTCTTGACCCTTCGGGGCTCTAGTTTTCTTCCTTTCTCTCTTTCTGCACAGTAAACTGCTAGCACAGCCTCCCAGGTGTGGCAGTGGCACCACCAATGACGGGAAGTTCAAGGCTGCGCCATTGCTTGCTTGCTATGTGCTAATCTAGTCACCTCTGTCTTTACCATCACCCACTCTCTGCCTCGTCTTCCCCCGTTTCAAAAACAAGCAGTATGTTGTTAGATTAGGAATACCAAACCCCCAATGAAGAAGCTCCCAATAAAAGGCAATGTTTTCTGGTACAGAAGTTGAGCACCAAAGCACCATCCATTAAATACATAAGTGAATGTGTGACTGCATGAAGATAAGCAAATAAACAGGTTTCCTAAAAAGAATGGAACAGAGACGGGCATATTTTTGCTTTTACAGATAAATAAATATCCTTCTTGGTCATTTTTCAAACCAAATGCAGATACTCCCTGGGCTGCTCTTGTTCTTACTATCAATATGTCTATGAAAACTGCAGAGTTATTCTTTTTTTTTCCTTTCCATTTTTATATATGGTAAACCACTTTAAATATTTTAAGAAGCTTAGGTTAGGATATGCTACCATGATAGAGCACTTGCCTAGAATCGCCCAGTGAGGGGCTGGGTGTGACTCCAGAGTAGAGTTGTTCAGCATGACAGCATCCTGGGTTCTATCCTTAGTCCTGCCAAAAAGAATAAAACTTTTCAAAACTTTGAGGAGAACAAATCCCAGAGGTACACATCTGCACTGGTTCCTACTGATTTTATCAAAGGGTCTGGAAGTCACACTGTCAGCACCCAAGATAGAGGTCTTCATAGCCTTCCCCAAAACAGTTCCATTAAAGTCAAGCTCAGATGTCTGAGACCTTTCCAACTTGAGGCTACATGAACTGAGACTTAAAAAGCAATGTATAGAAAAAAAATGGCTAATTAAATGATTTAACCAGTATTTATATTATCATTAATTGGTCGTCGGTGTTAATCCTTAACTTGATATTATAAATGAATACATACAGACACCAGATGGATTTTAACGAGCTTAGGCCCGAACTGTGCAATCCTAGTCCATCTAAGCTAGCTCATAATTCTATTACCCAAATTTGACCCCGTATATACATACATCCCTTTGGACGGCCATTCTCCACTCTATGCCAATGTTCCAGGCCATGTGGAATGATCTTTAATCTACTCCATGGCGTGTGTTCCTCCTTGCCTGCTCCTGGCTTCTCTCCCAAGATACTCTCTGCCTCTGAAGCCCATATACCTTGGTTCCACCTATCTCCGTCTTTGCCCAATCTCCAGGCCTCAGCATTTATTTAACCAATCAGAGACAATGTAAGTAACAGACAGCAAGCAGAACCAATCAACATTTAGAATGCTTAGCATCAGCAATGGTTCTGGGTCTTACAATCTTTCCACTCCCCTAAGGATTCCTGAGCCTTGGGAGGAGAAGGTGTGGTAGGGTTGTCGCATTTGTTGCTGAGAACTCTATACTCTCTTATTCTGTACCCAATGACCAGTCCTGGGTTTCTGTGTTCATTGTCATCAAATGCAAAATGAAGCTTCTCTGATGAGGGTGGACAAACGCTCTAATCTAGGGGTGTAACAAGTATATCATTAGGCACCAGTTTAATACTATACCCATGTAGTGGGCTAACAGCAGTGGGTTCCACCCAAGGTCCATGGTCAATCTAGACACAGGCTATTAGTTGAAGATAATGATGCCAGGTATAAGAGTATATGAGCAGCACAAAATAAATCTGATGATTTTTTAAAATAAATAAATAAAAAGAGGCCGGTTTGGTGGCACACGCCTTTAATTCCAGCGCTTGGGAAGCAGAAGCAGGCAGATCTCTGAGAGTTCAAGGCCTGCCTGGTCTACAAGATGAGTCCAGGACCCCTATCTCATAAGAGCAAAATAAATGAATGAATAAACAAACAAACAAATGACACAAAGTTGGGTGAGTATGGAAGGGGAGTGGATCTGGGAGGGCTTTTGGGTGGGGGGAAATATAAAGAAAATACATTGTATAGAATTCTCATATTACTATATTTTAAGATATGAACTTCATAGCATATCATGTTGTTTGACTATATAACCATTGTAAAAAAAAAAATTTAATGGAGCAAAGGGGGTGGAGAGATGGCTCAGCAGCTAAGAGCACTTCCAGAGGACCTGTGCTTAGTTTCCAGCAGCCATATGGAGGGTACAACCACCTGTAACTCCAGTTCAAGAGGACCTGATACCACCTTCTAGCCTCTGCAGGCACCGGTCACCAGGCACATGCTGTGGTACACAAACATCCATGCAGGCAAAATGCCCAATGCATAATTTTTTAAACTTAAATTATAAGATAAAATAAAATATTTTAAATAATTTTTAAAAACAGCTTATTGCTATTTCGGGGGGGAAAAGTGTATTGAATGCAGTCAAAGCCCATGATGCCCTTGACTTCTGATGCCATTACACCAACCATCATTCTGCACCATGAATAGATGCACTAATAAATTTCTTTAGAAAAAAAACAAGTTGGGGGGGAATCAACTAATATTGCGCAAAAGGCAGGTGTTGCTGAAGTGAGAACCGTTTAAAGGCCAATCTCCTGCAGTAGTTTCAGATTGTCCTTCTAAATACACTGCCTGACTGCAACCCGCCATAAATTATTCCAGCTTTAACTCACCGGGTACTCTCCTACGATTACGGCATTATATTAAAGGGTACAGAAATATATAATACACTCAACTGTCTCTATAGGTGATACCAAAGGGGAAATTACCACTACTCAGGGAAGAGAACCCAACCTCATTACATTAATGATTTACTACGGTGGGAAAATGTGAAAGTAACTAGTTGCTTTTATAAAAAGAGGTAACTCCTGCAGCCCATTGGAAGAGCCTGCAAAGGGGCTTGCACACTCAACCTATCCCTCACAGTGCCACCTCCACATCTTAAAAGAGAAGGTGTGCGGCGTATGCTGTGATATCCTTCAAACTTGACATTAAGTATTCAAATGTTACTTAAGCAAAGTGTGAGGAATTAAATTAATCAATCTTGCCAGCCATGTACAGAGCAGATGTTCAATAAATCCTCTTTGCTTACAGTGAGGTGGGGGGACGAGTCCACTTCTAACTGTCCTTCAGCGGTGACAGTGCTCAGGTGTCCTGTGCAGGCCTCCTGGGCCACCAGAAGCCTCTTCTGCTGTGCTTTCCTTTATTATAAATAACAAGAGACCACCTGGCCTACCTGTGCTACTTGGGAGCCTCGGGTTTAATGATCCTTCCTGTTCAGGGCTCCGCTCTCTCCTGATCCCCGTAATGGGGCTGATGGGAACATGATGGTTGGCAGTGACAGATGACTCCTGGCCACCCAATGCAGCTGACGAGCAGTGAATATGGGCTAGTGTTCCAGAAAGGTCAGGGTGAATGTGTTTGCTTGACTTTCAAAGTTTCTCCAGAAAAACAAGGCAGCCAGTCCCAACCACCAAGACCTCCCAGGGAGGCTGGCTTTGGACTCTAGTTCTCTTAAGGAGCTCTATGGGTGTGCCCTGAGGCTTAGGTAAGGAAAATGAGACCCAGACAGCTGAGGCCTTTCTGTCTTTGAGAGAAAGCTCCTTATGAATACCTTCACCTTGGGGTGCCAGGACACATGAAGTGAGCCACTGAGTAACCCTTCCCCCTCCAAGATAACTATAGAGAATCTCTGTCTCCCTATCCCATCACCCCTAAGCCTGGAGGCAATCTTCATTGCCCATACTGTGTAGCAGGGCTGCAGATCTGCCACTGAAAAGAATAATGGATTCCACAAGTATGTCAGCCTGCCAGTCATGGCAGGATGTGGCAACCCACCGTGATGTCTCTAAATCTACAGCTCTGAATGGCAAAGCTAGGGAATATGAACCACACCCTAACCCCAACTCCATATTCTGAATGCTACCCACCATAACCCCAATGCCACTGACATTCAGAAGTGGCAGTCCCCCTTCCCGCCCTGCAGATATATAACTTCAACCTTTTGAGGTCTGCCTTTCCATATATGGACTTTATCCACATTTTAATGAGGCTTTAAAACCTCCCAGATTAAGCTGGTATTTTATGTAGAACTGCCTGCATTTTATGATATCCTGACATGTTGTACAACATTTGGTGGCTATATTGATCCTTATAAATTCAGCATCTATATATATTCATGAAAAGTACCTTTTTTCCCCCACTCGGGCCACAAGATGAGCCTCACACACATTTTTCGTGAGTGGAGACAATAAAACTGCAATTGTCATGGTTTTGAGCCTACCAGTGTTTCAGTATTTTCAAATTAAACCCCCATTGCCATCTGTTTGCAGGCTCCACCACGAGGAAATGACAGTGTCTTTCCAGGTATCCAAGGCTGTCTGCCCCTGTTTCTCCTTCAGGTAGGCTTGTTATAAACCCCGAAGGGCTGGCAAGGGTTTCCACGCAGCCTCCCACATGGGACACTGTACATCTTCATGCCTGCTCATTGGCAGGACCACAGAGGACAACCTCTCTTGCTTTCTTTGTGCCATTTATGGCTTTTAATCCAAAACAAATGATCACATGGTGGAGGGGACCAAAAAAAAAATTATCACCTTGGTAAGCATCAGGAGTAATCAAAAAAGGGGGGAGGGAGAAAAGAAAAGAAGAAAGAGACTACGGGCAAATTCATCTTCAGCTGCTACAATCAATCTCTCCTGTATAGAAATACACAATAACTTGGCGGGAAGGAGCCAAGATTTATGACTTAGAAACATCCACACTGACCAGCATATACCTAGTTTCTTGGCACCCTCCCTACCCGAATGGCTCTCTCTAACAGTTACAATGATAAACTGTCTCTCCCTACTGTTTTACAAGTACATTAGCTTTATTTAATGAGATCTCGGAGTAATTTAACAGATGTATGTAGAGCGTACAGCAGGAAAACCCTGACTACTTGGGTACCCTTGCCAAGGTATTGTAGGACAGCTCATCTGAGGTGTGGCTTCCCAATCTTTGTGCAAGCATTATTTAAATTTTTGGAAGACTTTTTAGAAATGATGTTAATAGAAATACGATGTGATCATCAACGAAGAGGGAAGCTGCCAGTGTACACACTTTGTATTGGCCTGTGGAAGGCCAGGGTGAATGGGGCTTCTAAAGTCACTTACAATATTGAATTGTCAGAAAGAATGTCACTGTCAGAAATGAATAAGTTCATAAGACATTAAAAAATAAAGACTTCCCAACCAGGAGGAGGAAAAGAGAGTCCAGAAGAGGCACGGAAGAGAAGAGGTAGGGTGAGCTATCCTGAGAAGAAGATGCTGTCCAGCCAACATCACAGAGTGAAGGGCTGGGGGACAGACCCTTGCCCTTCACCCTCTAGGACTCATGTCTGGTACTCTCAGGTGGTGAATAGCCCTTCCTAGCAGTGACTTTCCTACCCTGACATTCTTCCTAATGCTTGCTTCTGGGGATGATGACAGGGAAATGATAAGGGCTCTCACTACTTAAAAATTGGTTTAATAAACTGCCAATTAATAAGTGAGAAAAAGAAGCCCCGGGAAATTACCTGGTTGTGCTTAAAATAAAATTAAAGAGAGAAAGGAAAATTTTTTTCTCCATTTCTCCAAAAGCACACACACACACACACACACACACACACACACACACACACACACACTGGGCTGTGGTTTAGAATTGCATTTCTCTTCAATAGGGCAAAAATCTATCCTGTCTGCAACAGCTAGTCACCTACAACACAACCCACTTTGTTTCAAAATCAAATGTGCTCTAATCCTCAGTAAGTGATTGCCAAGAAACACCTCAGTAAACAAATAGGTAAATAAACAAGCAAATAAATAAATATTAAAGGGAAACAAACTAGAGGTGACATCAGTTCTAATTGTGTTCATGACTTCTGGAGGTTTGTTTTTTGTTGAAACACATTAATTTGTTTTAAATCCTCTAAATGGTTCATAGTGGACTTAAAGCGATACTTAAAATTCTGCTAAATAAATTAATAAACAAACAAAAACAAAAACCATCCAGGTGTGGTGCCACACACCTGTTACCCCAAAATTCAGGGTGCTGGATCAAGGAGATAATGAGTTCCAGGCCAGCCAGAGATACACAGCAAGACCCCATCTCACAAAACAAATTCTATGGAAGGGTAGTGTGTCCACATCCTCTGAGGTCATTCATCCCATACAGAGAGAGCCTCTCATGGAACTTCGTGCTTGGAAGCAGATGGTCAAGGATTCAAAATCCAAGTATATATGAAGCTTTTCAAATCTCACCCCACACTACAAAATACTTACCACTTTACATGGCGCCTATCACCCCTTGCAAATGTCTTTGAGATCCCAGTGTGGTCTATTAAAGACAACACTCACACCTTAAAAACTCCACCAAGGGAAGCTGATGACAAGAGTGGTGATCCCACAAAACAACAAGGCCTCTGACTTTGGGGGTGAGGAGATCCAAATGAGAAGGGGCAAGCATAAAGACACAGGACACCACCAGTGGGGCAAAAGCACGGATCCACTGCAAGGAATTTCATTTCTTCAGACCTATACATCAAGTCCTATTTGTTTAATGAGCTTGGCACCAGAGAGATGTATAGAACACGTCAGACACCGGGTACCGACGCGTGGCGGGGAAGAGATAGCATCACCTGCCGAGTCTGACCACTCACTTCGTCTTCCAGCCACCTTCTCTATCTGTTGGTTCCTTGGGGAATAATAAATGAGAGGGCAGAAGGAACAAGGAGCCAAATAATGGGAAAAACACACACACACACACACAAAAAGAAAAATTACAATGTTGGGGAGCAAAGTCGAGCCAGATTTACTGACCTCGCAACTCCATAATCAACAGAAAGTTACTACTGAAGAAACTTTTTACTGAGCGGAATGATCTTAAATAATAAGGAGTCCTGGAAAATTTACAGCAGTTTTAAGATATGCAAATTGAATGCAAGGTATAGACATAAGGGTAATTAATTGTAAATCTAAGAATAATGTTTCTTTGTCAGACTGTCTCCATGTTGTGGGCTACATTCCAATGTGCCTTAAGTTGGAATACTTTTTAAAAAGGCCAGTCTAATTATAAGATGTTCAGAATTTCAAAATACTGGTTATTCTTATTTAATTTTGCTGCCGAAACATTTAATAACAGCATCTACTGATGCTGTAAAAATATTTTAATCTTTCAAGGTTAAGGCACTTGGACCCAAGTCCTGGCCAGCCAGGATTTGTGTGAGGAGTGGGAACTCAAGGGCCACAAGTCCAGTGACATGCTGGATCCCTATCCAGGGAGGCCTAATCGGTCAGTGTTTACCCCATTACCCTTTTACCCCCAGTGTGACAAGGACTCTGGGCCTCTTAATGACATCCTTTTGATGCTGGGGCCCCATAACTAGCACATTCTTTTCTTCATCCTGATAAAGAAAGCAGCAGGAAAAGCTATCGATAACAAATCTTCATTGCACTATGGGTGAGAAGTGTCGGGAAACAGTTTCCTATCAGAGGAATCAGAGGCACAGCTCTGGATAAGGGGGACTTGGGGAAGGAAAAGGAAGGAAGGCATACTGGAAGACAGTGGGGCACGAAGGAGGCAGGAGAGCTGCTCAGTCCTCTGCCGGCCTCAAGGGTCCACCTCAGGGACAAAGCATTTAGTGCTTCATCCTCTGTGACTGGGAAGAAATAGATGGTCTGGGATCCCACCTGTACTTCTCAGGAAGAATTCAGCAAGAGTGGAGGAAATGTGCAGAAGGTGGGAAGACAGAGGCATAGACCTAGGGGAACTGACAGAGAACATCAGAAACGCTGAGACCTTGCCCTCAGACCAAAGTTGAGATGGTAGGTGACCAGGGCTACTACTCTTGTCTTGGTGCTATAGTTGGTTGCGTGTGTCTTTTGCTGCTCTGATATCAAATGCTCCTCCTGTCCCTCCTCTAGTTTCTTACCCAACTCAAAAGCAAAGTGTGGGTGGTGCCCAGGCTCCTGCTTCCTCTTCCTCCCTCTTCCTCACTCAGTCTGGGGTCCCATTCCATCCCAGGGTATCAAGTTTCAGCTCTACGCTGGTTTCTCCACTCAGACCTGTTGAGTGTGTTCTACAGCAGATGGGTATTCCTGATCTAGCACATTCCGAACACAGTCTGTGTGCTTGGCACACTCCACTCCTATCTGAGGCGATTATTCAGCTTGGGGTCACACTCTGGTGTCACTTCTCTGATCACCCTGTCCCGTGCAGGTCACCTCCCTCATTTCTTTGTATTATAATCTCATATAAATGACTTTTGGAATTTCTGTGTGATTTGGTGGCATGCTTATCTCCCGGGTGATCCACTGAAACAGATGCTGAGGTTGGGCAGAGAGGACACAGGGACACCTTGGATATGCCTCCTGCTCAGCCTGACACCTCTGGCCTTTGTGACACTAAGTGTGGTCCTCAATAGACCCCCCCCCCCAACGGTACTAGAAGTGGCATGATTACCAGTTCACAACATGAGTGTGGTTCTGGCCTTTCGGCAACCTTTTGGCGACACTCTGTGCTGATATCATCTAACTATGCACAGCAACATATCCTGGTGGCTATTGTTCTACTATCACCTGAGACCCAGCCTCCTGGACCTACACTCATTTGGGGAGGTTTTGGAAACTTTAGGAGGTGAGACTTTACTGAAAAAGTGAGTCACTGAGGGCAAGGCCTTGGGATATCCTTGTCTCTGACTCCTTTCTACGTTACTTTCTATTCTTGTCTCTTCCATGTGCTCCAGCCACGATGATACTTTGCCCAAATGAGAGAGACCACATCCTGAACCATCTGAAACCGTGAGCCTACACAAATGCTTCTTCCTCTACTTTGGTTTTGTCACAGTGACGAAAAGCTAGCTGATCCATTGACATTATTGTCCTCATCTCTGAGCATATGATTCTCCTCCAAGAGAGCAAAGCTGAACAGGGCAAGGGGTCCAAAAAGCAAGGCAACTAGAGAGGCCAAGAACACTGAGCCTGGGAGAAGATGATGCTAAGCTCAACTGCACAGAGCAGATGTGGAGCTCAGGGAGTGGACACAGGAAAACAATGTGAGCAGTAGAACGATCTGAGCCCCAGATCAGTGCAGTCAGTGACCCCCTTCCCCCCAGCTCTGGTACTGGACACCGTATGAAATTGCATGTTGTCCCACTGAAGCCCCCCCTTTTTTAGTTGTGTGGATTAATGAAATGCTGGCAATGTATGAGGCCTTCAAGTGTAAGAGAGGGATTAGGAAAGCCCAAAGACCCCAGGAATCACATCTGGAAGGAAAGGTGACACTTGACTGAGAGTCATTGCTGAGTGTCCCGGCAGTGTGTCACTTGAGAGCCCAGAAGGCAATTCTGGCCTGTGGCTCAGGTAGAAAATTCTGTTACTTGTCCTTGCTGACAAGATTTTGGATTCAACAAGGTCTGTCAGTGTTGGTCTGAGTCAATTTTGAGTCAACTGTACATCAGGCCCTAGTTCTAGTCCGACCCAGGAATTTCAACTGTTTCTTGAAGTTTTCAACTTTTGACCCCTAGGAATGGCTCCTATGAAGCCCTACACACATTCACATGCACACACACACACTCAGAAACCTGAGAGAAAATATTCATAGTGCATATATCTGACAAAGACCCTGATTCCATAATATATAAATAAAGCCTCACAATAACATCCCAAACAACTCAAGCTCTAGAATATGCAAAATACTTGAATGGACACCATCACACACACACACACACACATATATGAACAGACAGTACATCCAAGAAAATTTCCAGCATCATAGGCCACTGGGAAAATACAAATTAAAACTATTGTAGATGCCATTTCCTGCCTGATGTGATAGGTAAAATGGAAAAGACAAGGATATAGAAAAGGTGAAGTTCATCTGTGCTACCTACCGCTGGAACGTGAAATGAAACAGCCACTTTAGAAAACTATTAGAAAGGTGGATAAGCATTTGCTGTTTGGCACTGAAATTTTAATCCCAATGAGAGAAGGAAGAGAAAGAAGAAAAACAAAGAGAAGGAACGGGAAGAAAGCAAAGTTTTATTTACAGAGAGTTATGGACACAAGTATTCATAGCAACATTATTCCCGTAACCAAAAGCTGAAAAGAGCCTGTTCCAACTCTCCCAATGATTTACCATGAGAAATGGATACTATCCCTAAATAAAGATGGAAAACGACAGATACGTGGAACACTACAGGAGAATAAACATCCCTTGGAATTAGACACACAAATGGTGCACACAGTCTTGCCCCTTCCTGCCTGTGTCATGACAGGCTAAGGTTCCCCTGAAGACAAGGGTTCTCTTACTGCTTCTGCCAGGACTGTAGAGATTGGCTTAGATGGGCCTGAAAGAGGGCTCTGGTCTCTATATACAAGGCCTAGAAGGGAGAGGGGCTAGTTACATGAATGTGTGTGTTTGTCAAAACTCATCCAGCCACTCTTAAAATCTGTGAGGTTTGATGTTTGTGAATTTAACACAGTGAGCTGCAAAAGGAGAATGAGAACAAAAGAGGAGAAAAGAGGTGGGGAAGAAAGAAGAAAGAGGGGAGGGGAAGGAAGAGAGGGGAGGAGAAAGTGGGGGAGAGGAAAAGAGAGGCAGGGATGGAAGAAGGGAAAGAGGAGGAAGAGAATGGAAGGGAAGATGAAAGAAGAAAAGAGAAGAAAGACGAGATGGGGCATAAATGAGGAAGGGAAAGGAGGTAGAGGGGAGAGGAGAGGGATGGAGGTAGGCGAGAGAAGGGAGGAGGAGATGGAAAGGAAAGAAAGAGGAAGAGAGAAGGAGGAGACAGAAGGGGGAGGGAGGGAAACAGCTCTATTCTGCACATTGGTCTCTGCTGGGGAAAGGGTGATCCAGGGCTGCTGGAACCACAATACTTAAACCCCAGTGGAGAATCTCCATAGGGCCAAGCAGGCTGGTTCCTCCATCTACCACATAACCTCTCACTAAAACACAGTGGAAACAGAAGGCATGGAAGGGTCATTCAAAGCCTCTAAAGAACAAGGGTGGCACCCTTATTGTGAAGACGTCCACTCTGTCCCTGGCAAGCTCTCCATTTCCTTCCCTTTGAGGCTGCTACTACTTGCTCCTTAGACCAGGGAGAATGGAAATTTCAGAGCAGAATTAAGTAACTGTTGCATTCCCTACCCCAGGAGATGGAGTGAGAAACAGATATCAATATATCAACACACACAAACACACTCTGAAAACCCTCCAATCCCCAGCACAACCCATCATCCTGCACTAGAAGAATAGACAAACATCAAGACAAGACCTAATTACACCTCCCCACTAGTGGGTAACAAGAATCATCACCTCTCTGTGCCTCAGTACATTCACCTTTATAATGGGTACAGTCAGGTGCCCACCCCCATTATAAGTGTTAGAAGTCAATGATACAATAGAGTCATAGAGATCTGAATGTCAACCCAAAAGTCTGTTACAATCATAAAAGTCAGCCATTATTATCTCATGGGCATGTGGATAGACAGGTCAGATTTAAAAGGGTTTGGGGTGAGGAGGGAACAGGAAAGACAGAATATGAATAAAGAAGAAGACTACACAGATGATGAAATAAAGGCAGAGAGATGAGAAAGATGAACCCAAATTACAGTCCTCTGCCTGAAGCTTGCCCAGGCATTGCCCACGGCTTGCTGAGCGTAATTCGGACTCCGTTATTTAAAGGGCTGTGGGATAATACAGTGGGAAGACAGGTCTGCACTGTAATTCACACAATTTATCACACGGGGAAGAGCCACTAATCTTTTAGAAAACAAGGTATTCACAGTTATTTAAAGCTAATGCTTATGCATCACCACACATTGTGAGCACGGTCCCATCTCCAGCCTTGCACAGCTGAGATCTGAGAAGGTCTTTAGCAACGATGGTCCATATTTTAAGTCCATCCTAGAAGCCGAAACCCAATAAGATGGACCAGTACTGTTATTCATGGCATCTCTACACTAGATATATTCTCGCAAAACACTAATTAAAAGAGCAGATTTTCTTAAGGTCGGGGAATGCTAAGTTGAGCTGAGAAAGCATGGTCGTGCGTGAATTTCTCATAAGCCATAGTGCAGTGCCGTCTCCCAGAACCCAATCAATTATTCAAACTCAGAACCTTCCAGGCGTACATAAAGATAGACCTGCACAGTCCAGCTGGCCCAGTGAGTGAATCTACTCCTTCCGAGGTGCTTGCAGACTGCACTGACATTCAGCAAGATCTATGACCCTGCCCATCCCAGGAAGGATGGGACCTTGTTTTCATCTGGCCAGGAAATGACTATCCAGGTATAGCTCTCCAGTCATCGCCCAGGCGGCCTTCTTGCCGCTGTGGAAGACACTTCTATGTGCTCAATCCCTTTTCTATTTTACTCTCTCCTTCCAGGGACCCAAATTCATCCTTCTCCATCCCCAGCTGTTCAAAGCACTGCCTGTTGGTATTTAATCAGTATACCCGCTTTTTAAGTCACACCATCCTAATCTGTGCTACCCAGCTTCCTTAATCCTGAGTTCTCAGGGTAGAATCTCTATTTAGCATAAAGACCTCATAATCCATGTTCGTTTCTTCTTGAGTAATTCCTGTTACTGACCCCAAATGCCTCCTTACGGCCAAGGAGTTTGTGTTGCAGCCAAGTGAAAAGAACAAACACAGCCAGGTAGCAGACACATCTGCTCTAGAACAGAAATTTTTGCAGAATTGAAGATCAAATTGTGGGCCTCCCACATGCCAGGTGACCAATCTATCCCTGAGCCACACCTCAGCCCCTCACTGGGGGATTCTAGGCCAGTTCCATAAACACATAGTCACAATCTAAGCAATAAAATCCTTTTCTGTAGGCCAAAAGCAGTCAGAAACAGAAAGTCCAAGCTGTGCTTCCAGATAATTATCTCTCTGGAAGAAAAATTAAAACAGCGAACAATTCAGTAAAAATGCAAAGCAGAAAATGAGCTGAGAGCAAATAAGTAAAACGGAAAACTCCTCTACCAAGAACCGAGAAGGCAGCATCATGGTGTGGACGTCTGGAGCGATGGCCAGTATTCACACTTTCTACACAAAATATGTTGCCTCCAGGTAGGAGAGAATGCTGCAAAGCTGTACTGGGACAAGTTAACTGACACTCCAATCTTCACATTAGCTCGTATTAATGATTTTCCCAAAACTTTTGTTCTTCATATACTTCCTCATCTTAGTCAAGTCTTTATATACTTCCTTATCTTGGTCACATCTGTATGTTTGTTTTAGACTCCAGTATAATTACTGTGCATATTTGTGAAGCTTTGCTCAGATGAGATGAAGGTCGTGTGCGTGTCTGGGGGCCTACACACTTGTTCTAGTTTCCTTTCTATTGCTGTGATAAAGACCATAGCAAAAGCAATTTAGGGAAAAGGGTTTTGGGTTTGTTCTTTGGCTTGTGTGTCCTATCACAGTTGATCTTCAAGGAAATCAGGGCAGGGACTCGAGGACAGAACCTGGAAGGCAGGAACTGAAGGAGAAGCCATGGAGGAGTGCTGCTTCCCGACTTGCTCCCCATGGTCTGTTCAGCTTGCTTTCCGGGACCACCTGCCCAGGAGTGGCAGCACCCACCTTAGTCTGGGCTCTCCCACATCAATCAATAATCAAGGGGATGGACTGCAAGCTTGTCTACAGACAATCTGACACAGGTGTTTTCTCAACTGAGGTTTCCTCTTTCCAGATGGCGTTAGCTTGTGTCAATTTTACGAAACTGCTAATCAACACAACACACTCCAGGACTCATTCATAGGAAAGAGTGTGGTCACACCACCTGCTGTACTAGGCGGCATTTATTTTTGTTTTATTACACTATATTATTTTATGGTACTTACACCTCTACCTCCCTTCCAACCCTAATTCCTTCCAAACCCCCAACACTAGGCAGGAGAGAAAGAAGGTTAGAGGGGAAAGGGACATAAGTCTCTTTTAACTACTTCCTGCTGATTAAGGTCATTGGGTTCTTTGGGGGCAATGCCAAACTCAGTCATCAGTGTATCCAGCAGTCCAGCAAACCAGCAACAGCAAACTCAGCAGCAGCAGAACAAACCAGCAACAGTGCAGGGGGGTTGTGACGTGAGATGGGTACAGAAAGACAAGAATTGCCTGGTGTCACTCACATGGATGTCCTTAACCTTATCAACTGGCAGGAAAATGGGTCAGAGGCTGGGGGTGTTGGGCAAGAAGAGCAATCAAAAGGAGAGCCCCCCATCAAGGTTAGAGTTAGATGGCACAAATAATTCCCAGTGTTCATTTGCAAGGTATGTGACTGCAGTCAGCCGTAAGATACCGTAAAATTATTTTCTTTTGTTTTTGTTTGAGAATTTCTCACATGTGTATAACATTTTGGTCAAATCTACCTCCATTTCTTCCTCTCCAACTCCTCCCCTACTCCTCCATCCCCCAACCTGCCCACCCACCCCATCCCTCAATCCACCAACCACTTTTTCCTCCCAACTTCATGTGCTCCGCTCTTTGTTTTGTTTTACTTTTATAAACCCACTGAGTCCACTCAGTACCACCCACATGTGTGCGGATCTAGGACTAGCTACTGGAACATTAGTAGCCCCTTGGATGCACATTCCTGCAAGAAACCAAGTCTCATTCCCCAACAGCCATACTCCTTCGTCATCCATGCTAGGATTTGGGCTGGCTTATTCTTTGTACAGGTCTGTCTTACACTGTCACATGAGTTCATGTATGTAATAACCCTGCTATGCCAGCAAATATTGTTTCATTGGAGATGTCTACTTCCTATGGCCCTTACGATCTTTCTGTTCCCTCTTCCTCTATGAATCCCGAACCTTATAGAGAGGGGTTGTGATATAGATGTCTCATTTAGAACTGAACTTTCCATAGTCTCAGACAAACAAATATATACATGTATATATATATGTGTGTGTGTGTGTGTGTGTGTGTGTGTGTGTGTGATCATGCCATGTGATATATATAAATATATGTGTATATATTTATATATTCATTTTTTACTAGTGAATATCCTAAACAATTTATATCTATGTCCTAAACAATGATATTCCATCAATGCTTATGCTTGATGTGCCTGGGAAACACTTTCCCAGTTCACATGAAAGCTAACTAAAGAACTATAAAATGGCCATAGTACAGACTATTAAAGGGTATCTTTGACTATAATTAATAACTGAACAAAATCAACATTAACTCTTCTTGTGGTCCACCCAAAATACCATCATGTATGAACATGGTATCTGGTCTCACTGGGCTTCAAGCAGAGACACTGTGGAGAGTTTGAAGGGAAGGAAGGATGTCCTTAGAATAGTATATTTTCTGGTCATGCATGGACTGTTGAAGGAGGGTCTAATGCTTTGGTCCTTGGAGGCTGATTTCAGTGCTAGAGATCTGGTTATTGCCCTTTCTGAGACACTCTCTGATTGGTTGATAAAAATTGCTAATAGCCAATTAGCTGGGCAGAAAGAGTATAGGAAGGTGGGACTTCCTGGGACTGCAAAAAGAATCCTCTGTTTCACACAGGGGAAGTCCCCTGCCAGGTGGCCAGAGCAGAGGACGTACATGTGTGTGAGCTCTGTGACCCAAAAAGGTATAAAAAGCCACATGGGTGGTTTGGATTAGGTGGTCTGGGATAAATTTAGGTGATCTATCTGAGAGTCTGCCCAGCTAAGGGCTAAGTGTTGAAACATAAAAAGGTCTTAGTGTATTTAATTCCTGGGAAAAGGGCCATGGCAGCCCATAGGCCAACATCCAAGGCAATCCAGGCCTACTGGCCTCTCACCAAGCCGTGGTGGCTGCCCTTCCAGGCCACCAACAATTTGGCTGGCCTAATATAAAAATGTATAGTTATTAATAAATATTATTATTATTAACAAGGTTGCAATTTCAGTGGACTGTTGTTTGCATCTGAAATAGCATAACAGGCTCCTATGGAGAACAGTTGGTTCTCAGGAGCTCCTGCCTGTCTGTGATCTTGTGGAACCTTTTAGAGGTGACCCTGGCTGGCAGAAGGCAATCATTAGTCATTGCCTTAGGAAGTTATGGCCCATCCCTGGTTCTGGTCTCACTCTGCTTCCTGGGGAGCAGTGATATGGGCAACTCCTGCAAGACTCCCAGCACCATGAAGTGAGCTCCTGCCTGCCATGATGGACTGAAACTCTCTGATACTGAGGGGAATCCTCCCACCCATAGGTTGTTGCTGTTGGGTTTTTGTTGAAGTAATGGGACAAGGAACAGTCAGATTATGTAAAACAGGCCAGGAAGTTACTTTCTGCTTATTAACTGTGGCGATAGGACCGGATCCTGTCTGAGGCCAGGAGCTAAGCTGGCTGGGCCTAGTATGTGTATAGGACAAGGGTGGACTGAGGAGATGATGGGTTAGGAACAGTGTGACTCTGAACAGACAGCCCTTTGAGTGCACAGGGCCATAAAACAGCCCAGGAAACAAGGATTTTGATGCCTGGATGTCGTAGCCCTTTGGATCCTTGGGAAATCCATCCAGACTCTATTGGTGAACTGCAAAGCAGAACATCGTGTCGTTAGCTAAGCCCAGTGTTAACAGAAATTCTAGGCTACTTCCCTGGGAAAACAGAAGAATATTAGAAAGACAATTTACATATAGAGCTTAAAACACATGTGAGGGAAATTGGGTTTTTGAGATGCCAGGTGTTTCCACTCATTGAAAGCCCCTTTAGGGACACATGGAGAAGCCATTTGTGAAAAGCATTAAGATGTCACAGATAATGGTCTAAGAGCAGGACAGACAGGTTACAAAAGAGCAGGTGTATGGGGCAGAAAATACCAAGACTTTCCCAGAAGTACCAAAGGAAGCCTTGCTACCTTACTATTTTCAGCTACTGACTGAGTGGGCAGCCTTTCCCACCATGCACCATTGGGTCTAGCTCCACCTCTGTGAAGGACACAGAGAAGAAACTATTTCCTGTCTCTGGGTGGGGGTGGGGTTGCATGTCTCTTTCGAGTCGTGCAACTGGAGTTCTGAGCAGAAGTGTTATTTCTGACTCCTGGGATCCATCACTTGGCTGCCCATTGGAGACACCCAGGGAATCCTTTCCTTCCACCTGTAAGTGGCCACGCAGCTTTCCCAGGCAGTGCTGTTCACTCTGTGGTCCCACAGTGAGGACACCTGGGGCAGAGCCTGACTGATGATGGATAGGCAGGGCACATGCCCAAAAAAAGGGATGTGGGTTGTTACCAGCCGTTAAGAACTGGGGGCTGGTGACAACCCTGCCCACTGACACAGTGATCAGATTCAGTGCTGCCAAAAGGGAAACACAACAGGAACGACATAAAATCCCTCCAGCTCATCGTAAGGCCATTAACTCCTCTGAGATGCAAATCCGCCCTACAGAAACACATCCCCCAAATTAAAACTAAAATACAGTAGTGGAAATCTTCAGAGTCCAAGTATGAACTAAGGGTCAAAAGCATATACTTCATCAAAATACTGTTGGCTTGTATTATTCTGGTGTTGATATGGGGCAGCAGTGTGCTCAGGGTGATTTGTGTAAGTCTCCAACTCTTGTCTTTTTCATCTGCAAGGTAGGGGTGCACTTCCACTGACCTGGGCTCCCACTTATCCACAGAGCTGCTACAAGAGTACATTCAACAATGCACTACAAACTTCAATGA
The DNA here is from genome assembly GCA_907164525.1 of Lophiomys imhausi. Classification (NCBI taxonomy): domain Eukaryota; kingdom Metazoa; phylum Chordata; class Mammalia; order Rodentia; family Muridae; genus Lophiomys; species Lophiomys imhausi. The sequence continues at coordinate 2,545,658 of CAJQZJ010000148.1, read as the reverse complement.
GAGATTATGCTTATTCTCTCCCCTGTCCTCTCCTCTCCTCCCCTCCTCTCCTCTCTTCCTGTTTCCTCTCCTCCCCTATATGAAGGTCTAGAAGCTCTTCACTAGTTTGAAATTCCAGCAAACCCCTGCTCCCACCCACATAGGTAGCTGTGTAACATTGGGTAAGTTATTCTGAGTTGGATTTCTTACCTGCCAAATGGAAATCCTATGTTTAGCTCATGGTACTATTTGGATATAATCATCGTATTACAAATATCAGAATACCATCGACAGCCAATGCACGTTATCTATTTCCATTAAAGTTTCACCACATCTGTCTTTTACATTGGGACAAATAATTTTTGATTATTTTATTTTATATGTATGAGGATTTAGCCTCAAGCTGTGCCTGTGTGCCATGTGCATGCAGTGCCCACAAAGGCTAGAAGAGGGTGTTGGATCCATGATACCAGAGCTAAAGATGGTTGTGAGGCTCCGTGTGGGTGCTGGGACTCAAACCCAAGTCCTGTGCAAGAGCAGCCAGAGCTCTTAAACTCTGAGTCATCTCTCTAGCCATGGAGACAAAGAACATTTTAAAATCTAACATACAGCTTCTCGTAGCAGAAGGTTGTGTCATGCATTGAGCCCTTGACTTGGGAAGTTCACGGTCCCAGGTCAGGCCACAAAGAAACTACTCACACCTGATCCAGGGCAAAGAGCTGACCCAAATTGTCCAAGACAGGCCCTTGGTGTAACCTGCTAGCTTCCCCAAGGTCGGGGCCAGCACACTGGGGTGTATGCAAGGGGCCCACCTCCTGGCTGATGCCCCCGGAGCAGCTGGCTTGCCCATGTGATGGATGGGAATTACAGCAGTTTTCAAGAGACCAACAGAAGGCAGACTGTGCCCTGATAAGCTGTAACAACAGTTGTAAAGTTCTAAGGAGACCGGAGGGTCCCCACAACCACACACTTCCCGCGGCTGTGGCTGCGTAATTATAGCACTGACAGCTGGGCAGCCCAGGGACATGACTGGAATAGACTAAGGCGTGGGCATATGGTGCTGCTGGTGGCAGGGCCAGCCTCCCGCCTCTGCTGGCCAGGTTCAGCTGCATCTTTAGGACTGGCTGTCAGGAGACCATTAAAGATACTAATACCGTACAAGGGGGCAGGCCCAAGGGAAGACTAGGCTGCAGTTTCCAAGGTCTTCAAGGTGACCAGTGCCAGCACACAGTAGGCATTTTGCAATTGCCAGTTCAGCCTGACATGGCAGTGGCACATTCCAGAACATTTCATGGCTCACTACTGCTGAGCCTGTGGTTTGAAACCCGGGCCTTTCAGCCCACAGAACACTTTCTGCTCATGACCCCTGTTCAGTAGGTTCTCAGGCTCTGGGCTCACCTGCCCTCAGGCAGAAGGAGCTGGACACCTTTCCACTTCTCTGCTACCTGCTAGATGATCTCTTGGTGGCATGCCATGTGTCTGTGTCCCCTGGTAAAGAGGGACTGTGTCTTCCTCACTCTAAGTGTGGCCATTTGTTAGGCCATTGGCTCAATAGCAACTGAGTATCTGTGATAGGCCAAGTGGTACCTAAAACAAAGCATCCGAGAGAAACAACTTCAGGATCTATTCGAGCCTGTAGTTTCAGAAAGTTCAGCCCATGGTCAGCCCACTTGAAAGGGGAGCAAGGAGAGGGAAAAGGGAAAGAGAGGAAAGAGAGAGAAAAAAAGAGAAGGAGAGGTATAGGGAGAGGGAGAGACAGAGAAAGGGAGAATATGCTAGAAGGAACCAGGGTAGGGTAATCTTCAAAGGCACGCCCCCTGGGACGCACAGTTCATCGTGGCCCACTCAGCTATGAACTTATTAGTCATTAGCAAGTGAATCCATTGATTAACCAATCACCTGTCACCACTGCTGTGTGACCGTGCCTTGACCACTCAACCACGAATCACGGCCATCAACTCTGCTAGATACTGACCAAGGCAGACGCCCCATTGGGGGACTCTGGCTGCAGTGAAAGAAAGGGGCTACTAAGTGAGAAACTGCTAACCAAAACCTTGGATTTAAGCCAGTGTAAGGAGCTATAACGTGAAGTGCGGAGACCCAGATGAGTTTTAGGAGATTAAGGAAAGCCTGGAGTGATGACTCAGTGGTTAAGAACACTGACTGCCCTTCATTCCCAGCACCCACAAGTTGGTTCACAACCACCTGTAACTCTAGTTCCAGAGATTCTGACATGGTGCACTGACATACATGCAGACAAAACAATCATACCCATGAAATAAAAATAGATACATATTTAAGAAATATTCTGACAGAAAAATAAGTAAGTGCTGAGTTAATGAGAATTAGGGCTGAGAATATAGCTCTGTCACAATGTGTGTGCTCAACAGGTGACAGATTCGATACTCAGCATGCTTGGGCACACACACACTCACACGCAGGAGGTGAATGGCCCTTGTCAGTGTGGAGGGTGAGAAGGTGGAAGCATGAACAGAGCCCTAGGAGGGGCAAGCCTCGATGGGTCATGAAGAACTTTTCATCTTAGGGGCCACAGGAAGTCACTGGGGTGTAAAGCCACAAGATAGTATGGCCAAGCTTATGTTTTATTAGAGACATTCTGGTGTCCTTTAGAGAGAAAAAGACTGGAACAAAGGAGGACTGGTTTGGATCAGGGGTCATCTTATCAGAGGCCAGGAACATGACTATTATCTTTTCATTAACTGAACTAACAGGGAGGGAGGGAGCAGAAGAGGCAGGGGATAAAGCCTTCTCTCCCCCAGTTATTCAACACACTAGGTCCATTCCGAAGTGTTGGAAGGAGGAGCCTCACTTCCTCACCCAGCCCCAAGCATCTTCATCTTCTATCTAAGTAGCAACACACACACCAGCAGCAAGGGAAGCACGTGGCTCCTCCATATCTCCCATCCAGAAGTCGGTCAGTTAGGTGCCAGGGAGGGTAGCATGGACCTCTAGCCACCCACCGTGAAGACTCCAATAGCCAGAGAGCCAGAGGGAAAGGATACTTTCCAGGAAGACTTGAGTGCCAGCCTGTGGGTTCTGTTCCTGTTCTCTCCTAAGTGCGCGGGGGGGGGGGGACCTCAAATGCTGTGTGTATACAGTTCAACAACTCTACTATTGACATGATGTCCAAGAGGAAGGATGCATCAGGGTCCTCCACCACCATGCATGTCATGTGTCCCACATTGATTAAGCTTCCTGGTGCTCCTCAACACCTGCTGGCTGCCCTACACCCACCACTCTGCCCCGGGAACTATTCTCCATCATGGCTGTTAATTAAGGATTGTCAGGATGGGGAGGTTACAAGTCAAGTCCTGAATATTTGCCCCAAATCTCAAAAACCAAAGTCCCAGGACTCTGCCTCTAAAGACAACGAAGAGGAATGTTTTCCAGGAGGTGTTTGTTTTTGCTTGCGAAATGACAATATGCCCCTTATAGAAAATGTTGAGATCTGTACATGCAAATATGTAAATGCAAAAATATAAACTCCATGATCCTCCCTCAGAATTAAGCACTGATCTGATAACTTTTAATTGTTCTTACATCCTTCCATGTGTACCTGTGCATGCCTGTCTGTGTGTGTGTGTGTGTGTGCACACGCGTGCTACATACATGCAGGTTTGTGATGTTTAACTGCAGTGTTCATTTCCTCATCCATCCTTTGTCTTATTAGTACAGGTTTCTGTTGCTGTGAAGAAACACCTTGACCAAAAGAAACGTGGGAGGGAAGGATTTATTTCAGCTTAAAGTTCCACATCACAGTCCACCATTGAAAAACCATGGCAGGAACTCAAGGCGTGAACCAGGAGGCATGAACCAGGAGGCAGGAACCAGGAGGCAGGAAGCCCTGCAGAGGCCATGAACCAATGCTACTTACTGGCTTCCTCCTCGTGGCTTGTTCTGTTTGCCTTCTTACGGCAGCCAGTACCACCTGCTCAGGGATGGTGCTGTCTGCAGTGAGCCGGGCCCTCCCATATTTGTCATCAAGAAAATGTACCACAGGCTTGCCCACAGGGCAGGGAGGAACTATCTCAACCCTCTTCTAAACTGAGTGTAGCTTGTGCGCATTGACACAAAACAAGCCAGCGCATCCTGGTACTGGGCTCACAGCAGCTGTTTTCTGCAACATTGCTTGGCTGTCACGTAATTTCTGCCATGTGGCTGTCAAGTGCTTCATCCACCCTTTCCTTGTGCCAGCTGAAGTTCATGATAACTCTTATAATTAATACTGCAATGAACATCCTGAGGATAAATCCCTAAAGAGGAGTTCAGTAGATTTCCAGTTTAATATAGGAATGAGAATAGCCTATAGAAAGAAATGGGCTATTTATTAACACTTTGTTTTGTGTTATGAATTTGATTTATTACAAAGCTGAATTATAGAAATGTATATACTTTCATCAGGGAAGATAGCTGCTCAGTGATAGAGCACCTGCCTGGAACCCCTCAGTGATGGGTTGGGGTGTGTCTCAGTGGTTGAGCACTTGCTTAGAGTCTTCCAGTGATGGGCTAGAGGCATGGCTCAGTGGTAGAACACTTGTCCAGCATTCATTACACCCTAGTTTCAATCCCCAGTACCACAAATACAGACAAAGAAATTTATCCATTTATTCTCCCAGCAGCAAAGTCCCTTTACTACTATTCCAGATACCTTTTGACAAAGGTATCTGGAATAGTAGTAAAAGAAATACCATCATCTGGACAGGCAAGATACCAAGAGTTGACACCTATCTAGAACATTCTGTATTCTGCATCTGGCCAAGTTGTTCCTTTCAATTATAATTCCTTGATGTTTTCTTGCAAGGTTGAGTTTCTTAACATTAGCCACTGTTATGGTTTGCCATAAAGTGTTCTGCTCATGTATCTTAGATATTCTCTGTTGTATATTTACCCATTTGTTATTGGTTTGTAAGCACTCATTACATGATAAGGATATAAAAAACTTCTACTGCAAAGTTACTCATCTCCTCATTTGTGGGATAAGGTGGCTTTTTGTATGATTCCCTTTGCATAAAGGGTTTTATTATTCTAGGTAGACAGATCTATTAGTCCTCTAACCCGTGCCTCACACTTTCATACTCTCAGGTAGTACTTATCTACAAAGATCTCAGATAAAATATTCATGGGTGTTTTTAATTTTACATGACCTTTATTTCATTGTATTATACATGGGAGGGACATGTGTGTCATGACATGCATGTGGAGGTCAGAGGACAACCTCCAGGAGTCAGGTCTCTCCTTCCTCCATGTGGGTTCTAGGGAGTGAATTGACAGCATCAGCTTGTCAGCAAGTACCTTTACCTACTGAGCCACCTCGATGGCCCAAACACTCATGCCTTTTCTCAAACTCTTTCTGTGGTTTCAAATTTCACATTTAAACATTCTGCCAATCTGAAAATTCATTACTGCATATGGTACTGCAAACAGAAAAAAAAAAAAGACTTTTCCTTAACAGTCAAGAAATTGACTCAATTTAACCAACAGAAGCATTCACTTATTTTTAAGGCTTAATTTTTATTTTAAAGGGTGTGTGCATGTGTGAGAGAATGTGGGTATGTGCATGTGAGGGCAGTTGCCTGAGGAAGCCAGAAGGGTGCACCAGATACCCTGGAGTTGGACTTTCACATGGTTGTGAGCTGCCCTATGTGGGAGCTGAGAATGGAACTGAGATCTTCCAGGAGAGCAGTGTGTGCTCCTCCCTCCTAGGACTTCTCTCCAGCTCAAGTCTTGTCCACAGATTGAATGCCACGGGCTCTTATATGAAGTTCATATTTATATGTGACTGACTCAGCTCTCCTTGGGATGTTTCACTGATTTATTTCTATTTCTGCAGATAAACCAAACTATTCAAACAAACGCAAAGCTCTGTCTACATCACAGAGGTTGTAGACCATTCACCCAAGACCTCCAGGCCCTCTTCATCCTTCCTTCCAGAATGTTCTTGGCAATTCTGAAATATCAAATGGACTTCAGAATAAATTTATAAATCATGAGGTCTCCAAAGACCCATGGACTGTCTCACTCAGATCTCATTAATTTTCTATATATTGTGGGATAATTGCCAGGTTTATTTTATACATTTAAAAATTTTTTTTCAATAGTGTCTTTGAGTTACTATTACTATGTTCAAACTCCATGATCAAAGGCAGCTTGGAAAGGAAAGGGTTTATTTGCCTCGCACATCCTGAATCACAGTCTGTTGAGGGACATTAAGGCAAGAACTCAAAGAGGGAAGGAATCTGGGAGCAAGTGCTGATGTAGAGGCCATGGAGGAATGATGCTTTCTGGCTTGTTCAGCATGCTTTTTTTTTTTTTTTTTTTTAGCACCCAGGACCCCACCTACATCTATCACTAATTAAGAAAATGCACCACAGGCTTGCCTGAAGTCTGATCTTGTGGAGGCATTTTCTAAATTGTCCCTCCTCTCAAATGACTCTAGCTTGTGTCAAGTTGACATTAAAACTAGCCAGCTCAAATAGCATAGTATATTTTTCTATTTACAGTCCTCTCTTTTAAAATTAATTAATAATTTGTTTATATACTTGTGTGTGTATGTGTCTCTATGTGCTGATCCTTCTCACCAGACCTTTGTTCTTTTTAAATCCATTTCTTCATATTTATTGTGGCCTTCTTGCTGGATTGTTTGTTTGCTTCTTTTAGTTGCTAGAATGGATGCTACTTTTAAAAACTCAAGGCATCATTTATATGTAGAAAACTATAGCTTTTATCTTATTCCCTTTTTTCTTCATTTTTATTAGTTCTTTGAGAGTGTCTTACAAATTATTTTGATCACATTTGCCCTTCCCTTAACTCTTCCCAGATCCACGCCCTTCCCTACCCATCCAACACTGTACTTCTTTCTTTAATTCACTGGGTCCGATTTGTGCTCCCCATATACAATTGCATGTGTGGCTTTTCAAGGGTACATGGTCAACGCACCAGGGGCTGTAGCTCTAAAGAAAATTGGCTCTTCTTCTCCTGGCAGCTCTCAATCAATGGCTCTTCAGCTAGAGGTGGGATGTCACACCTGCCTCCCCTTTGCATGCTGGGATTTTGTCTGGCTTGTGCATGGTATCCCAATGGCTGGAGTTCATATATACATCTGCCCTGCTACCTTCAGAAAATAGTGTTTCCTTGAAGGCATCCCCATCCTCTGGCTTTCACTCTTTCCACACCCCTTCTTCCATGATGATTCCTCAGCCATGGGAAGAGAGAGGTACAGTTGTCCCATTTAGGGCCGAACAGTCCACAGTCTTTTTCTTACCTTACTCATTGCACCTTGACCAGCGGTGGCTCTCTGTGTTAATCAACATCTACCTCAGACAGGTGTTTTTAATTGCATTCTTATTTTAACTGAATGTTTTATTGCTGAACTCAGCAGCATAGCATCAATCTTAGTTTGTTCTCTTATGTTGACCACCTAGATAGACATTTCTGTCCCATTAATAACAATAATCATGTTTACTTTCAAAATAGCCCTTTTAATTTTCTCAGTTCTTATTTTATTCAGTGGGCCACAACTTCAAGTCTGTAATAACTTCTGTACATATGTCCAAGAAAGTGAAATCCATGCAACAGATAATTGCAAGCCAGTGTTTACTTCAGCTTAGTTACAATAGCTGAGATATGGAGCCTGCCTACATGCCTATCAGTCCATGCATGGGTGGATAGAGATTGTGGTCTGTGGTCTACACACGCAATGGGGTACTGTTCAGCCACAAAGAATGAAATCCTATTGTCTATAACAAAATGGGTGATACTAGAGGGCACTATGTTAAATGAATAGGCCAGATGTACCCACACAAACATTGGAACTTTGCCCTGCTACGTGGAAGCTTAATAAAATTGATGTTGACCTGACAGCAGAATATTGATGACTGGAAAATGAGAAGATAGAGAAGCTAGAAAGAATGGACATTCAATTTGACCATAGAACCCCACGTTAAACTATCCGGTGAATTCAGTACAGTTTTCAAAACTTCATTAAACATGGTAGAAACTATAGGAATCCTTTCTCTTTTTTTTATGTTCATTATTGTTACTTTTATTTCAGAGATACCAGAGACTCACGAGGAATGGCATAGCAAAGGTCATAATATGGAAGTGAAATTAGAACCCACCCAGTTCTTCTTACCTTAAGCCTACTGCCCTATAGCTATAAGTCAATTCAATAATAAAATGTAACTATGGTATTATTATTTTTTTAGTAAATTTATTTATTTGTTGCTTCAGGTTACATCTCCATCATATTGTCCTCTTTCCCCCTCTTCCCAGCCCCACCCTCCCACCCTCTACCCCCTAACCCTTCCATCCCACTCCTCTGGAGTGAAGTGTCCCTACATAACAGTCCCTTGCCCCAGTTCAGAAGTCATATGAGGGCCAAGAACCTCCTCATACACCGGGGGCCTACAAGGCAGTACCACCAGTAAAAAGTATCTCATTGCCAGGGAGAGAAAACTAAAAAACAAACAAACAAACAAAAAAGTCTATGTCCATGTTCCCTTTGGTGCGTTGGTTGTAGTATAGATATCCTGTACTATATAGCTAAAATCCGATTATAAGTGAATAGATGCCATGTGCATCCCTCTCAGTCTGGGTTAGCTCACTGAGAATGAGCTTCTCTAGTTCTATCCATTTGGCTGCAAAATTATATAATTTCATCATTTCTGATGGTTGAGTAATATTCCATTGTGTAGATGTACCACAGTTTTTTAATCCATTCTTTGGTTGAGAGACATCTGGGCTGTTTCCAGTTTCTAGCTATTACAAATAAGGCTGCTATGAACATAGATGAGGAAACTTCCTTGTGATTCGGTGAGGAGTCATTTGGGTGTATACCCAGAAGTGGTATGGCTGGGTCTTGAGGCAAAGCTATTCCAAGTTTTCTAAGATATCACCATACTGACCTCCATAGTGGTTGCACAAGCCTGCACTCCCACCAGCAATGGAGTAGGGTTCCCCTTTCTCCACACCCTCGCCAGCATGTGCTGTCATTTGAGCTTTTGATCTTAGCCATTCTGACAGGTGTGAGATGGAATCTCAGAGTCATCTTGAGTTGCATTTCTCTGATGATTAAGGATGTTGAGCATTTCTTCAAGTGTCTCTCAGCCATTAGAGATTCCTTCTTTGTGAATTCTCTATTTAGCTCTGTTCCCCATTTTTTGATTGGATTATTTGGTTTCTTGGCATTTAATTTCTTGAGTTCTTTGTAGATTTTGGATATTAGCCCTCTGTCAGATGCGGGATTGATGAAGATTTTTTTCCCAGTCTGTAGGCTGCCGTTTTGTTCAAATGACAGTGTCTTTTGCCTTACAGAAGCTTTTCAGTTTCATGAGGTCCCATTTATTGATTGTTGGTCTCAGGTCCTGAGCTGTTGGTGTTCTGTTCAGGAAGTTGTCACCTGTGCCAATGATTTTGAGGGTTTTTCCCACTTTTTCTTCTAGTAGATTTAGTATGACAAGCCTTATGTTAAGGTCTTTGATCCACTTGGACGTAAGTTTTGTACAAGGTGATAAGTATGGGTCTAATTTCATTCTTTTACAAATGGACATCCAGTTGGACCAGCACCATTTGTTGAAGATGCTGTCCTTCTTCCATTGTATGGTTTTGGCTTCTTTGTCATAAATTAGGTGGCCATAGGTGTGTGGGTCCATTTCTGGGTCTTCAGTTCGATTCCATTGATCCACTGGTCTGTTTCTATACCAGTACCATGCTGTTTTTACTACTATTGCTCTGTAGTACAGCTTGAAATCTGGGATGGTGATACCTCCAGAAGTTTTTTTATTGTAAATGATTGATTTAACTATTTTGGGATTTTTGTTGTTCCATATGAAAAAGCTATTCTCAATTTCATATGGAACAACAAAAACCCAGGAATCCTTTCTTATTTAAATAGAAATTATTCCAGATTTTTTAAAATTTTATTTTCAGATATGATTCCTCTGGAGATTTAGGTCTTAGAATCTCTTTGTTAATAAATTTTTAAAAGGTCTAATTTCTACCATATTAACAGCCAATGAGTGGCTTTGGGACTTTGTTTCTTGGAGTGGTTGTGGAGGTTCATTACAAAGCATGTTTCTGGAAATGAGTATCAATTTCTCCCTGGTTTACTAATGCGATTAAGTATGTTAACATGTGTTGTAATGTTCGACAACCCTGGGATTATTTAATGGCCGTGAACTTCATCAGAGGCTGTTATTCTGCTCCTCCCATCGTATTTTTAATAATTGTTTTACTTTGTATTTCAACGCTGTGCTTAAAATTGAGTTTCTGTGTTGATCTGTCTTTTTCCAGTTGAACTATTACAGTAGCCACCTCATGAGATAAATAAAGAAATGGTTTTGGAAGTCACTATGTTCTGAAACTGTATAAATATTTTTTAATGTTTCTCATAGAAACTGCCCCCATTTGCTTGCTTGTTGCAGGAGAACTGTTTGTATCTGGGGCGGTCCTCACCTTATTGATTCGTTTAAGAGTTCTGGGCTGGAGAGAAGGCTCACCCTGATAAAAGCAGGGGCTTCACTTGCAGGGGATGCAGAGTCACTCCCTGGGACGCAGAGAGTGGCTGACAACCATCTGTAACTCCAGCTGCAGGCAATCCAGCCACTTCCTCTCACCCCCACAGGCACAAAGCATCCCCATGGTGCACAAACATGGAGGCAAAATATTTGTATTCATGAAATAAAAATCAATAAATCTTAAAAAGGAAAAAAAAGAGTTCTAGGCTCCTGGGTTGTTTTATGTGACGGATTTTTTCTTCTTTAAAACAGAAAATTAACAACTGTATTTCATAGTTTAGTTTTTGGACACACAGTACTTTACAATTTGAAATTTCACTTGTTTTGCCATATTTGTTTCATCTTTGAAGAGGAGCTTTGCCCTCATCTCTTGCTAAAAAAAAATAAAAAAATTTAGTTATAATTATAATGAAACGAAATTTAAGTTTATATGTTAACATTCAGTCTGTTCTGTGACTATGCGCTGGGTTTTTTGAAAATTATTTATTGGACTTCCGTCAATTTAATGCTAAAAATAAAAGATTAAGAAAATGGTTTTGATTTTTGTCTCTATTTTTCCAAATATATGAGTAAGTTTTCTACCTGTGCACTGTTATATATGTGTGAGTGAATCATATATAAAATGTTCTAAGTTCAAACTATACCAAACCGTATGTATTAACATTTTTATTTTGTTACATACTTTCTTTTTGGACTCTTGACTTATTACTTTTTTTACCTTGCACTTAACAGTCAATCAATGAAGAAAAATAATTAATACAAATATGAAAAAACAAATACAGAATATAAGCAGACTAACAGGTAATACGGTTATCTTGTATTTTTCAGTTTAATTAACCTGCCGTTGCAGAGACGGTTCAACAGTTAAGGGCACTGGCTGCTCTTGCAGAGGACTCGGGTTCAGTTTCCAACAACCACAAGGCGGCTCCCAGCAGCCTGTAGCTGCAGTTCTAGGAGATCTGATGGCCTTCTATGGTCTCCAGGATCTCTGCACCCAGATGCAAACACCCACACATAGGTACACCCACATGCACACACCCACACATAGGCACACCCATATACACACCCACACATAGGCACACCCACATGCACACACCCAAAAGTTAAAAAAAAAAACTTTTAAAAATGCCAATAAATTCCACAAATTTTCATTACATAGCTTAATTAACCAAAGCCAATCGACATGAGTGACTGTGATCTGGCAAATCGTTCATGTCCTCTGTCTCACTTCTCCCCTATTTTTAAATTCACGTAGCTTTCTTCATTTCTTTATTCTATTTTATTCGAGACATGATCTCACTATGTAGTTGGCTTTAAACTCACTGTGTAGTTCAGGCTGCCCTTGGGGTTAGAAAGCTCTGTGCTTCCTTTTTGTATTTTTGTATTTTCTGATTAAAACAATTCCAAAAATAAAATAAAATAAATCCTTAAAAATTGCCAAGCCCTACCAAAAATGAGAAGCAATCTGGGGACTTGTAAATTGATGGTGGTTTGTCCAAAAGGGTGGACACTTTCTATGAAACTGTATGAACAGTGTAACATTTCTCATAGGCCTACACTTGCTACATAATACATAATATCAGCTATTGATCCAAATGAAACATTCATTCACAGACAGATTAGTACACAAACAGTAAGAGCAACTATACTCACAATATGATCCCAGTCGTCTCTCCTCTATTGAGCAGAGAAACACATGATGTTACAGGCTTAGAATACTATACAGCCATATCAAACAAATCCACACACTAAAAGCATGGATGAATCTCAAAAGCCAATGGAAACCAACAACAACTATGCATTGCAGGATTCCATCTGTGTGGAAAACTGGGAAGGAAAATGGCATAGACGGCAGAGGCAGAGTTCAGGGGATCAGAGGAGCACTTTAGGAAATGGTAAATCTGTTCTTTTTCATAATGGAGTGCGTGTCCAAACTCAAATTATGAGATTAAATGCGGAGATTCTATATGTAAATTTTAGCTGATTTTTTTTTTCAGATAGATCAGGAAAATCCCCAGCTGCACACAGCAGCACTTTTAAGAGATGATTGAACTCTGGGATTTCAAGCCAAATTCTTTTTCCTCCCCCACATGTGAAGAGTGTTATGTTAAAACCTAAGCCTTGTTCATTAGCCTAGGATACACCAGTTTGAAGCTTCGAGGCAGTACTTCCCTCTTTCAGTTTTGATGGTAATATTCCCACACCCTCCCCAGAATCCGTACAGTTCCGATTTCTGCTCTCTGCTACACCCAGTCCCAGGGCCTTGGGATTACTGAGTGATGAACCCTGGTTGTGAAGCACTTGTCTTTTTTCATTCATGTTCTAAGAACTCCCAAAGCTCTTGTCCTTTGGGAGAGGGAGGATTCCTCTGCAGCTCCCTGGCCCCTGGTTTCATCTCTGTGTGCTGTTTTCTGTGCCTTGTACACCCACTAACAGAGAATGCCTCTCTTGGGGATGGATACTGTGTTTCTCTTATCATCTATCCTCTCTCCAGACCTTTGATTTTCAGGATCATGATTTTAATTGCTGAGGTGCCTCCTATAAGCAATCCTACTCGCTAGACGACTCTTGTTCTTTGAACGTAAGGTCTTCCTGAAAGTCATTGATGGACTTTAAGAACATTTCTTTTTAGACTTTTTTTTTTTACGTGTATGAGTATTTTGCCTGCATGTATGCCTTGCACCCTATATGTGCCTGGTCCCCACAGAGCCCAAGAAGGGGACATCAGATCCCTGGAACTGGAGTTATGTTTCTCTGTCAGCGGCCATGTGGGTGCTGGGAACCAAACCCAGGTCTTCTGCAAAAGCAGCCAGTGCCCTTAGCAGCTGAGCCACCTCTCCAGCCCCATCACTGGGTGTACTTTAAGAATGTACATTTTATTCTCCTTTTCATATTGTTCTGTCCTGTACACACACACACACACACACACACACACACACACACACACACACACACACACACACCCCCCCCTCCCCCCCCCCCCCCCCGCCCACCCACTTGCTATCCCTTCTTCCCCTCCCTCCCCACACTCCCTACTCCTTCTCCCCCCTCCATAGTCCTTGATTTTCCACACATTCAGAAGAATGTGGTACTCTTGGCTGCAGTTCTGTTATAGTCATATTCCAGATTGCCAGAGCAAACCCTCCACTGCCTGGCTTCTAAGTGGAGATTCCTGGAAGAATGGGGGACGTCAGGGGGAATTGGTGGTACCTTGTGTGGGATGGGGGTGGGGTAGTTCCCAACCTGCTGAGATGAGCAGTTTGGTCCACCCCTGTGTGATCAGTCAAAGAGAAAGACGAAGAATGTCTTGGGTAAAATGTTCCATTGACTTGTCAGTTTTTGTATAAGACCACAGTGATGGTTAATACTGATTACCATCTTGACAGGATCTAGAAACACCTAGAAAACTAGCCTCTGGTCACCCCTGGGAGGAACTGTCCAGATAGGGTTAACTGGGATAGAAAGCCCTGTCTAAATGTGGGCGGCAGGGACCAGTAGGCTGGAGTATTAGACTGAATACAAAGGAGAAAGCAAGCCTAACTCCTCCCCTTACCCCCCCCATTCATGTCTCTCTGTTCCCTGACCAGCTTTCTCATGCCCCATCCCCCATGCCTGCATGCTGAAAGGGACTACACCCTCAAACTGAGCAAGCCTAAACAAACCCTTCTTCTTTTTTTTTTGTATTTTAAATGTATTTATTTTTTTCCTGATAATACTGTCTTTTTTTTCTTTTTTTTTCCTTTATTTTTTATTTCTTCAAGTTACATCTCAATCGCAGTCCCCTCCCTATTCCCCCTCCAGTCCCACCCTCCCACCCTCAACCCCCCATCCTCTTCCCTTTTTTTTTCTTTTAAGTTTAAGGTATATTTTATTTCCCCCTACAGTTTCCCCTTTCAGTCCAACAAATGGCTCTTTCTCTTATAATAACAAATACAATACAGTACAACAGAGGTAATTAGGCCACACTTATGAGGGTTATATGGCTTAACGTACATTCCCAATGACCAGTCCATATGTATTTGGTACTTGACTTTAACATTCTACTATCTAAACATCTCCATGAGTTTAAAGGTCTATATCTGACTCAACATTCATACTAACTTGCAACACAATTTTAAAACCCTTCTTCTTTTGAACTTGCTTTTGTCCTATAATATGTCAGAGCAACTAGAAAAGTAGCTAGTACATCCGCCTTCGGCTCTCTCCTAGAAACACATTCCAGCAATCCAAACTCAGCTCAGCCTGGGAACTAGGAAAGAGACTCACCACAGTGGCAGCTAGAAGTGTAACAGTGTTCCTAACTCCAACCAACCATCTGCTTCCAGGACAGTCTTACTGTTTCTCCTCTGGATGGCTGCCCATCTCAAAGCCAGGACCCTCTGAAGCCAGCTTAGTCACTCACTGCTTCTTGCTCACATGGTTGAACACTTGATCTCCCAACTGGTGTCTGGTGTCTGTGGTCATAAGAGGCTGTAGAACTTTCTGAATATGAGCTAGCTTAAGGAGGGGCTAAAGGGTTACATCAACCATGTTTCTTTAGCCTGGGGTCTCTGTTTCCGGGTGCACCAAGATGCATGGATCCCTTTTCCAGTTTCTGTCACTGCAATGGAGTTCCAGCCACACCTTCCCCACCATGAAACCATGAGCTAAAAGATAATCCTTCTTCCTTTAGGCTGCTCCTACTCAGATATTTGGTCCCAGAAACAAGAGACTAAACTAATCTATTTTTATGGTTTTGTTCCTTGTGAGAGGCAATGAGACAGGGTCTCACTATGGGCTCAGACTTCCCCGAAATCATGACATAGCCTGGGCTGACCTTGAAATCATGACACTCCTGCCTTAAATTTCTGACTGCTTAGACTACAGGTGTGTACCACTGTCCCAGACACCTGCTGCCTCATGCTGCTAATGCCCACCACCATGGAACCTAAGAAAGCAGAATCTGTACAAGCCTGCTTTCTACTCTTCAAACTCTCTATTCCCTCATTTATTTTACCTGGCAAAAATCATTGATAATAGAATCTACCTCCATCCACACACCTACAGGGGCCACTGTGCTGGAAATTTCTCCAGTGTCCTCTATGGCCATTTCAAGATATTAAAACTGCTTGTGAAGT
The DNA here is from genome assembly GCA_907164525.1 of Lophiomys imhausi. Lineage (NCBI taxonomy): Eukaryota > Metazoa > Chordata > Mammalia > Rodentia > Muridae > Lophiomys > Lophiomys imhausi. Next base: position 2,530,027 of record CAJQZJ010000148.1, on the reverse strand, counting down.
TGTGGAGAAAGAGGAACACTCCTCCATTGCTAGTGGGAGTACAGCCTGGTACAACCACTATGGAAATCAGTCTGACAATATCTTAGAAAACTTGGAATAGCTCTACCTCAAGACCCAGCCATACCACTTCTGGGTATACATCCAAATGATTACTCACCACACCACAAGGAAATATATTCATCTATGTTCATAGCAGCCTTATTTGTAATAGCTAGAAACTGGAAACAACCCAGGTGTCCCTCATCGGAGGAATGGATAAAACAAACAAACAAACTGTGGTACATCTACACAATGGAATACTATCAGCTGTCAGAAACAAGGAAATCATGCAATTTGCAGCCAAATGGATGGAACTAGAGAAGCTCATCCTGAGTGAGCTAACCCAGACTCAGAAGGATGCACATGGCATCTATTCACTTAAAATCGGATTTTAGCCATATAGTACAGGATAACTATACTACAACCAATATACCAAGGGGAACAGGAACATAGACTTTTTTTCCTGTCAATGAGACACTTTGCCCTAGTGGTACTGTCCTGTAGGCCCCCAGTGTATGAGGAGGCTCTTGGCCCTCATATGACTGCTGAACTGGGGCGGGAGACTATTATGTAGGGACACTCCACTCCAGAGCAGTGGGATGGAAGGGTTGGGGGTAGAGGGTGGGAGGGTGGGACTGGGAAGGGTGGAAAGAGGGCACTGTGATGGAGATGTAACCTGAAGTAATAAACATTAAAAAAAAAACTGCTCGTGTATTCCTTTCAAGTTATGTATATTTATCAAGTAAATCAAGATTAATTTCAAAATAACAAAGATGAATTATATGCTCAAAATTTCTGCGTCCATATTTATATTTTCTTGATTTGTCAAATACTGAATAGTTTTTTTCTAAATTCTAACTGTAATTTAAATTTTATAATAACAACTTGCAAAATTGCTTCATATAAGCAGATGTTGTTATTATTTGGGGCACAAAAGTTCATGTCCACTCCAGTTTCATAAAAAGCAGAATTTTTTAAAATCAAAATTAAGTATCTGTAGTCTACTAAAAAAACTTTTATCTGGGGGCTGGATAGATATCTCAGCAGTTAAGAGCACTGGCTGTCTTGCAGAGGATGTAGGTTCAGTTCCCAGCATCCACACAGTCGCTCACAACCATCTCTAACTGATCTGTAATTATCAGAGAAATCAGAGCAAAGTCTTTTTCACCTCAGTCAGAATAGCTGCCACCAAAAAACACGAACAATGGGGCTGGGAAGAAGGCTCACCAGTTAGGAGTCCTTACTGTTCTTGCAGAGGATCCAGGTTCCATTATCAGCACTCATATTTCTTGAAGATGCCAATCTGTCAAAATTGCTCTTTGGCTCTACAGATGTGCTATAATTTTAATAAGAAAGTTAGAAAATGCAAATAAGTAGAAACAAGAAAACAAATGTCCTACTTAGGGTTTCTGTGCTATGATGGCATACCTTGACCACAATCAAGGGAAAAATTCAGCCCCTGAAGATTCTGACCTCAATCCCTTTCTAACTTCCAGCCTATTGTCATGGTTCCCCTTTGTCGGAAGCCAACCAGGAGCCAGATGACCAGCACCTCTTGATATAGTTCACACATAGAAGGTCCACATGGTTGAGAAAAAGGTAGAGAAAAAGGAGGAGTAGGTACAAGTAGGCAAGGAGGATATCAGCTGTAAAGTCAGAGGATATCAGCTGTAAAGTTGGAGGATATCAGCTGTAAAGCCCACCTTTTCTGTTCTTCATAGTAATTGTCAGGCAGTTGGGTGGAGGCTGGTGACCCAGTTCTGTGTCACTGTCTGCTGCTGCCTGAGTAGTAGCTAGTTTTAGAGACCCTCCCTCTCGGGTCAAGCCAGGATTGCTGAGTTCACTGCAAGAAGAGTTTCATTATGGATCAGTCAGAAACAAAGTGGAAGTGAAAGATATTTTTAAACTCAGATTATGCATGGGGTTAAGAAAGAGGCCCTCAGAGAGGTGACACTACACAGCTGAGTGTGGGTGTGTGCTTCTCAAGAGAAAGCCAGACTTATGAGAACCACACAGACAATTCTGACGGTCCTTGGAGTTCCATCTCAAAGAGCTGGTAAAGCAACTAGCTGAGGCCACAGGAGGGTTCCTGAGGACCATCAGCAGGGATTGCAGCTGAGAGGGTAAAACCCCAGGACACAAGGGCTGCACAAAAGGGGCAAGACACGTTGTTACTATCAGCAAGATTTAGTGTCACTTGTGAGAATTCCAGAAAATTGTAAGTTTACATTTAAGGAATGAGTCTTGCACACTGTTTTAGTTACTGTTCTATTGCTGTGATGAACACCAAGGCTAACTTCAGGGGGAACGTCTGAAGGTTTGCTTACAGTTTCAGAGGGCTAGTCCACGATCATCATCCTGGAAGCACAGCATCAGATAGACCAGCATGGGGCTGGAGCAATAGTTAAGAGCTCACATCTGCTCTGCAAGTTGCAGGCAAAGAGAGCAAGATTGGGCCAGATGTGGGCTTCTGAAACCGCAGAGCTCACCAATTACATCTCCTCCAACGAGAACACTTCTCCTCCAACAAGGTCTCTCCTCCTCAACAAGACCACATCTCCTAATCCTTTGTAAACAGTTCCACTAACTGGGGACGAAGCATTCAAATATATGAGCCCATGGGGGCCATTCCCATTCAAACCACCACATATACTTAGGTTTTACACATGGCTCATTACCACTTCACAATTCTTATTGGCAACATCTCTGTATAAGAGTAATATTGTTGGGAGCGGAAGATGGCGGTGAACTGCAAGGACGCATTTTGAATGTGGGAGAGAAGAGCCATAGAAAACACAGAGTTGTGGGACACTGTGCAAAAACTGGAGGGTCTGGCCGCTCCGGGAACACGCACAGCTCCCAAGGGACTGTGAAAAGTCCCAGGGCAAGGCTCTCCCCCATCTCTCGCAGACACGGAAGCCACTAAATCCGGGATTCAGGAACTCCCATTTGGAGAGGCGACTGGTAAGATCGATCCCAACACACAGCAGGCAGAATCAAAGGCCACATGGCGATCGCCCACTAGCCAACTGGGCTTCCCATACCTCAGGAAAACCTTATAACTATTTAGGAAATTTTGCAGAATAGTTGAAGTCTTGTGGTTTTTTGTTTGTTTGTTTGTTTGTTTGTTTGTTTGTTTGAGACGTAGAAAAAGGGCGCTCAGCGGGAGATCCACAGCCGCTCAAGCTGGAGCGAAAGGTGGGCGGGCAGAGCAGTTGGGGAGGGAAGCGGATGCTGGCGGGAGGGGCCGAAGCTCCGCCCAACCACGGCAAAGCAGCTAGGATGGGAGGCCTGTTCAGAAGGCGGGAGGGACTGAAGCTCTGACCACCCAAGGTGGAGCAGATAGGGAGGGAAGCGGCCAGGCCTGTGGCGGAGAAGCCTAGTGGGTAACCAGAAGGCAGGGGACCATAGCTGTATTAGGGTAAACCCAGACACATTAGGTGTGGAGACAGGCCCTGTCAGTCTCCGTGAAGACAAACAAAGCCCACAAAATCTCTGCCTGGGCAAACAGGTCCATACCATTAGAACCATTGAAGGCTGATCACTCAGTGTGCAAAATAGAGAAGTCTGAACTGGGAGCAGTGTAACAATCCCGGACCATTACTCACTACCTGGGAATAGGCTGCACCAGCTCACAACCATTCAGGCTATTAAAACCACAGTGACCCTGAGATCACCCTGTAAGCAAGGACAGATAGCCAACCAATTCGACTCCTGTGGATCCAAACACAGAAAACGACAAGAACAGACAGCTAAACACACACACATGGCCAAAGGTCCAAGAAAAAATAGAAATCAAGGAAATATGACTCCATCAAAGCAGAATTATCCTAGCTCATCCAATTCGGATGACCTCACAACAACAGAAACACATGAAAACGTTGACAATTCTGCATTATGGAAAGTGACAGAGTCCCTGCAAGAAGAACTTAAATCTATGAAGGAATTCAAAGAAGCCACAATTTTACAAGCCAAAACAATGAACAATACCATTAAAGAGCTCCAAGCCAAGGTGACAGAGCTTGAACAGGAAAAAGACAAAGCAATGAAAGATTTTCAGAAAAAAACAAGCAAGCTGGAGAAGAAAATGTACAAAACGAACAATACCATACAAGACATGAAAATAGAAATAGAAACAATAAAGAAAACACAGTCAGAGTTAAAAGAGGAAGTGGAGAACCAAGGGAAGAGAACAGGAACTACGGATGCGAGTATCAACAATAGGATGCAAGAGATGGAAGACAGGATCTCAGGCATGGAAGATTTGATGGAAGAAATCAGTACAACATCCAAAGAAAACGAGAAGGCTAAAAAATCTCTCACCCACAACATCCAAGAAATCAAGGACTCAATGAAAAGACGGAACCTAAGAATCATAGGCATAGAGGAAAGAGAAGACTCCCAACTCCAAGGTCCAGGAAATATCTTCAACAAAGTCATAGAAGAAAACTTCCCAAACCTGAAAAAAGAGATGCCAATAAAAATCCTAGAGGCTTACAGAACACAGAACAGATTAGATCAGAAAAGAAACTCCTCTCGCCACATAATAATTGAAACACCAAATGTACAGAACAAAGAAAGGATATTAAAAGCTGTAAGAGAAAAAGGCCAAGTCACATACCATGGCAGACCCATCAGAATTACACCTGACTTCTCCTCAGAAACTTTAAAAGCTAGAAGGGAATGGTCAGATATACTACAAGTCCTGAGAGATCATAGGTGCCCAGCCAGACTACTATATCAAGCAAAACTCTCTATCAACATAGATGGAGAAAACAAGATATTCCATGACAAAATCAAATTTAAACAATATCTCCCCACAAACCCAGCCCTACAGAAAATCCTAGAAGGAAAATTCCATCCCAGAGAAGAAAACTTCACCCAAGAAAACAAAGGGAATAGAAAACCCCTCAGCAACTAAATCAAAAGAGACACAGGACCATCACCTATACCAAACTAATGGGAAACAACAACCCCAGGGCACTAAATATCCATCAACATCAATGGTCTCAACTCCCCAATAAAAAGACATAGGTTTACAGAGTGGATCCGCAAGCAAGACCCGTCCCTTTGCTGCATACAAGAAACACATCTCACTACCAGAGATAGTCACTACCTCAGAGTAAAGGGCTGGGAAAAGGTTTTCCAAGCAAATGGACCCAGAAAGCAAGCTGGAGTAGCCATCCTAATATCAAACAAAACAGACTTCCAACTGAAGTTAATGAAAAAAGACAAAGAAGGGCATTATATACTCATTAAAGGGAATATTCATCAAGAGGAAATCTCAATACTGAACATCTATGCCCCAAATACAAAGGCACCTACTTTTGTAAAAGAAACACTTCTAAAACTTAAATCGCACATCGATCACAACACATTAGTAGTGGGAGACTTCAACACCCCACTCACAACAATGGACAGATCATCAAGACTGAGGCCAAACAGAGAAATATTGAGTCTAACAGAGATCATGAAACAAATGGACCTAACAGACATCTACAGAACGTTTCATCCAAACACAAAGGAATACACCTTTTTCTCAGCACCCCACGGAACCTTCTCCAAAATCGACCATATAGTTGGACACAAAGACAGCCTCAACAGATACAAGAAAATTGAAATAACCCCTTGTATCGTATCAGACCACCACGGAATAAAGCTGGTCTTCAACAGCAAAAGAATCAACAGAAAGCCTACAAACACATGGAAATTGAACAGCTCCTTACTGGATGACCACTGGGTCAGGGAAGAAATAAAGAAGGAAATCAAAGACGTCTTAAAATCCAACGACAATGAAGACACAACATACCCAAACCTATGGGATACAATAAAAGCTGGGCTACGAGGAAAGTTCATAGCACTAAGTGCATTCAAAAAGAAAATTGTGACAGCTCATATTAGTGAATTATCAGCTAAGCTGGGTGAGTTGGAAAAAAAAGAAGCAAACACGCCCAAAAGGAGCAGAAAGCAGGAAATCATCAAACTTAGGGCTGAAATCAACAACTTAGAATCAAAAAGAACTATACAAAGAATCAATGAAACCAAGAGTTGGTTCTTCGAGAAAATCAACAAAATAGACAGACCCCTAGCCAAATTAACTAAAAGGCAAAGAGAAAGAACCCAAATCAACAAAATCACAAATGAAAACGGAGAAATAACAACAGACATCGAGGAGATCCAGAAAATATTCGGGTCCTACTTTAAAAATCTATACTCCACCAAATTTGAAAACATAAGCGAAATGGACAATTTCCTCGATAAATTCCACCTACCAAAACTAAATCAAAATCAGATTAACACCTTAAACAGCCCAATAACCCCTAAGGAAAAAGAAACAGTCATTAATAATCTCCCAACCAAAAAAAGCCCAGGGCCAGATGGTTTTAGCATGGAATTCTACAGGACTTTCAAAGAGGAGCTAACACCATTACTCTTCAAACTCTTCCACCACATAGAAACAGAAAGAACACTGCCAAACTCATTCTATGAGGCCACTGTCATTCCGATTCCTGAACCACACAAAGACCCAACAAAGAAAGAGAACTTCAGACCAATCTCTCTCATAAACATAGATGCAAAGATACTTAATAAAATACTAGCAAACCGAATTCAAGAACACATCAAAAATATCATACATCATGATCAAGTAGGCTTCATCCCAGGAATGCAGGGATGGTTCAATATACGAAAGTCTATCAATGTAATTCACCACATAAACAAGTTGAAAGAAAAAAACCACATGATAATCTCGCTAGATGAAGAAAAAGCATTTGACAAAATGCAACACCCCTTCATGGTAAAAGTCCTGGAGAGATGGGGCATACAAGGGCCGTACCTAGAAATAATAAAGGCAATATACAGCAAGCCAGTGGCCAACATTAAATTAAATGGAGAGAAGCTTGAAGCATTTCCTCTAAACTCAGGGACAAGACAA
>CAJQZJ010000148.1:2480916-2498364 GCA_907164525.1 Lophiomys imhausi | reverse complement strand
TAGATAGATAGATAGATAGATAGATAGATAGATAGATAGATAGATAGATAGACCTGAGAACATGATACTGTCCAACTCCTTCGGATTTCATGAGGCCAAGAAGCTACTCAAAACTGGTAGCTAAGTTGATTTGTATATGCCGTTCATCCAGAGGATGCCTCCTGTTTGATACGAAAAATCCAAATTCAAACACAAAACCTACTTTTACAAAGACAACATTTGGGAGGATATGGCTCCATGGATCTAGTTTAAAAAAAAAATCCTGTTGAGGCAGCTTTTGTCTATGTTTATATCCTACAGCATTTAAGATTCAAGCTTCATGTGAAAAAGTAACAATCTAAAAAGTTGCCCAAAGGAATGGATAACAAAGCTTCCTCAGAGCAGGCAGCTCGGAGAAGCAATGAACTCACCATGACAGGGTGTTCCAGCAAGGGCTGGATGCACATCTGTTAGGAATGTCTCTGAAGGAATTGCAAAGTGAGTGGGAGGTCAGAGATTAGAATCTAGGATTCCTTATGACTTTGATATGTTGTGATATATGGCTGACAGAATAATGGCCTCCAAAACTGTCCACACCCTAAGTCCAGATCTAAGAATTTGTTACCTTAAATGGCAAAAAGGGCTTTGAAAATGTGATAAATCTTTAAGACGGAGATATTGTTCTGAATGATCCAGGTAGGTCCATGGTAATCTCTGAAATTCCTAAAACAAGGGAACTCTCCCAGCTTTGATCAAAGAGGCAGATTTGAAGATGAAAGAAATGTCAGAGGCAAGCAGTGTGGTGGGCTTCAAAGATGGAGGAAGAGGCTGAGACCTGGAAAACCCAGTGACAAATTATCATCAGAGCTTCCAAACAGAGCCCTGCTCACATCTGGACATGCATTCAGTGGCACCTATGTGGAGCTTCTGGCTGACATAGCTGTGAGGTCATGACTTGGTGGTGTCTAAGGCATTGAATCTGTGATGTTTGTTACAGCACCAGTAGGAAACTCATATGCAGTTTGGGGGTTTCTTATACAAAACAAATAAAATTGCTGATCAGAAAGGGATAAAATGGATGCTGCTCCAGCTTCAGTCTCTAGCATAAACAGATAATAATGAGAGATATCCTTATCCTATGCAATTAAAGTGTCTGTGGATACCAATGAAGGACTCCGTGCCTTTAAAAAGGAATGTTCTGACCTAAGAGATCCAATAATTACTCACTTTCAAGTCTAGAAAGTAGGTTGACTCTCTTATGACAGACTCAGATCCATGTTCCTAGGTGTGCCTTCCTTTCTATTAACTCTTGCACTTAAATCTATGTTAAGACTCTGATTCATAAACTAAAACTCTGTCTCATAAGATGGATACATGAAAAAAATGGATCTGAGAAAATATTCTCCTTTTCGAAAGACTTATTTACTTTTATTGTATGTATATGAGTGTTTGTCTGAGTGTATACTCGTGTCCCATGAAGGGTCTCTGAAGATCAGAAGAGCCCATTGGAGCCCCTGGACCTGGAGTTACAGATTGCTATGAGCCACCATGTGAATGCTGGGAACCAAACCCAAGTCCTCTACAAGAACAGCAAAGGCTCTTCCCCACTAAGCATCTCTCCAGCCTCCAAAGTATATATGGTCTGTGTGTCTTCCACCATGCCATCACTACACTATGTCCTTTGATTCCATTACATGTCCTCCTTTATCATACGTCACAGAGTCAACAACACAAAGCCAAAAAAAGTACTTTCCCCCATAGTTTTGATTGCAAGGGCTCCTTCTCCATTCCTTCTAAGAAAGAAAGGACATTGATAGAATACAAGCTTGGAACTCCACTCAACAGATAGAAACCTTTCTCACTTGGCCTGTTCAGAACTAGTGTCCTATGTATGGTTGACTAGATGCCCTGGAATATATTTTGCTACTGGACATAAGTTAAAAGTTTTAAGATTGGTGGTGACGCTGTGTATCTTATACCTCTAGAAATTGGTGAGATTTAGGTGACTCCCTGATTCTGCAGCTCACAGGGTTACACACATTGCTGAGACCCCAAAGATGGAGGTCACTGCATATTCAAAGTGAGAAGAAGGCTGGAGAAACAAGCTACTAGGGGAAAACTCTGTAGTTCCTCTGCCAGGGATCACCCCCCAGCTCTTGGACCTGGATAAAGGACCAATACTGACCTCAGAATCTGAGAGAAACCATGCAAAATCCAGCCAATTTTTAGGCTATAGTTGTAGGAGGAATCATTTTTATCCTAAGTCTGACCCAAAAGGCTTCGATCTATCTATTTTAGAGCTATAACGAACATCCAAATACATTGACTTAGCAAAAGAGTGTTTCCATACAGTTTAATGCACTATAAATAAATTAATAAATATAACATACTTACACTGTGTAGGACCACCTGTGTGTCCCATGCATTGAGAAAACCTAGGCTACTTTACCAAAATTTCTACAGCCTTTGCAGAGCTGGAATTAAGAATCTCTTATCCCTTCTATTACAAAATTTCTTCTCAGCTTTCATCTTTTTCTGCTTTCTAGAGAAAGCCTGTATACAGCTGGAGGGGAGGGTATTAAATGTAGACTCTTGCCCCAGATCCTGCTCTCACAAGATCCAAGTCCACAAAATGAATCGATAGAATGGATATCCATGAAACCTGGGAGTTCTCAAAACTAGAGACTTGGGTAAGAACTTTCACAATACAGAAAGTGAGAAGAAAATCTCTGCACTCTGTTCCTGAAGCCATCCAAGACTGTATCTATGCAACGATGGAAAGCATAGGCATCTCTCAGGGTCCACTGAGTCACCAGACTGAACGCCATGGAAACCGAGTTAGGCCCTGGAGAATGAACATGGACCACCTTGGGAGGTATAAACACTCCTGAGGGTAAAATAAGCCCCCAGGAAACTCAGAGACACCCCCCAAATAAATGATGTTGGTCCAAGGTCAAAGACACTCCAGGGCATCCAAGTCCAAAGGGAAGGGGACGTGATGGTGTCTCGTTTCTGACAAACACAGAGAAAGCTCTTGGCCAGAGTCTCCCCTGTGGGTTCTGGAGGCAGCTGGTCCTCAGAAGATTACTCCACTTCATGTGTTGAGTGACAAGAATGTGCTGCAGTTTTGAGAGAGAGAGAGAGAGAGAGAGAGAGAGAGAGAGAGAGATATTAGATCTGTGGCAGGACAAGGCCTCAGGCCATCCTGTATCCCATGACGCAACAGACAAAGATATCATTGAGTGAGAAAAGGGTTTATGCAGTAAAGAGTTATATGACACAGAAGAATAAAACAGGGTAGAGTTGAAAGTCCATGGTAGAATGCTTGCTTAGCATAACCAAGGCCCTGAGTTTGTCCCTCACCAAAATCAGTCATTCAGAAGAGCCCATGGTGTATCCAGGTCTAAGTGAATTGGCTATGTGTAGAATGTCATGTTCCATGGTCAGAGATCTTACTGGAACTGAGTTTGGTCACAACCTTAGGTCAAACCATTAGATGGGTCCAAAAATTCTCCAGAGGTTGTAATACAGGTTTCCCTTTTTTAGAGGGCTCATAGGATTGCAAGCTAACTGCAGCTCATAGGGGGCAAGCTAACTGCTTAAATTGGGAGATAGAATTCCATGCTGCTTAATCTTCACACAGGCCCTGTTGTCTTAGCTGATAACTACAAGACATAGAGTTATGAATCTGAATCTGAAAGGGAAGAAGGAGCAGCCCCACTGACCATCCCTCCTGGTAACCCACTTGAGGCATTTGCACTTTCTGTCCCTGTGACCTCCAAGCTCTGGGGATCTGAAGGTCCTATTTCCCAGAGCAGGGACTCCCCCACCAATGGTAAGAGTGTCATTATATTTTTATTTACACTGTTACCATTCACTTGGCTCTTATACTAAGAGTCTGGAGAGAAAGAAGGGAGGAAGCCCATCTGTAGTCATATAATAGGGGGAGCTGTCTGGTGACCCAGGGCATCATGTTGCCAGTGTCCTGTCCTCAGAATAGATGGACACATTCTGTAGCCATGACTGGAAAGGTACATGGTAAACACAAGGCTTGGTCATCAAATCACATGAGCTCCTCAGAGCAATAAGAGTAATATTCTAAGGATGAGGAGGATCCTAAATAATAGAAGATATGAACCACCTAAATAATAGAAGATGTAGTTAAAAGAATAATTTCAATGATGAGGATGACAGTTTATTCCACTAACTCTATTATTAGAGGCCTCCTCCTGAAAAGAACCCAACCTGGATCATATGGCTTCTAGTCATAAAAACAATGGTGTGAAACAATCAGAAGGGCAAGGCATGGGCTACAGTGGCCCATGTATACAAAGCATCTCAACTCCTGGGAGTTTTGGTGGCTTGAAGCTCTCTTTGAAAATAATTTTGGCTAAAGAGTAGCCTTATCCAAGACACAACACCTCTTCGCTGCTGGTGGCTCACACCCAAGAATGGCCACTGAGACCCAGAAACTAGAGATGTGAGGCTTACACTTCCATGATCTCACCTCAGGGCTGAACTTCTCAGTAGTCTGTCAGGCTCCAGCATGCTTCATGGGATTTTTCCGTAGCTTCACTTGGGACCTGGAAGGGTGTTGTCCAATGAATGTTCTAACAGCATTCCCCAATGAACACACTACACACAATTCTCTAAGGCTCCAAGGAAACTCAACTCAGAATAAATGCTTCCTTTAAGGGACAAATTGGTGCCATCATGAGCAGTGCGTGCGCGTGCAAACACACACTCATACATACACACACACACATACTTAGAAGCTCCTATTCCACTCAGGACAAAAGAGAAAGGTCTTACACTAGACCATCAGGTCTTCCTTGGTCTAGCACCCACTGACCTCTCTTGGCCCCCCAGTTTTACACAGCTCTCCTCTTAGCACCCTCTGCTTCAGTAGCTCTGGCCTTTCTTGAGTATCCTAGGCAGGTGTTCTCCTGCCCCAGACCCTTTGCACATGCTGGCCCTACCATATAGGCAGTTCTCATGTTCTCTATTTCTCCTACAACGTTTAGACAATGTCTTCTTCAGCCCTGGACTTTATCAAGGTCCTGTTATTTAGGTCCCTGGCACTGTCCACTCTTCTTCCATAGCCCTTATCAATTTAAATTAAATTAATTAAAAAATAAAAACAAAATAAGATATCGGGACTTCCAAAACAAACACAGCCCTTGGTGTCCACAGGAGTCTTGTTCTAGAACCTTCCACAGACAGCAAACTCCATAGATGAATGCCCAAGTCTCTTCTATAGAATGGAATGGAGCTCTCCCCTTAAATTCTGAACACTTCTAGTCATCTCTGGACTGCTTATAATTCCTATTCCAACATAAACATTGTGGAGATGGCTTTACATTATATAGTTCAGGAAATGAAGATGAAAAAAATACTCCACCCATGTTTGGTTGCGGTGTAATTTCTCTCCCCCAAATACTTTCTGTTTGCAGGTTTGCAAGTGGTTAAACCCAAGGATATTTCAAACCAACTGCACACCCAAACCAGAGCCAAATTCAAGGGCTATAGGGGCTCTGCTTTGTGTGTCAAATACTGGCTCTTCGAACTCACTGGGAGACTGGTCGGGACCCTAGGAATGACTGTGCCTCAGTTTCTCAATCTGCCAAATGAATTTGTAGGGCCAGATGTTCAGCTCTCAGTTTCTGAATGTCTGTCTGAAGCCTGCTGTGCACTCAGCCATATTCTCATCCCCAAGTATCTCGTTTTCATTTACAATTTGAAGGCAAGTGAAAGGTATTTTGCTGGGATTTCCGTTTCTTTCAAGGGCTAATTGCAAAAGACAGGGGTGAGAGCACACACCATGCTCTCCTTCACATCTCATTACATTGATTCTGCTTTATTAATAATTCTTTGTTCATATAATTTTCACCCTGAGATCTCCATATTTTGTCTAGTTACCCCAACTCAGGAAACCCACCTTAATTCCAGAGGCTTCCTCGATCACCTCAGCCAAATGCTCGTGGGACTTTTAAAGTAACAATTTTGGTGTTTACACACTGGCTTCCCAGGCGCAATGCTGCTCCAATGAGCATGCAGACTTTGCCTGAAGCGGAGGGGCAGGGCCTGGGAAATATGGAGCCTCGCTCCCATGACTACAGAAGTCTGTGTCTATCCACCAAAACTCGAAAACATGTACAGGAGGGAGAGCTGTCTTTCCAAAGCTCCATACCTGTCATCTCAGAACACAGGAGGCTGAGGCAGGAGGACCATGAGTGTGATGTCACACTAGGCTGAGTAGGGAGACCCTGTTTCAAAATATCAAACCAAATCCTCACAAGAAGAGCAGGAGAAATAAATGTCTGCTGAAATCATCAAAACCCACCCTGGGTTAGGACATATGGGTTTCTGTGACAATGCACAGCTCCTGCGGTAGGTCCTGCATCCCTGGACCAGCACACACAGCATCTCTGGCCCAGCGCAGGCAGTGTGCGTCCCCTGGCTACTTCCACTTGTTAGCAAGCAAAGCCAAGGCCAAGCTAGGAGACTCATTCCAATTACCATACCCAGATTTAGGAAACAGGCCCTCTTCCCCGGGAAGCCAGGGATGAAAAGGACAGGAAACACATACCCAACCAGTGAAACACCACCCTAAAGGACAAACGCGGTAATCCCACCAATGATGCTCCAAGCCCGTGATGGCTAGCAGCCGACAAATGCCCACAGACCTCAATCCATTTTTATTGTATTCAGGCTGCAATGCTGTATTTCCTGCCTCCCCTTAGCACCACACATACAGTGTACTTGAAAACAAAAATCTATAATATTGATCCCACAATGTCACCACAATTATTCTTTTGAAACAGCCATTGAAAACAAATTACATCTGCACTGCCTTTTCATCCGCCTGCTGCGAGTGAGCATTGCTCACTGTGGCCTCCAGCACTAGGGGTGTTAGCACTGTATCACAGCCGACAGCACGGCCCAGGGAAAAGGCAGGCAGGAGGTGGGGGGGTAGCCATGAAGAAAACCAGATCAAAGGGTCAGCCAGGCTGCGTGTCCTGGAGAGGGTGTGGACTCCCCCCATGAGGAGGTAAGCTGAGACAATCTGGGAAGAATCCTGCTATGCCTCTAAAGCTGCTGTTGGGGCTCTGGCAGAATGAGAGCTGGGGGGAGGGTGTCCCCCAGCTCAGTAAACTAAAGCATTCATATCTGGATGTTCTAGTTTTAATCTAATAGCAGTAAGAGACACTGGAATTTGCAATAGCTCACCTAATGGGTGTAATTCCACAGACAAATTGAAGTCTCCTTCACAGAGCTGAGGGAAAGCCATACACATGTTGTCCATAGTCCCAGCCATCCCCCACCCCCAATTTTAACTAAATAACACACATGTTCCCCTCCTAAAAATAAAAATAAAAAAATAAAACTAAAGCCATGCTTTTCTCTTTGGCAACAAGCTGCTTCCCCAGAGCATAGAAAAGTAGTAGAAATTCACTGGAGAGCTGAGGCTTGCTACACATGTTGGCCCAGCCCCTGGAGATCTCCAGGCCCCCTCTCTAACATGTTGATCAGGTTTTCCCCCTCACCAGGAATGGCTGCAGTTTAGGAACCTGCCCATTTGATTTAGATCATTGTCCTTGGAAAAATTCTCTGCGTAGTAATTAAATTCCTGGCCTCCGAGCGATAGGCAAAGGGAAATCCTTTTGTTAAGGTTTGACCACACAAGTCAGAGTGGTGGTGGCTGTAGCAGTTGGAAAGTGATAACTTCGGGCTGTTAAAAAAAAAAAAAAAAAAGCCAATAGCCTTGTTGACATGGGCATGGGAACCTAACCCCCGAAGCCTCCTGGTATGATGCATTGATTTTCCTGTCCATGTGCAGTTCTAAAGCCATCCATTGTGCATGGTCAAGACTCCAAGGGCCAGCGAGAGAAGGGGCAAGAAAAATCTGTTCTTGCTTTGGACCTCCAGGCAAAGTTGAGAAATAAATTCCATGTTTTGAGAGCTGATTTGTTCAAGCTATGTTTAAAAGAATATGATTGCATTAAAGAGAGAGAGAGGGAGAGATGTTTTGTTGCCCTGACCCCTTTTAACCTCTCTACTCATCTTCGTGCCAAGATGTTGACACCCCGGGCACGACTTACAAAGGGTGTGGGATGCCAGGGGCAGGAGTAAGGACAGCTTTGGCAAACAAAAAGTTTATTTATTTATAATACCGTTAAGCTGCCTGATAATTCCTCAAATAATCCCATTCCGCCCACCTGTCATTTCTGAGCCCTGTGTGAATGTTTGTTGTGAAGGAACTCCTGCCCCTTGTTTGAGGGCTCCTTGAACACTTGCAATGGCCCTGCTTGCTTTGAAAGCCACTTTTGTCCACAGCTAAACCAGGCCAAGTTGATCCTCCTTGAGGTCTACCAATGAGGCCTCCTGACCCACTCTCCCCAGGTACAGTGGCATCCAGTGGCTACTATATCCCAAGAGAGCCTTCCAGCATCACCTGGCCTTCTCCAGGGCACCCCCAGGGTCCTCATCCACACCATCTGTCTCTCTGTAATCCAACCCCCTGCCTGTTGCTGATTGTGACATTGTGAGGAGCAGGGAAGTTGGGTGAGGGAGAGAGAGAATCCAGGCTTCGGGGAAATTTGCTGAGACACAGCCCGGGGATTCTGTGAGCAGCCAGTTTTACATGCTCAGGACTTTCTGGAGCATTTAGCTATTTCAGTCGCAAATAAAGAAAGCTTTGGCACTGGTCAGGAGGCAGTACCCACAGAGGTGGAAGACTAGCATTTGAGCTGCAAGTTTGCAGCTCTGTTCTTTGAGGTACTACATATATCATTTCCTGGAGCAGAGGAACACTGAGCTATTTTGGGGAAAGCTCAAAAAGAAAGATCAAAAATCATGAAAATTTCCTGACCTAGACAGAACTAAGGACTGAATGCAAAACCAGAAAACACTAAAATGGATTCCCTCACAAGATCTCTATATACACGAAGCTTCAGCTTATCCCAAGTGTATACAGTGAAAGGTGATACCAGGATGCAAACACTCTAGTTAATAATGTCCTAAACCTAGTCATACAAAACAGATAACTGTGTCTCACTCCTCTTACAGAAGAGTATTCTTAAATTAGGTTGGTGTGAATGTGTTTGTATATTTATTATTAAAATACTTACTGTTCTGCCTTTTGAAGTCAATGGACAAATGATTTAGGAGTGGAAATAGACGAGAAACAAAATTAATGCAAATAATGTGTTGATTTTTTTTTTTAGCTTGATTAGCCAAGCCAATGGAAAATTCCAGAAAACGTATACAATTATTTTAACTGTCACAGGCTGGCAATTGTAATTGACATGATTTGTACGAGATGCCGTGTAATAACTGAATATATTAAAAAAAAATCTCATGCCTTGATTACCAGGAGAACATTACTAGTGCCACGATATTATTAACAGCACAATTATTGTGGCATCCTTAGGATACGCTCTTAGCACTTCAATGCATTAGTGAACCTTTGCTAACGAAGAAAAAATTAAAGTACAGCAAATTTCAAAGCACCAGTTGTACCCAATATCATTAAAAATTTATAAAACTTCCTCTGAACATGACAAGTGTTTGGTTTAAATGAAGATCAGCCACAAGGAGAAAGCAGAAATCCTGATACTCTTTGTCTCCATCCTTACCCTCCCTCTCTCCCTCTCTCCTTCTCTCAGACCTCCCCCAGCCGGCACCACCTCAATCCAGCTGAAATATGTAACCATTACAGAGTGACAGCTTGACACACAATGACCCGTCAGAACATTCATCTCGCAATGTTTTATTTTAGTGAGGAGCCAAACTGCAGAAAAAATAAGCAAGTTGTTTCAAGGCTTGGAAGGAGATCAAACATTTCTGGCATGCCCACTTACCAGACCTTTGATTTACAATGGACTTGTCAGAGCCCGATTAGACAGTGTGTGCTTAAAAACCTACAGAGGCTCCTCAATTGCCTGGGCACACCACCATTTCCCCCATGGAGAGTGCCCCTTTGTTCCCGGGTCCCACAAACACAGGCAACTGCACAGAACTGTGCATCCTTGCAAGACAGCCAGGGAGTGTGTAAAAATCCAAACCAGCCAAACAGCTGCAATTAAATCATTTTTGCCAAGGAAGGGGTGAGGGGTGGAGTAGAGGAAAGAGAGGGGCCCATGAAAGATGGGTTCTACCTGCCAGTTTCTTTCTTTACCTCTTCCTTCCAAATCAAAAGTTACCATTTTTCTCAGGAAAAACATATCCTGTGATTGCTACCACTGGTGGGTTGAGCTTTCTCAACTTTATTCAAATGGAAACAGCTTTATTAAAAAAAAAAAAAAGAATTGGCCCAAAAGTGCAGGTGTTTAAAATATGTTCACAGTATTACGATTTTTGCTAGTAATTACAACTAGGAAATAGCTGGAAATATATTGTTTCAATTTGTATGGAGAACAATTGCAGAGCGTGCGCACTCGGCATGATCTGTGCCTGGCATCAGAATGTGTAATTCCTTAACCCTATATGGAGGCCCAGGGCTTGCTGGGGCAAATTATGAATCCATGTGTTTGCAGGGCCAGAGTAGTAAATTCAGTTTCTTGTACATCCGTTACAATGCAATCCGACATGTGTGATTTATGGAATATTAAGTTAATACAGTATTATGAAATTAGCTTAATGCACTAAAGCTGTAATTTTAAAGTAAAAAACAATGCGACCAGACGTAAACAATATCAACATTAGCATTTCATGAAAGCTAAAACCAATTCACTCACAATGTGTCTGGAGAATCACAGATTTACCTCTCCTGCCAGGACCCAAGGCTCAGCAGACTTCTAGACCTCAGGACCACATCTCCAGAGGCCAAACTGCTCTCCCTCTAGCCAAAGTTGGGCCAGCCATGGACATCAACCAGTGAAGCTGCAAGGAGTTGTTCAGAGCTGTGCAGTGACCACTGTGCAGGTCGAGGAGCAGGGGCCTCCTGCCACTATACACACGCATGCACACACGTGCACACACACACAATTCCTGAGCAGAGCTCAGGGAGAGACAACTGGAGCAGCAGATGCAACTCAGGATACTTGAATGAATGAGACTCTGAGGTCAAGCAAATCTTGTTGATTCTAGACAGAAACAAATCTAGCCAAGTTGTTCTGGAAACCTTAGAGAGAAAACTTAACCAACAGAGTGCAAAGACCTGTAACACAGCAAAGTGCCAAAAAGGTGGGTTCTATGAAGTCCAGCCCCACATGCCCAGCCAGGTCTCCTGCAGACCAGCCCACAAGTCATGGGAGGGAGGAGTGACTCGGCAGAAGACTGTTAATAAATGACTAATGATGGTGGGGTGTGTGGGTTTTAGCCAGAGGCCAGTTCCCTCTGTCCCTGACCTCCTCGTGTGCCTATGCTTCCTAGCACTGAGGATCCTTTGAGACTGAGGAATAGTGAATACAAACAAGACCTGGAGTTTGTGATGCCAAGTTGTGGGGCCAAGGGGAGAGAGGGAATCCTGCTGTGTGTGGAGGAGCCCCAGAATGTCACCACACCATCCTTTGCTTCCATGACACTGCTAGTCAGTGTCACAGTGCAAATGAATGCAGGTGCTTAGGACGCAGATGGAGACTTTCGATGGAGGTGTGCACCTCTGTCCCAGGGATGTTCCTGCCTCTTGGTGACCTCCAGGGTAGTAGCCAACAAATTTCCTCAGACCCTAAAGGAATGACTATTGAGCCTTGCACCTGTGTGACTCTGGGCATAAAGGGTTCAGATGCCATATTTCACCAAGATCCCCAAGTTTGAAACTAAACATGGACACTGGAGAGCTGAGAAACAACCAGATTAAGTAGAATCCTGGCATACTCAAAAGGTCTGAACGTTCACAGGTACACGGCCTGCGTGCTCTGAGAGCCTGACTTTTCAGCTCCCTGCAGATGCCCCTGCAAATGACAGACCCAGAACCCCATACTGCAAGACCATCACAGCGAATACCATGCTCTTTCAAACGCTCAACACTGAAAGTTAACATTCAGCTCTGTACAGCTCTTCGTCTTAAGATTCCCTATGTGTGGCCCAATGTGGTGATGGGATTATTTCAGTCATCCAGCATGTCATGGTATCTTCCCATTTCCACAGGAAAAGCCAAAGTGTTCTATTTAAAACAAATGAAAAGTACATGGCAAAGTAGGATATAGAGGAGTCGAACACGTGCTGGGGCAGGAAGTGGTGCAAGGGGGTGGAAATCTATCCTTCAGACCTGCAGCAAAGTGGAGACACCTATTCCACGTGGGGCAGGTGCCCCACTGTCTGCTGCTGGCTTTGGCTTCTGAGATGTGCTGTGTTTACTGAGGGAGCTGAAAGCCAATACTAATGTTTTAATTCCATCAAGTACGTTTCAATTCCTATTCTGCATTTTGCATTAGGAACAAAGACTCAGTCAATACTGTGAGGCACTGTTGCTGGCTGGTGGGCACAGAGGGCTCACCTGCCTTGACAAATGCTTATGCTTTGGGACGTGAGGATAAACAGGGACTCACATGCTCCTCTCCCCAGCTCCAAAGACCAAACATGTCACTCAGTCACCAAACATTTGTCTAGAGAGATAGCTGTGAATTGGGGTCACTATTGTGTGTTTCTGTTAAAATGAGCTTCCTTTATCCTACTAGAAATATTAATCTCCAAAAATAACACAAGCTTCTTCTAGAGAACTGGGTGTGATAGGCAAGCCAATGAAGACGGAGGCCAAGTAACTGTTATGGCCACATGTAACTTGTCCCCTCTTCAGAGTTGGTCATCTCCCTCAGCTCTCAGTGCATGGAAGCAATATGGTGATATGGTGAATTAGAAGAAAATTGGCACATGTCTGATCCAAGCTCAAACTGCTGTTTTTGTTCACCACCTTGAATTAACACACATCTATTATCTTAGCCTCTTTTCCAAAAGAGCTGAACTACTGACATGTGCCCCAGAGCTCACCTTGATATGAGTCTGGGCATCAGAGCTGTGAAGAACTACACTGTGAAGCCAGTGAGGTACCACCCCAGCCTCAATTTTTATAAATATTGCACTAAATCAAAGTATTTTATCCAGAGCAAAAGGGTTACAAACCTTAGCAAAAAGGTTAGAGATAATTTTTTTTCTAAATTCAAAGCCACATAATACACACACACAAACACACACACACACACACACACACACACACACACACACACACACACAACTTTACACATAGCACAAATAAAAATTGGCTGTGAAACACATGGAATTTCTGGATTTTTTAGGGCCTTGTGCATAGCAAGTACGCTACCACTGAGCTATGTCCCAGGCCCTATGTTTTCTAAGACAAAGTCTCACAGAGTCAGGCTGTCCTTGAACCCTTGCCTTGACTTCCTACAGGCTTTCCAAGGAGAGCACTACTTTGGCCTGCTGAAAACACTTTCTTTTTTTTTATATACTTTATTTTTTTATTTCTTCAAGTTACATTTCAGTCACAAACCCTTCCCTACTCCCCCCTCCTGTCCCACCCTTCCACCCTCTTCCCCCCAACAGCTCCCCCTTTCAGTCCAACAAATGGTTCCTTCTCTTATAACAGTAAATACTATACAAAACAACAGAAATAAATACGCCACAATTATGAGAGTTAAATGGCTTAGCATACATTCCCAGTGTCCAGTCCATATGTATTTGGCCCCTGACTTTAACATTCTACTCTCTAACCATCTCCATGAGTTTAAAGTTCTATATCTGACTCAGCTTTCATACTAACTTGCATCACAATTTTAAAAACATCTTCTTAGATCCAGAACACCCTCTTGATTCCTAAACAACTCAAAATTTAACTATGAGACTCTAGCTATCTATTCTTCAACCACCTCAGAGACATGAGCGGGATAAATATATCTGATTATATAGGAAGTGCAGGGCCTGCATCTTCCAAAACTAAGAAATGACATATCAATGGCTGCCTGGACAGTTCCCATTTTCTCTCCATACGTTACAGCATCAATCTTCAGCCTTTTGGTCCCATTTCTCTGACAGACATTGATTGTAGAGCAGGAATTATGAAGGACTTACCTACCCTGTCTTGGCAGAGCTAAGCTGTCGACTTACCTGCTACCAAGTTTTGTCCTTTTTGGACAGCAGTCTGTCTACAGTTGAAGCAAGGGGTTTTTCATGCCAAGAGATAGGCTTGCCACTAATTCAACCATCTCACACTGGAGATTCTTCGATGCTCATCTTCTACTTGGAGTAGAATAGGGGGTGCTGTCAGAAGCTGACATGTCTCGATATCAAAAAAAATCTTAATTTAAGAAAACATCTTTGAATGCCATATTCTGCAGATCTCTTGGGGTTTTTGAAGACGCCCTATCTATCTCTTGTATTTAGATAAGCAAATGTTGCTTGTTTCTTAACAACTTGATTTCTGAGTAGCTTAGAGAATATCTGTGATAGACTGTCATAGTAGCTAACAAAATGGCACGCTTGCATGACTAGAAGTTTGCATTTCTTAACTATCCTAAACGGTTTAAGATGGTTGGTATTGAAAACACTTTCTAATGCACACCCTGCTTCAACTGTTTATCCTCCTTAATTGCTTTGAGGGGGTTGACAGTTCAGCGCTGGAGCTCAACATCAGTCCCTCCATGGCCATGACTAGGGTAGACTGGCTCACCTAGGCTAGTAACAATGTGCAAGACCTGGGGGGATTAGAAGATAAGCTGAACCCTCGAGGTTTTCCTGCTTGGTAGGTAAATGGTCCTATCCTCACTTAGCAAATTATGTATAAACAAATGACCTTCCTGGCCGGTTCCCTCTGAGCGCCTCCTCCGTCTCAGCGTGGTTTTCCATCAGGATGAACCTTCTCCTGTGCCTTATGCACCAGCAAACATACTGATACATTTTAAAGGTCATGTTCTTTTCAAACTGACAGAGCCCTCCAAAGTTTTGACGAGAGCCCCTCTAAGCCTCACACCCTACAGGCGGAAAGGAATTAAGAAAACCATCACTTTGAGAAAGCTTGATCATGTGAACTGATTAGAAAAAAAGGCATTTGTGGGAGAGGGGGCACGCACGTGGAGAGCCGGTGAGAAGATCATCCCGAAACTCCTCTCACCCAAAGAGGCAGAGAGCCCCCGCCACTGAGGGTGGGAGGACCATGTAAGGGTCAATGAAGATATAATTTCCTTCCCATGAGAAGCTTCTTATTTCCCCCAGATTCCCAATGAGCACTATTTAATTAGCCTCACCTTTTGATCTGAAGATAGTCCAACTTCACCCAAACCCCAGGACTGGGAGAACAGCATGGTTCCTAAGGAACCTATGAACACTTCGTTGATAACTAGAAGAACCACCCAGAGTATAGACTCTGCATAAATATGCATTGTGTGCAGACATTGATATATTTATTTGCAGGTGCATTTGTGTTATCAGGGGGATAAGCAGTACATGAGGCTTTTTCCTCCGTCTCTGGAACAAAAAGGGCACAATTGAGATGGCCACCATTCTGATGATACTCTGAGTCTCTGCAATGCCCTAGCAATCAACAATGGCACAGGTATTCTCTCACTGAGATATTATTGTCATCGTCTTCGTCCTCATCATCGCCGTCATTGTTGTTGGTTATTTCGACATGATATTGGTTGATGTTCCCAAGAGGCCCACAATGTCCTGCACACAACGGTGATATCATCTGTTTCACAGGTGACTCACGCATGCACTGGGTGGCTCGAGCCCCCTGCTCAGCTGAAAGAGTCAACCCAGGGCATATTCTCTAGGTCTTTCCTTTCTTCCCGGCCCCTCCTCCTGCAGCTCACGCAATCTACCTTTGGGAATAAAACTTTCCTAATCCCAAACACTCATGGGTAAAAAAGTAGATGCATGTAGTTCCCTTCCCTACCCCCAGAGAGGGGAGGAATCTATCTAGTTGTTTTGGTTATAATATCACCTTCACCACCTAAGCCAAGGCCAGAGTTTATTAAAGCTTGTCAGGAATAGTCTGCCTGATGGTCCCCATCACCACATACTTAACTGACTAATGCAGAGACGTCCACAGCCATGACTGTCCTTGTCATGGGAGGCTAGGGCTGCGACACTGGAATACAGGCATACACAAGCTTTTCCTGTCATTACTCATCCTTAGACTTGGCCTCACCATTTTTTCCAAGATGGAGTATCCCTAAAGCCATGGACACCAGCCGTCCCAGCCATTTCCTCTAGCCGCCTCCACATTCTCTTTTACAACCCCCCCCCCCCTCAAGGTCCCAGGAAAAGCCCAGTGTGGTTCACAGTAACCCTTCCTTCCAGTCTTCTTCTTGCTGATGCCTCCATGACTGTCATGCCATGGGACATGTACATTCTGTGAGTACGTGCTCAGCCTATGACCTCTCAAAACTGGTGGTCATTAAATTACATATATGAATTAAGGCATGCGTCACTATGAAATCAATATAAGAAGCTAACCCAAATACCAAAAGGGAAGAAGTGTTGGTATCCTAATGAAACCTCAACAATCAGAATGTTCCTAGCCCATTTATGTAGCATCTCTCTGCTTGGCAGTGGATGGAGGGCGATCAGTTATATATAAACCCAATAACCCATCAGCATGTCTTGAGTATCTTTTGTTGCCAAGCTCTGCAGCAACTGGATGAAGATGCAAACAGAGAATTCTTTTAAAGGGTTCTCAATGCACCTAAGAGGCTGCCCTCAAAATGAGGAGTTAATTAATTGCATGGTCATCCTGGATACATTTCAAGTCACTAGATGCTCATAAAGTGCACAGAGGCCCTTGCAAAAGGTGATAAGGAGTTGTCTTCAGATTTTAATTGGCCTTCCCCAAATGATGGCCACACTAGTCACTCATTTAGCAGAACATTGTGACATGTCAGGACCAGCACACATGTGGCTGGGCTTTGTTTTTCATTTAAGGTGTGAAACTTCCCCTTGGAGGGGGATTGAAGGCCTCCTAGGTAGGCGTCTGTGAAGCCACTGGATCAGTCTTCCTCGGGTTCTGCAGGAACCGTCTGCATGGCTGTTCATGAGTGCCTAAGAGGGAAGGGATCCAAGACCTTGAAATAGCTGTAGTTCTTCCTCTCACTTCAAGTTTAGGGGTGTTCTAGAAATGTTTTAAGCCCATTCCTCCAAGGCTCTTCTCCTCCCTTTTCTGGGGCATCCACTCTTCCACTCCATCTGTGGACACCAGACCAGAGCAGAGACCTATGAGTGAGGAAGGGCTAATGAGAGCCCCTTGTCCCCACACCTACAAAGGACTCTCTGTCACTGGGATATTGGGATAGTATCCACTTTATCCCAAAGAGACTTTAGAAAGCCAGGCCAGGCTAGAGAGGTTTAGGCTATTTTTTAAAGGCTCCATGTATGTGTCTGTATATGAGTGCATACTTATGTGAGTACAGCTGACTTTAGAGACCAAAAGATGGTGTTCCCTGGAGCTGGAGTTACAGGCTGTTTGTGATGGGAACCAAATTGGGGTCCTCTGCACACTGTTAACCATCCCAG
>CAJQZJ010000148.1:2453246-2465743 GCA_907164525.1 Lophiomys imhausi | reverse complement strand
TAGATAGATAGATAGATAGATAGATAGATAGATAGATAGATAGATAGGTGGTAGACAGACAGACAGATAAATAGTTAACATGGAGAGAAAGTGTTATGGTTTGAATACAAAATGTCCTTCATAGACTCAGATGTGAAATGCATATTCTCCAGCTGGTACAATTTATGAAAGGTTCTGGAAACTTTGAGAGGAAGTCACTGGAGTATACCTCCTCACCCACATCCTCTCTGCCATGAAGTCCCTGTGCCCATGGTGTTATGCCTCACCATGACCCAGAATCAACATACCCAAAGACTGTGGACTAAAAGAATCTCTGAGACTGATACAAAATAAAACCATTTCCCTTTCATTACACATTTTTATCATATCAACAAATATACATAAATATATGGTAGATAGATACATATAACTAATAAATAGTTAGAAGGTAGATAGATGATAGATAGAACAATAGATAGATGCATACATAGATACATAGACAAGGGTATTTATTCATAAAATTGTATCTTGTACTTATTGAAGCTTCTTAAGGCCACAATACACTGTCATCAAGATGGAGACCCAAGGATTTGGGTGGCATGGCTCGTCAAGCTCCAAAAGTCTCAGAACCAGAGACATCCTAAGAACGCCATTTCCCACCTGAGGCCAAAGACCAGAAACCTTGAATTTCTACCTTCTGAGCACAGGGGAAGAAGGGTGCTCCAGCTTTATGACAGAAAGTGAACCAGCTTTATGTTGCCTTGGGGCCCCCAACGTTGGGTGGGTCTTCTTCCTTTCATCCTGCCAACTCATACATTAATCCCCTCTAGCAACCCCTGGAACTAATTCTCACCATCTCTATTTATTAGCTTTCTTGTTGATGTGGCCAAAATACTTGAGATATTGTCCTTCAACTGAAGAATGGATAAAATAAAAAACTGTGGTATATTTACACAATGGAATACTACTCAGCTGTCAGAAACAAGTAAATCATGCAATTTGCAACCAAATGGATGGAACTAGAAAAGCTCATCATGAGTGAGCTAACTCAGACCCAGAAAGATGCACATGGCATATATTCACTTATAACTGAATTTTAGCCATATAGCACAGGATAACTATCCTACAACCCATAGATCCAAAAGAACAGGAACATGGACTTGGTTACCTGTTAGTGGGACACTCCACCCTAGTGGAACTGCCATGTATGCCCTGTGCAAGAGGAAGCTCTTAGCCCTCAAGTGACTAATGTACTGAGTGGGGCCGATACATGGAGCCACCCCACACCTGAGGGATGGGATGGGTGGGAGAGGAGGTAGAGGATGAGAGGGTGGGATGGGGAGGGGGTGGAGGGAGGGGTGGTAATGGAGACATAACTTGAAGTAATAAATGAATGTTAAAAAAAGAAAGGAATGTTCTATTTAGGTTCATGGTTTCAGAGCATGAACCTGTGGTTGTCTGGTTACATGCTTTTAGGCGGAGCATCATAGTGACAGGAGCTTGTGGTAGGAGACCACTGTTCTTCACTACCTGCTAGCCAGAAAGCAGAGATAGGAGAATACAAGGAGAAGCCAGGGCACAATATAGCCCCCAATAGCATGCCCCAGTTACCTATTTCCTCCAGTTAGCCCCCACTTCCTACTTTCCACCTCCTAATAATACCTAATAATAGATTCATCCTATGGATTTATCAGGGGATTAACCAATTAGGTCAGAGCCCTGGTGATTGAAATGTCTCTAGAATTCAAGGACATACCCAAAGGTGGGCTTCACTAATTCTAAGGAACTTATAGATCCAATCGAGTTTACAATTAAGATTAACCATCACACTAACTAGTTATCCCTGAATCCAGTCAATCTGGCACCTAAAATAACTACACAAAGAGACACACCCATTGTATTTATTCTTGTTTTGATTGGTTGCCTAAAACTCCTCAACAAAGGAGGAACTATCAACAAAGGCTGTCTTCTCAAGTGGGGGACATTTTGTTGTGTTCCAGATGGACCATGGCACTGGGTTGCACAGGTCAGTGGTTTCAAAGAGTTGACTGAGAGTCAGTAGGCCCCATGTTGGTTCTTAATGTCACTGCCCACTGTGTGAGGCACCCATCACCACTGAGTTACTTAGCATCTCTAGGGCCTGATGTCCTCACCTCAGAACATAAGCAATAGATGTTTCTCTTCAGGGTAGAGTCAAGCTATGTGCTGATGATCCTTGAGGATCAAACTGAGACTCCTAGCTCTGTTCCAAAGTGCAGATTCTTAGCCCAGGCTTTACCAAAGTGGAGGCCATTTAACACTTGAATCTTCACTGTTTGTCTCCTACCTCCCCTCTCCCAGACACCGTTTCTTCCTGCAGCCTTTCTCATCTCATCTGTGGACAATTCACCCCTTTGGTTCCTCTGATTCAATGTACTGTCTCACTTCACTAGCCAGTCTGAGCCCTGTGGCTTCAGATCGAAGGCCCTCATAGCCTTTCTACTAAGAATCCTCTTTTCCTATATACATATACATATACACATACATATATGCATATAACATATGTAACAAAAACTAATGAAAAAAGAATGTATGAATTTGAAAGCGAGCAAAGAGAGGTAAAAGGAAAGAGAAGGGGGAATGATATAATTATATTATAATCTCAAGAATAAAAATTTTTAGAAGAACTATATTTTAAATATGATAACAAGATTAAGTTCATAACTGAGTGACAGTTTTACATGGTTTAGACAAATAAAAGCTTATGAAATTTAAAAAAAGAATCCTCTTTTCCTGTATTCTTTATACACAACATCATCCAAGATTTTCTACAGAACAGAGAATGGTCATACCCTGAGGCTCCCTTATACCCATACAATTAAGACAGCCATACCTGGAAGAAGGAAGGCAAGTGGGTTGCAACCCACAGCATTATCACCAAAAACAGACCAATTGCAGCCTTGCATCTGCAAAGAACCCCTGCTGGTCATCTGGGCCCAGGCAGATGTCCTCTGTCCTCCAAAGACCAGCTCCAAGGTTTTCTCCAAGCTGCCTATCTCTGCCACATGTGACCTCTATGTCCTGTATGCTTGGATGTGTGTCCATTCATGGTTCTCATATTTCACCCTCAGAGTGTAGGTCATACATGACCCAGTGCTATAGGTTAGATGCTGTATGTCTCCCAGAGGTCCATATGATATGCCAAAGGCCTGTTCCCTGCACTGGGAATAGTTCCTATTGCTGGGAAATGACAGAAATTTTAGAAAGCAGTGTTCAGTAGGACATTTTCAGTCACTGGGAAATGTGCCCTTGAGGAGGACTATGGGCCTCAGTCTTTCAGCCTTCTCTGTCTCCCTTCCCAGCCATACTGTGGGATGGTTTGTTCTACCACACACAACCCTATCTGAGGACTGCACCATCAGGGACCAGAAGCCTCCCAAACCCCAAAAAGAATGAGCCAAAGTGAATGTTGGTTCTTTACATGCTGGAGCCAGCTTCCCTGGCACCTACTTCCCACAGTCACAGGACTAAAGGAATTGGTGCACATTTTGTCACCTGTGATCTTAAGCTCACTGGAGTCAGTTGAACTGCCTGTAACGTAGTGCACACTGGAGCACTGTGGAGTTCCCCTGGCTCTCTCCACACCACACTGTCTGTTGGTGCGCTCCAGCTGCATTCCTGTGTATTCCTGATATCACAGTGGCTAGAAGCCTAGAGGCTACATTTTCCTATAACCTTTTGGAATGTTCCCAAGATGGACACCTGCCCAGTAGTTAGAAGACAGAACCCACCTTACCATTACTATTATACCTGGAACAGAGCACATATCCTTAGGGGAAAGTCCTGCAAGTGCTAGTGGCAGCTGTGGCCATCGCTGAGAGTCACCTAGCAAAGCCTCTTGTCTCTGAGACCCAGTGAGAACCCAGGGCCACAGCTCCTCATAATGTCCTCACATGCCTGAAAGATGATGGCTCTCCAGAGGAGACTGAAAATACCACCTTTGGGACTTGATCACGCTATAAAGTCCCTAGTCCTGAACAGCATCATTCTGGGATGAGGAATTGATGGGAATTCTGAGAGGATGCTACTCTATTCAGTCAGTGATACTGATCAAAAGCAAACAGTAACATGGAAGAATTCATGAGAAACCGGTAGGACTTTGATTTGGAACGGTGGGAGTCAATGGCCTCCTTATCTTACTTGAGCCAGTCCTAACACCCTTTCCAGTGATGTCCTGCTAGCATTGTCAGAACAAGGCTGGCTGGGCCACCGCCTTCACCCCCCAAAGGGCCCTGATCTGCTTCAGGTGGCAGGCGATGCTGCCCCTGCTGATGCTGTCAGTAAAACATGCAAACTTGGAAGAAAATGGATGGAGAAAATTCCTGGCTCTGCTAATGTGAAGTTGCAGTCCCGGGTAGGGTAGGTGATGGAAGATCCAGAAATCTAATAGGGGACACTTTGACGGAGCTAAAAAAAAAAAAAAAAAAGCCACCTGCATACCTGTGGCAGCCTGGAGAATCTCTGACATTCGAGACAAAGGCTCAGCAGACAGAAGCAGAAACTAAATCTTCAAAATCTCTGGATTGCAAAGTTCACCCACCCTCCCATCCATATTCAATCCGAATGCAGAGGGGAGCACCATCATCACCTGGAACATCCTCCCAGTCATTGGCAGATGGTCCATCTATGTAGACAGTACACAGAGGCAGTCCTCAGAAAGGCAGGCTGAAGGAAATTTTTAGAAATGCGAAGCTAAGTAGACACATAACCAACCACACATGCTCAAAAGACAGATTCTAGAGATTGCGTCCAGATTACATTATTAAAATCAAGTGCCCAGGGGAAACGTCATTCCTTAGAAACTGGTGCAATGGATGTATTAGCTGGCACTCTCCAGAGAAAGAGGCCAGCAGGGTATGGATAGAGCCAGGCATACCTCGTTTCATTGTAATTTGCTTTCCTGGGCTGTGCAGATATTGTGCTATTTTAACACAGAAGTCGACAGCCCTGTGCAGACCAAGGCTATTGGTTTCATTTCTCCAATGGTCCAGATGATCATTAGCATTTTTTAGCAATAAAGTATTTTTAATTAAGGCATGGATATTGTTATTTTTTGGTATAATACTACTGCATACTTCCACTACAATATAGCAATTTCGTGTGCCTAAGAGAAAGACAATTCTGGCCCTTGCTTGGTTGTGATATTTGCTTTATTGGAATGGCCCAGAAGCCAGCTTGCAATATCTCTGTGCTATAACTATGGATGTAGGAGAAGGAGCTTCTTCAAATTGAGTCATGTGATGATGGCAGCTGATAAGTGCCACATGGGAATACCTGCAAGTCGGAGTCCCCAGAATCCCAGAAGAATGGTTCAACCCAAGCCTACAGACCTCAGAACCAGGGAGAGCAATGGTAATTTCCACTCTAAAAACAGACCCTAAAATCCAGGAGCCATAGGTATATGGCCAAATATGTATACATTTGTTTGAATACCTTTTCAAATATTTCAGGTATACACATGTGAGCAGAGTTTGCTGGGTCTTTTGGGAAATGCTGTTCTACCAGCATAAAAAGGATGGTGTGAGAGAGCACAGAGGCTGTGGAAAGTAAGAGTTCTGGTGTCCAGGGCACAAGCAGGGGAGTCTTTCCTAGCTCTAGAAAGATGGAGACCAGTCCTCCTTCCAGATCTATCTGGGCCTGCTGATTAGTTGGTGGCCACCCACCAGGTTCAGATCCTTCTGGACCCCCTTTCTCCCCACCAACTCTGGGCAGTCATTCTTTCATCCAGAACACCTGAAATTAGCAGTCACAATGTACCATCGTGTCTCCTTTTCAACAAAAGAAATGAATTGGAAATGGTAAAGGATCAGCTATAGAGAGGGAAAACAGGAGTATCAACACAAATCAAAGTCAAGTGGGACCACATGTTGGGTTTCGATTTCACAGGCAGCAACTTCAAAGTGGTTATTCTAAATATGATCAAAGAGTGAATTAAAGGGCACAGTGTTAAAAGAATTAAAGGGATATCCATGCTTCAGAACATATTCAAAATTAACTCAAAGCAGATAAACCATCTTATAAATTTAAGAGCTAAAAACCATAAAACTCTTAGAAGAAATTACAGCCCATAGTCTAGATAATCTTGGATTTGGCAACTGCCAGGCAGAATACCAACAGCATGAACGATGAAAAGAAAAAAAAAGAATAAATTAGATAGACCTCATCACAATTAAAAATGTGCATATACCAAGGAGAATGTCACATACACACACACACACACACACACACACACACACACACACAGAAGACAGCCTCCAAAATGGGGGAAAAAAATTTAAATTCTACATATAATGAGAGCCTAGAATGTAAAGAACTCAATCAAAAACAAGTGCTCATTTAAAAAATAGTCAAAGTATTTGAATAGTTTTTCCCCTAAAGAATACTTGCAAAATGACCGACAAGTGCATAAATGAAGCCAAAAGAGCTACCTCAAAATGGCAAGTCTTCTGAAATCTCAAAGCACCCCACCCATAGATGTACTTTCTCTACCAAGGCCACACCTCCTGATACTCCCAAATAGCACCACCAACTAGGGACCAAGTATTCCAATGCCAGAGACTATGGGGAACATGTCAGTCAAACACCACAGGGGGAGTTGTTGTCCTTACTGATTAGTGATTAAAAAGGAAGAGTGGGTGTTCTGAACTTATATGCTTTAGTTTGTGCACTTTACTATAGGCCCCATATTCTACACCATTAAATAAGAATGTGTGACACACAGAAAACAAGTCAGGCAGTCAAATAGAAGAAACAAACAAACAAAATTTGTGGGAGCTGGAGAGACAGCTCAGAGGTTGAAAGTGTTTGCTGCTCTTGCCAAAGCCGAAGTTTGGTTCCCAGCACCCACACTGGACAGCTCAGTCACCTATAACTCAAGCTCTACTAGCTTCACATCCTCTTCTGACCTCTTTGGTCACACACACACACATAAATGAAAATAAAATAAATTTTAAAATATAAAAGGAAAAACCAAAGAATTCAGCAATTATGGACTCAACCTCAGAAATCAAAGAAAGTTTAACTAAGTATGCACTAGACATTTTCAATAATAAGGTATTTGTCCACAACAGGCAACGATTAACCACTCAGAGTTACAGTAATATCTGTGGTGGGAGATCATAGCTATGACATAAACAAACAACCCAGCTACAAAATGTTTAAATACTGGGGAAAAGCAAGTCCTTGATACTGTAAAGGAAAGCACCGCATTACTACATTAAATGGAACTCACTACCCATTTTTGTTTTATTTATGTATGATACTGAGCACAGAAGCCAGGACCTTATGAATGCCAGCCAATAATTCTCTGACCAGGTTACTATATCCCCAGCCCTGGTGATCCATTTTAGAAGGGAATCGATATATGGATGTGTATATGTGTGCATATGTGTGTGTATATATATATATTAGTGTATATATAACATATATAATATATTATTATAATATTATTATAGCATATTATAATATATAATATACTATAGTATATTATAGTATTACTATAGCATATATAGTATATATGATATATATACTAATACATATGCACTAATATATATTAGTATATGTTTAGCATATAATATATATATTATTAGAAAGATATACTCAAAAGGTTGAGTTACTTTATCCACTGATATTATAGGTGATTTTACTTTTATTAGCACTACACTCTAACCCACTGAGCTAACCAGCCAACTGTGATTTTACTTTTATAAACTTTTACAGTGTTTAGGTATTAATTAGGGGAGTGAAGTACATGAAAGAATGAAGCAAGAATCATGGAATATGGTCATGGTGACTCACACCTATAATCTCAGCTACCAAAATGCTGAGTCATGTGTTCCAGGCCTATCTGGACAACAGAATGAGAGTCTGTCTCAAAAGAAATAAATAAAAGCTGACTAGTTCCTATCATGTGAAGAAGTGCCATTTTTTCGTTTGAAGTATCAAATTTGGTTTTTCCGTTAGGTTCTGAGCTTGAGGAGACCCCATCCTGGTGACACTGATGACCAGACTTTATTTTTTTCAAATCCCTATTTTGTTAATGTCCAATTTGCTAGTATCCCATAGAGTGGAGTTTGGAAGGTAACTATTTGAGTCAATATACAATAAACAGGTATTTGGTCCATTAAGAGAAACAGGGTGCCGTTATCTCCCATAGCCCTTCAGGCGTAACCTAGAGGGTACATTAGCCAAAAATACCAGTGGCCAGACCCTGGGGGAAAGTTCTTGTCATAGAAAGCTGGTTCCTCCAGCCTTTTGGGTAGGGAAACTCAGGCACTGGTGGCCATGGCTTGATACTGCCAGAGACCCCCAAGTTAAGGAATCACAAGAGGAAGGAAGTACTCACCTGCTGGAAGAAAGGCCAAGAGTTAGGTGGTTTTTGCAGTTGCTGTGAATTCCCTTTTGTTCCAGGCATAGACCCCATGTTTTGAAAGGGATTTCTTTTTTTTTTTAATTATTAATGTGTAGGAGATGGGTGTTGTGCAAGTGAGTATAGTGCCCAGGGAGGCCAAAAGAAAGTGTCAGGTTCCTCAGCGCTGCAGTCACCAGCAGTTTTGAGCCTCTTCCTATGGGTGCTGTGACCTGAACTCCCTTCCTCCGCAACAGGAAGCATGTGCTTTCCACCTTTGTGCCTTTTCTCCAGCCTCCAAACCCACACACCTTTAAAAGCAATTTTTAGATCTAGTGTATGTGTGTGTATGAGCATGATCATCTTTCCTGCATGTATGTATTGCACCATGTGTGTGCCTGGTGCCAGCAGAGGTGAGAAGAAGGCATTGGGTCCTCTGGAACTGGTATCTCAAATAGTTGTAGGCATCCACGGGGTTGCTGGTAACTGAACCTGGGTCCTCTGCAAGAGCAATAACAGTCTTAACCACTGAGCTGTCTCTGCAACCTCCAAACCAGCACTTTTTTTTTTTTTTTTTTTTTAAGGAAAATGCTGGTGGGGAGAGTCTTGGGCTTTTTCCAGACTACCTATTCAACTCGTATCATTAAGGAAAAAGAGGACAGGGACTCGGAGGACAGTTGTGATACCTGCAGGACAGTGACCCAGCTGTAAATGAGGCATCTGACCACCATCACTGCACCAGTAAACCCCCTACCTTCCAAAGTCACAGAGACACATTGCCTGCAGCCAGCCTCACCCAGAGTATACACAGCCGGGGTCTGACAGTCATCCTTTTAACTCATCTGCAGTGAAGTGCGCTTGCGGCCCTGACAGCATTCTCTTGTGCACCAAAGGAAGTGAATAATAATTAAAGGGCCCTTTGGACAATATCCTTCTATCTGAGGAATCATACACTCAAATAATCTAATTTGTAAAACCTCTTCACTACCTTAGTGCCTGGCTTCCATTTTCTTTTGCATATATTTTCGGCACTCAACTAATGATGGATAGAGGGAATTAAGACATGGTTGATTGCATCTTATAAAGGCACTTGGAGGCATTTAAGATCGCTAGCATCTTTTTTCTTTCTAGCACCTTCTAATGTAATGTGTTCTCAGAACACATGTGTGAGACACACATTGATATTAAAAGCTGTATTCTATACAGCCTCATAAAAGCATGCCACAGCATAAGCAAGTGCTAACATAAAGCAGAGACTATAATCATTTAAGAGGTGAGAATAAAGGAATGTGTGGGGTGGGTGTCTCTAAAGTACCTTCTCTAGCTCCTTCTATCCAAGAGGGTGAATCTAAACAGCCACCAGGAAAGGGAGCTACAGTGCCCATAATGGTGAACTCATGAGTCACACACACGCTTTCAGCTATTTCATATACATACATATATATATATATATATGAATGCACATAAGATTGAATTCAAGCAGTACACTTGTATGAATGCTAGAAGCAAAAATCTCATCACCAGCATGTTTGTTTCCAATGCATATCCTAAATCAGCCAATTCTGTGACCCAAGTTTGGTAAGCAGAGCTAGATTTGCAGGGCATTGGTATAAGATGGAGCCAGGTTTTGGGGAAATGCCTTGGCTGGGAAAGTGCTTGTCATGCAAGAGTGAGGAGCAGAATGGAGAATGACCAAGGAAGATGTGGGTCCTCAACCTCTGCTTTCCATACACACATATGCAAGTGTAACCCCACGCATGTGCACCCATGTACACGTACATGCCCCAAAAGAAAACTGAACCAATACTGCCCAGTTGTAGGAAGAACAGTGGTGGCTATGTGTTTGGACTCTGCCATAGGCTTTCTGAGAATAAACGTTGGCTCTCTGATGCTCTTACTGTGTGATCTTGAGCGAAATTACATGGCTTCTCTGAATATCACTTTCCTCATTGTGGCACGGCAATTTAATAAGATCCTCCTAGCTTCTAGGATTTGTAGGGAGCTAATTTATGCAAATTAGAACAATATCTCTGTGGAAGTAAAAAGGGCCATGGAAATAACATGCTAAACAAACACACAAAGAATACACCCAGAACCTCCAAGAAGCTTGTGGGGACAGGTGTCTGCAGAACTCTTTAGCATGAGGTTGATGCCAATGGGAATTCTGTAACCCCTCTAAATGCAGGTGGAAATGTGTGGAAATGCAGGCTTCTGCTTAAATGAAAGCGAACTTAAAAGGGGAAGCTTGAGCAGGGAATGGTGACTCGTCCCTGTGATCCCAAGACTTAGGAGGCCAAGGCAGGTGGATTACTGCAAGTTCAAGCCCAGTTTGATACAAAAAGAAACTTGAGTGCAGGGCTATCCTTTCAAATAGCTGCTGAGAATGTCCATGATAAATGAGGGATAGAAATGGGCAGGGCAGGGTGAGATTTGTTTGCATCTCTCAAGAGAAGCGTGATTTTAGTAGAAGTTGTGACTGGTGATCATTTTGTTTCCTAAAGCTTGTGTTTCACAATAAACCCCACACCCTAGATCAAACCCCTATACTCATACCCCACACAAAATTCTAAGTGGAGGTCTAGGATGTTGACTGCTGAGTTTGGTGAAGTATCTCCTACAACCCTGAGGACACACATCTCTTCCAGGCTGCCCAGGCTCTGTGACAGATGCAGGGAAAGTACCTCTAACCCAGTCACCCACTGTACTTCTCTAGGACGTATTCTCGGCAACAGTGACCAGATTCACCAGGGCGACTGTCTGGCGCAGACCAATTGACCGTGGCTGGAGTCAAAGGGCAACCTCCAGCCATTTGCACTTGCTAACATTTCACTTTGAGGCAGAAGCTCAACACGAACTCTGAGCTCTCCTTAAACTGTAGCTCCTCTTGTGCCGGCCTCTGAGTTGCTGGGATGGTGAGCATCTTGTCACCACACCTGACCCAAAGCGGGGGGGGGGGGGGGACTATTGTAAAGAACTTAGAAAAAAAAAAAAAAAAAAACCCAAGACACAATGAGATTAGTCAGACCCAAAGCTTATCCATCTCAATGACCTTCCACACACTTACAATAGCCATTGTAAAGCTGTGGAGCTTCATACTGGCGTGCACACGTTCACTATCAGTTATGGTGTGGCCAAAGTCACCCTCTTAAAAGCAACTATGGGGCTGGGGAGATGGCTCAGCAATTAGGGGCACCGGTTGATTTTTCTAGAGAACCTGCACCCTACTCCCCACACTCACATGGTGGCTCACAAATGCTTTTAATTCCAGTTCCAGGGGAACTGACACCCTCTTCTGATCTCTGTGGGCCACCAGGTATGCAGTAACACGTGGTGCAAGTGCCTGCATGTAGGCAAAGCGCTCACACACATAAAATAAACAAGGCTTCAAGAATGTTAGAAAGCAATGATCGCTTTTTCATTTTTTAAACTTGTGTGTGCATGAGTGTGTCTGTGCGTGTGTGCGCACCTAAGTGACTGTGGAGGTTGGTTGGAAGAGGGTGTTGGATCCCCTGGAGCTGAAGTTACACGTGATTATAAAATGTCTGACATGGGTGCTGAGAACCGAACTCAGGTCCTCTGCTAAAGTCATACCTGCTCTTAAACATCAGAGTCTTCTCTGCAGCCTCAGCAAGCAGTTTCTTAATGGCAGAACCCAAGGGATCAGTCCAAAAGGCTTTGGACAATAATAGTTTAGTTTTAGGAAGTCTATGGAGACAATGACTATTCCAGGGCAGAGAGGAAGATCCCATTGACTGGTTCTCATGTATTGGTCTTGTCATTTGACACCCCATGTGATACACCATGCTCTCATTAATTTGTATCAAACAGCATCCATTTCCTTTCAATTTAACACTGCCACAGGAAAAAAGTCGGTGTAGAGAAGCATCCCTCTAATGTGAGCATTCTGGGGCATTCTCTGTGCCTCCCTCCAGTTCACCCAAATTGGAGTTGAAGACACTCCTGGAATGAGCTTGTATTACATACACCCCTTTGCCCTCCAAGAAGCTAAGACAATTGTATAACATTGGCGATTTAAATCATGAGAAGGGCAGATCCTGACAAGCAAGGACAGCAACACACATAAACACACACACACACACACACACACACACACACACACACACACACACAC
>CAJQZJ010000148.1:2365640-2444689 GCA_907164525.1 Lophiomys imhausi | reverse complement strand
TGTGTGTGTGTGTGTGTGTGTGTGTGTGTGTGTGTGTGTGTGTGTGTACATAAAAGAAAAGAAAGTCTTGTGCTAGAGTTACAAGTGGTTGTGAGCTGCCTGACTTGGGTGCTGAGAACTTGAGTGTTCTGTAAGAACGGTAGATGTGCCATGTCTCCAGCCCACGGACCTTTTAGTTTTTAGTTAAAACACTGCATTAGTTATTTTTCTGTTGCTGTGATCAACACCATTTCCAAAATCAACTTAAGGAAAAAAGGGGTTATTTTAGCTTGTAGTTCAGAGGAATAGATTCCTTTATGACAGAAAAATATGACATGGCTGCAGGAGCAGGAAGTATCCCCACCCACACTACCAGGCTTGTGGTTAAGCACGTCTCGGTCATTTTTATGAGGTGAATTTTTATTGTAACCTGGTTTATCATCTCCTCTCATCACTCTAGCTAGAGTCCTGAATCCTGATACCGTACTTCCCTCTTTTTATTTGGTTTTGTTTGAAATAAGGGTTCGTGGTACCAAGCTAGCATGGAACCTCTGTCTTTCTGCCTCAAGCCCCTCAGGGTCAGCATCACATGTGTGTGCTACTACATCTACCAGCTCCACCTTGGATTCATGGGTCCTGGACACCCTTGAGTCAAAGTGAGGTTCAAGTCCATGGCAGACCCTAGCTTGTCCATTCCAAAAAATTTATCCTCAGCTACTCACCTACAATATTTGTTGAAGACCCAATTTCTCAGGCCTTTCATATTGTCCCTACCCTTCTTTAAGCTGAACACAAAGAATGGACAAGAAGATGTCAAATGTGTAATAACACTCAGGTGACCACATGACAAGCAGACTGTATGGTCTGACCATCTGTTACCAGGCTGAGAAGCTAGGATACATTGAACATGAATCCACATAGACCTTCAGGGCAGAGGCAAACAGTCCTTTGGGTAACTACTTGTCTCATAAAGGCATCCTCACAGATGAGCTGAGAATGAATCTATGAGCACTGGGTCTTCCTTTCCTGTCTTATCATCCAGGCAGCCATGGCTGACCACTCAAACATGTAGGCTCATGAGCCTTTCATTAGGAAAACACTGCTCACCATCACCTTCTCACCATGGTTGGGTGGGTCACCAATGGCCCCCTTACACTTAGATTTATTTAACAGTATGTGCTTCGCCTGTTCAATCTCAAAACTATCTCAGCTATGTATATACTGTGTTCTGAAAAGCTCCATGGACACTATCCATTAGTCTCTTTGATCTAATTCATCACACACATCAGTCTCAAACAAGTACCAAGTGTCCTTCCTAGAGGTGGGGTAGGGGAGCATGTGAAGAAAGGCGTTCAAAGCATGCCCGAGCCCCCTCCCACCCCACTTCCCATAATTTTGTCCCTCAGGTGCCATGGGTTCAAAAATACAATTTAAAAAAAAAAAAGAAAAAAGAAAAACAACTGGCTTTCAGCATTGTCAAAATGCCTTGTCACCCCCTGAAGGAGAGGCAGGCTTTTGTCAATTTCCCTATCCATGCCAAAGTTTCAGAGAGACCCTTCACTTTATAAATCAACTCACAGCTTAGCACATCCTGGCAGCCCCTTCAAGGAACCGATCGACATGACAGGGAATAAGACGATAACCATCATAGCTTGACTGGATACAGGTGTTTGCATTTACAGACGAACCGCAAACGCCTGGATCTTTGACAGGCGTTGATACTATCAGTGAATCGCAGCTATTATTGGCTCCGGTCGCCAAGGGCTGGGGGGCCTTTCCCTTAGCAACATCCCAGAGGCTGATAACATTTGGCTGAACTTTTCAGATCGTAACCTCCCTTCTGACTTTCTGCAGTCAAATCCGCCTAAACTGATCAGAAGAGGAGACACGCAGTGGGAAGACAAGTAAAATATTATTGACTGCACTGTTTCATGTCTATTAGGAAGAAAGAGCAGAGACGGGAGGGAGAACGTACAGCTTGACAGGCTTCAAGATAATCAGGGGAGGAATCGGGGCTGTTCAGTAACCCTCAGTGAGGCTGGGAAGCCTAGCCTTACAAGAGGTCATTGTTCTGTGCTGGGAACAAACAGGAGGACAGGCAGGCGAGAGAGGGTGCAGTTGCATTCCTCCACAGAGGAGCCCAGCTCCTGCCACAAAACAAGGGGTAAGAAACAGAACCCAAGTTTTGTGTGACTAGACAAACAGTGAGCCCTTCTTGTCCCCATCTTGGTCCTCATTCCACTGGAAGAGTTTGGTATCTAAATACAGCAGCCCTATGTGCCAGGCAGTAAATGTATACAATGCCTCTTTGTCCAGGGCAGAGATGGGATCTGTACAAACAGATGAAGCCCTTGGGTTCTTGGGTTTGGCTCTTCCTTTCTACCTCCTCCTCTTTTTCCTCCTCCTCCTCCCTTTTCCTTCCTTTGATTTTGAGATACATCCTTGCTATATTGCCCAGGCTGGCCTTGAACTATCTAACCTAGGCAAGCCTCCAATTCAGAATCCTCCTGCCTTGGTCTTCCAACAAGCACTTTGTGCATTTCAACTAACATTTCATTTTCCTGCTCCTTGTCTGGCTGTCCCAGAACTGAGATGGCACATCCAAGGGACAGGGATGGGGTTCACAGCTGCAAATATACATGCACAAGCTCCATGGTGAACGCCAGGGATCTGATCTCTGAAAAGCACGGCTCACCCTGAATGACCCTGAGATCAGTCCCCTAGACTTCCTGAGCTGCGTAAATGGAACATTTGATAGAAGACATGTTCGTTTCCTGATGCTGTCAATCCCACTGGGAAAGACAAATAAATCCCAACTTTTTATCAAGTTGCAAGATCAAGCTTATCATCTGGAACAAAGTTTAGGGTCTCAGACACCGGCTTAAAAAACCAAAACAGGGAGACGATGTCCAGCACTGCCCATTTGCTCGTCCATACCCCCATGCTCATTATTCCTCACCCCTTGGATCCACTCTCTGTAAGAACATTAATGAATAAATACTATTCAAGGAGGGTCCAGAAAATCTGCATGGCATTTCCTACTACCTACCATGCTCTTGGTATGACTTATCACAGCACCTTCCATCTTTAGGCACAGAGCTATTTTCCTTCAATAGATCCCTACTTGTATCTCAACAGTTCTGATCTGGGTAGATGTTCACACCTGGTTGCTCATGAAACATTTCCCCTTGGCTATGGGAAACACACCTAAAGCCACATGGCTTTGTCAATTGGAGCAACCCCCTGCAGGAAGACATGCTGATTCAAGAGCTGCCCTCTCTTAAACGACAAGCCAGACTCTCTTCTCTACCTCACTTCCTTGAGTCACCCAGCCCCTTCTTATAAAGCCAGACTTCACAGATTACCTCAGCCATAAGTTTCCACATCTCTGTCACATTTATCACCCGTGACCACTTGCGCCATCCTACCTTTTTGGCCTCTTGTTTGAGTCCCTTCTTCTTGACCACTTAATCTCAGCTCTCTCTGTTTCTTCCTCGTTTTACATCTGCCTTTTGACAATGGAGTTTCCCAGGTTTCTGTTGACAATCTGCCCAATGCGTGCATATGTATGCACTTGGTTGTGCATGGCATGTGGAGGTCAGAGGTCAAGATTAGGTGCCCTCCTTTATTACTTTCCATCTCGCTCTGTGAAGACAAGATCTGTTGATGATGCTGGAGTTTGCTAGTTTGGCTGGGCTGCCTGACCAGACAGTGCCTGGGATCCAGTTGTCTCTACCTCCTCCTTTCCTAGCTCTACAATTATAGGCACATGCCACTGTGTCTGGCTTTTACATGGGCAATAGAATCGGACTCAGGTCATCATGCATGCATAGAAGTAAGCCATCTCCTCAACCGGATATGTGTGGTTTTGTTGTTGTTTTGTTTTGTTTTCTTCATGGAAGTTTGGGGGTGAGGATCCATTTATTTATTTATTTTTATTTTTGTGCATGAGTGTTTTGCCTGCATATGCACCATTTGTGTGCCTACTGTCTATGGAGGCCAGAACAGGGTGTTGGTTCCCTTGGAACTGGAGTTACAGATGATTGTAGGTGTTGGGAACTGAACCTGATTCCTCTGAAAGAACAATAGGACTCTCAATCATTGAGATGTCTCTCTGGTCCCAAGGGTAGGGCTTGGATCTGGGGGTAAAGTGTTATGAGAATGCCCCTGGCTGCTGCTGGGCAGATCACTGGGTCTCTTATGGCAAATTATTGGAATTCTCCCCCACAGCTTCAGATGATAAAGAGTTCATCTCTCCACTCATAGCCCAGGCTCTGCCAGGGGATTGAACCAACTCAGACATGTCTTTCATGTGTCCTAAGTTTGTGTGCTAAGCTGATTTCTCCTGGCATACACTCTAAACATGAAGCCTTGAATTAAGGAGGAGTCAAATAAGGCTGAATGGGAACAGCCTCCCAGTCCTTGGGTCCCCATCTTTCCAGTCTACTCATGAGCATCCGCAAGCCATAGGTGGTGTGATCTTTGTTGGGGGCTCCTGTTTGCAGGCAGTTCACCTGGAATGGGGATAGTCTGCAGCTGTGTGGCATCACAGCCTGTAAGAGTGGGGCTCAGCAGGCACTGTGAAAGAGCATCTCCCCGAACAATGTTGATGATGCTCAGAATTGCTTTCCTACATCGACAGCATGCATGTGGAGATGGTACACAGCCATAGCTTTCAACTGATGCTCCAATTGCAGAGAGGGGAGTGAGAAGGCTAGCCAGAAAGCCTGCATTCAGAGGACCCCTCCCCAAAGTGACCAAGAATCTCAGACTCCCTGTCTGTACAGCTTTTATCAAAATCTCACACATCCTGCAGGCTGATTCAAGGTTATCCCTCAAAGCTACAATGAGTAAGGCAGGGGACAAAGAATGCAGCCAATGGAATGGGGTCTTAGCAACTCTTATCTGGGACATGTTGGTGTGGCTTCTGCACTGGTCTCCTATCTACAACCACTTTTTTGCTCATCCTCTAGACTCATGGGTCCTCTCCTTAAAGAGGACGTCCCAACCATCCATTTTAGGGTCACCTTCTCAATGGCTGCCCCATTATATTTTTCTAAAGGAAATATCAACTACAATTGTCACCAGCTCAAAAATTTACTGATGATTGTAGTGGTTTTGTAAAGCTACAGACAAAACACCTGAGAGAGATTCATAGATAATGTAGGAAAGATTTATTCAAGCTTGGTTTATGAGGGTTTAGCACATAATCTGTTGGCCCCATGTGCTTAGGGAGAACATTATGGTAGTTGGAGCTTGTGGTAAAGGGGACAGAAAACCAGGAAGTGATTAGAGGAAGATGTCCATCTATGACCAAACTCTTGAAGTTTCTAGAACCTCCCCAAATAGCACCATCAACTAGGAACTAAGCATTCAGGATACAATCCCATGGAGACTATATTGAGTCCCTGTAACAATTATATTTTGTACTTGTCATCTGGTGAACAGTGAACAAAAGGTGTGTGTGAGAGAAAGGGATGTGGCTGTCTTTTATAAGATCCTCAATGATAACAAATGAAAAGTTAAATATGTGACAACTGGGTTGACTTCTCTCCCACAGGCTGGGATGTTAGGGCCTTCGACAGGCAGAGCTCCATTTCCTGGTTCTAGTTTGTGTTACTGCCTTCTCAAGACACTTTGCCAATGACACAAAGAGACAAAGTCTCTTGGAAATACATAGCCCCACTGAATCCAGAGATCCAAGGTCAACATCATCCCCATACAGTGGGCCCTGAGCCCTTTCAGATAAATCAGTTCCAAGTAGCATGATGCTCCAGGCTCACCTGTGCACCTGCTCCCTTTGGAAAGTGATAAACATCCCGCTGTTGATCTAACCAGGCCTCACCACTTAGGAGAGCTGCTATTGGTGCCTTCGTGTAGCACTGTGCCCAGTGCCGAACAAGCAACATCTAAAACCATTTCAACAGAGCAGAGACAGATATTTGTCCTTTGTTTCCTTCTCATCATGTTTGGTTCTCCCCACACTATTGAGGACAGGGGATGAGGGTGGGACTGGCATGGCATTTGACACACGCAACATTGGTAGGCCAATGTCCCTGTTGGCACTTCCATCTCTGAACATTGTACATCAGTCACAGCCAAGCCACTAGCTAGCTGGACAGAGTCCTAGATGGCCCAACCTCTGAATGCCTGTTCACTGATTCTTCCCCCCTGAGTTGCAGCCTCCTTAGGAGGCACAGTCCTACTGACATGCGTGTCCACTATATGGCTGTCCATCTGGAGGAAGATCGATTGAGAGATGTGAACTAGCCAAAATGGAAGATTGAAGACACCCAGTTGTAGAGGGAAACACTGGGGGAAAGAGAGATGAGAAGCTCTTTGTGAGTTACTTTTGTGCCATTTTGATAACATATCCAGCACAGTAACTTAAGGGAAGAAAGGTTGCCCTGAGGCTGAAGAAACACAGGGCTCCTGGGAGAAACCTGAACTGCTCTGGCTTCTGGCTGGAGGCTTGGCGAGCCTGTTTTGTGGAGTTAAGATTGCTAAGTAGACAGAATGAAGCCTCCTCATCCTCTGCACCAGCACATGACTCCCCTTGAGAAGCCAGGGACTTAAATCAGAGAGAGAACTTTCACAGCTCATGCCTGTTGGGGGGCACAGAGCTCACTGATGAAACCATGTCATATCATTCAGAAATCTGAGGGCAGAGGACAGGCACAAGGTTACAAGGGTCCACTTCCATCTCTGGACCACATCAGTGTTCGAGTCCTAGCTCCAAAAGCTCACAGGTCCCTGGAGGGTCCCTCTTCCTGTCCCTGTGGCACCAGAAGCCTTCCCTTTTCTGTATGTTTGGATGGGGTTTTTATAAACACTGATTCCTACCTTGGCAAGTTTGAATTTATAAACAGTGATCTTCTCCAGAAAAGCAGCAATGAGAGCTTTTCGATAAAAGTTACATCTCCATTTAAGAAAGAATACATAATTCCATATCCCACTGTCCCTCGAACTTTATTCCCGTTTATGTAGATCTTAATACAGTTATATAGTCGTGGGGCTAACGTCCCCTCCGGATGGTAATGAGGTCCTCTAGAACCCTTTAGCTGCAATAAAGTATGCAGAAGTTAAATGCGCAGATGGAAAAAAAATTTGTCTCAATTTTATACTTCTGCAAAATGGTAATTTTGTACTTAAAATGTACAAGATGGATGTTCAGAAATATAGGCTGATAGCCTAAATTATATTTGGTCATAATTTATGTAGTACAGTCCCAAAGAGATACAAAAAGGCAGAGCATAATTTATCTGCTAGAACCAGCGATAGCTTTGCTAAGACTCCCATTTATTCCATCCCCCCTAGTTTCAAGCAGCCTCTGTCCTCGGGGCTCACTCCATTTAAGTTCTCCAATGCTGCTGTTTGATCACATATTGTAGT
Organism: Lophiomys imhausi; assembly: GCA_907164525.1. Classification (NCBI taxonomy): domain Eukaryota; kingdom Metazoa; phylum Chordata; class Mammalia; order Rodentia; family Muridae; genus Lophiomys; species Lophiomys imhausi. The sequence goes on along the minus strand of CAJQZJ010000148.1, from coordinate 2,437,318 downwards.
CTATAATTTGCCTATCGTCTGAAGCAAATTCAGGTCCCAGAAGTTATGATCTCTACATAGCAACCACTTTATTTGGTAAATGCAAAATATTTATAGCAATATAAAAACCAGATGAAAATAAAATTTCTATAATCATCCCAACATACACGCTTTATCATGGGAGCTCATAAGACTATAAGAGTGGGACTAGCATGTGGCCTAATACAATTACCTTCGGACACACATTGAAATTTGCTGATGCTTAGAAACCAAAGAAACTTTTCCTCCAGCAGCTCTTTCATCTTGCCACCAGGAGGAAACATCTGGAAAATGGCTCCAGAGGAGACATCCAAAGAAAATGAGATGCAAGGCAAAGTCCAGGTAACCCATCCCTGTGCCCAGCTAAGGAACTTCTGCATAGAAACAAAATGTGGCAGCGAGGGTGACAGCCCTGAACCTGTTCACCCTTACCACAGCAGGATCGCCAAGGAGGTAGACAAAACCAAGGCACATTGTTAGTCAGCTGTGGCAGGTCCTTTGTTCTGTGTCCCTGCTACTCTACTCTCCCACACCTCCAGCTTCTCTTTGTGTTTAATGTTCCATAGAGATATCCGTGGTGTTGTGAGATGCTGTCCATCAGCAGCTCCTTCAAAAAGCTGGACAGCAGGGAGGACTGGCATTCTCTTGTAAGGCTGGAGAGATGGCTCAGTGGATAAAATACCTGCTTACAACCATGAGTTCAAATCCCCAGCACCCAACATTAAAATCAAGACATGACAGTGGCTGCACACCCCTGGAGTCCTGTCTCTAACTATAATAGTAATAATAATTATTATTATTATTATATTGATATAGTGGGAAATCAAGGAAGACATACAACTTTGACTCTGGCATCAATATGTCTAAACATGTCTACACATACCCACACGCAAACATGCACACACACACTAACAAGTACACACACACATACCACACACACACACACACACACACACACACACACACACAAAATCAAAATTTTGTTCCCTGTCAAAAATGATGTAGTAGAGCCATTTTAACTTCCAAGGATAATCTACCGTTGTGCAACAAGGGTGGAGGAAAGGTGGTGGGAATCCATCAGCATCATCAGCATCCCAATCCTTCCTTTCTTTTGGGGGCATGCAAGATTGGGACTCCCCCAAAGTGTTGTATGTTTGGGCTGCTGGAACACACTGAGCACAAACAGAACTTCCATCCTGTGTGTCTCTTTGTTGGAAGACATTAAAGCATTCTGCTTGTCTGTGTCTGTTAATGAATAAATGTAAGTTTTCTGAAAAAAGAAAGTGAAGGAGGGTGAAGAAGTTGCCTTTCTGTGGCTGTGATAAAACACCAAAGCAACTTACAGAAGAAAGCATTTATTTGGTTTTAGGGGTCCAAGGGGATAAAAACCCATAATGGTGGGGAACTACAGCAGCAAGCAGGGGACATGGCCGCTGGAGCAGAAAGCTGAGAGCTCACCTCCTCAGTGACAAGCAGAAAGCACAGAGAGAGAGTGGGATGTGATGCGAGTCTAAAAACACTCGAAGCCCACTTCCAGTGGTGTACTCCTTAGAGCAAAGCTGCACTTCCCATAACCTCACCCAACAGCACCACTAACTGGGGACCAAGCATTGAAATATCCAAGTCTATGGGGGACACTCTTAATCAAACCACTGGAGAGAGGCAGAGACTGTTGGGAAAGAGTCCCAGACTGAAACCAGCACTTGAAAATTGGAAGAAGATGACCTGTGGCCAGTCTCAGGTGCTTGTGGGAAACCTTCCCATCTACACACCGCATGAAGAACCCCTCTATTTCTCCTAGACACCTCTGGGGCACAGCTCATCTCTTCTACATGAGACATATTCAAAAGAGAAACTGAGGCCCAAAGACCTGACCTGGTAGTGTCACTCCTAGATGTGAGATTCTCATATCCAGCCCCAGGATCCTTCAAACAAGCAGCCTACCTGCTTTCCTCTGCCACAAGCCAAGGCAGGACCAAGGTTCTCAAGACACCTGCCCAAGAGTATTACTTCTCCGTCTTCAGCCTTGTCCACACCCACCCCAGTCCCCTTCCATCCAATCCTCAAGGTTGCCTTCGCTGAGTGGAGATGAAATAACACCTCAGATACATCCCTACAATAAAAACTTCAACAGGAGCCTCATATATTTTGTGGATACTAAAGATCTCATGGCTTTTTGAAGATGGGTGTTAGTATTAATCATGGAGGGTGTTCAGATTATTTCCTCGGCATCCAGACCCTCAGCAGCCACCCAAGGAGTTACCATTTCTGTGACCCAGACAGCCAGGCTCCCAGCCAGCATCCTAGCCTTCTGTATGTACTTGCTTTTCTTCCTCAGACTCTTTTGCTCCCTCAGTCTAAGGGAGCATCCCCACTTCACATCCTTCTGCCCAAATATGCTGAAGCAAAAAAACACTCGAGGAAATAGCTCTCTCTCTCTCTCTCTCTCTCTCTCTCTCTCTCTCTCTCTCTGAAGACAATCCTTCAAATAGCCCTATTGTACAGATGAGGCTCCATTAAGTTGTCCTCTGATCTCCACAGGTGCAAGGTGGTATGCATGTGACAAACATTTCTTTCTCACATAGTAATAATAATAAATCAAAAGTAAAAGGATGACTGTGGGTGTGGCCTCATGTTAGAGAGCTTGCCTGGCATTTGGGAGACCCCTAGGTTCAACCTCCAACATAGCAAAATCAAGTGAGTGTGTGTGTGTGTGTGTGTGTGTGTGTGTGTGTGTGTCAGAGCAGGTGGGAACCTTCATGTACAAGATGCATTCATTTTGCAACTAGAGAAACTGAGGCTCTGAACAGAGAAATCAAACATCAGTAAACCAAACAAAAAATCTTTATCTGATTCTCCACAGGTAACACATAAACAACAGCTATGTTCTCTTCAAAGACAACAGCTTTTGCCATCAGTGGGGACTCAAAGAACATGGGACAGAGGGAGCCATCTGTGGCTAGGTTCCTTGTGTCTGCTAGCCTGAGAGAGGAAGGCAAGCCTGCAGGGAGGGAAAGGGGTTGCATCTGTCTGCAGGTAGGCAGTGACCATCCTTCGTTGTGCAGGGATGGATGGAGTAAGGAGGTGGAGGCTGACTACGCTCCGGGGGCCTCTAGACCAAGCATGGAGGGACCATGCTGTCTTTTCCCACAGATACCTGCAAATGGCCCCATTGCACAGATGAGGCACAGTAAAAGTCTGGCATCTGCCCAAGGATACATGTGACAATGAACACAAATATATAGCATCTCCATAGTGATTATGTTAAATGAAGTAACTACTGTCTCATCCCTTGGGGAATTTGAGCTGACATTTCAAGCAGAATCCTGCAAGATGAGATGGTATTTGCATGGGGAGATCAATGTATGAGCAGAGCTCTTAGGACCCCAATAAATATCTACCCAATGATCCCAGTCCAAGGAGAGGACACAGGCACACAGTCCCAGTGGAGAAAGGCTTGAAAACCCACCATGTGTCCTGCCAAGGGGCTGGGGGCACAGCCCTTTCCCCAGAAGTCATCCCACCCCAACCACGTCCAGCTACTATTCAGCCAGCAGCTCATCTCCATCTGGATTTACAATATTGTAAAGTGCCAGTATGTGAAAGGCACCCCATAAAATCAAATTTTCTTCTATTTTAAGTTGAGTGGTACATGGGTTTGGCTTTAAAACCTAATTTCTTAAAAGTTTTTGAGGGGGGGGGGAATATTCCTTTGCAATTGGAATTGAGACTCCATAAATTAGCAAGCCACCTCTCTCCACAGCCTTCCTTCAGAACAGGGCCTGATTGCTCACTTTCATCAAGTGACCAGCAAGCAGCCTCATCATCCTTCACTGCCCAGAGCGAGGCACTTCGGCTACTGATGACACACAAATGTTAATTTCTATTCAAATATCAGTCATAAGGGCCTATTCCTAAGAGCAAATGAAAGCTGAGAGCAAGGGTGGACTGAATGAAACACCCACAAGTTCCAGGCGAGGGAAAAACTCACAAGTTTTCATGCACTGCTCACCCCTTGACCTCTCCAAGACAGAAGGAGGAATCATTAACTCCTAGAGCTGTAAAGGAAGCCAGGCATTGTGCCTGCTTTACCCAAGGTCACTACTGGTCCTGATAGAAAAGAAATTAGCTAAGTGTAACCCCATCTCTCCCCTGGCAACAGAGCCTACATACTAGGCAAAAACAGTCCTCAGACCTCCCCACCCTCTCTCCATACCTCATTATGAGGCCCTGAACTCATAATCCTGCTTCAGTCTCCCAAGTACAAGGCAAGAACTACCAGGTTGGGCTCTCTAAGAGAAAAGCGCAGCACCCTCCCCCAAGCCTGTAAACTCTGTTCTTATTATATAGAGTTGAACAGGGAGGGCGTTATCGCACACATCTAAACAAGGAGACAGGATTATTACATACAGATAAACAAGGGGCCGGATTATTATGTACAGCTGAACAAGGAAGCAGGCTCAGCTAATCTCTCCCATAGGGGATCAGTCTTCAGGCCATAAACATCCCGAAAGAGAAACCTCTGGTGACATTTTTAGCACACACCACCAACATCTGCATACAGACCTGAGGAAGCCTTTACCAACCCTCAAAGCGTCACCTCAGGAATGCTTTGACATTCCCATGGGACTGAGGCATCTGTCCTTGACACATCTGTGCCCATGTCAAACAAAACCCATTCAGTCAGGACTTTACTCTCTCCCTACAATATGATATTATATATTAACTTTAAAAACTACATTGTGCCAAGCCGGGCAGTGGTGGCGCACGCCTTTAATCCCAGCACTTGGGAGGCAGAGGCAGGCGGATCTTTGCGAGTTTGAGGCCAGCCTGGTCTACAAATTGAGTCCAGGACAGCCAGGGCTACACAGAGAAACCCTGTCTCGAAAAACCAAAAAAAAAAAAAAAACTACATTGTGCCATTTATAATCCTAGCACTCTAGAGGCTGAGGCAGGAGGATTTCAAGTCAACAGCAGTCTGAGCTGCACAGTGAGTTTAAGGCTAGACTTGGCTACACAGAAAGACCCAATGTTTAAGAAAATTATACTGTATGTTTGAATGAGGAGAAGACACCCAAGTCCCTGTGTCTCTGTTGTTTCAGTCCAGCTTGCTATCCGTTGCTTTGTCTGCCTTCTAGCTAAAGACTCCATCTCTACTGGCCCCTGATACACCCTCAGACCCACAGCACTGTGGAAGGGAGACACCTAGTAAAGTATACAGAAAATACTTCTAATTGACAAACAAACAAACAAAAGAAAAGACGTAAGGAAGGAGAGAGAGAGAGAAGGAGGGAGGGAGGGAGGGAAGGAGAGAGAGAGAAAGAAAGAAGGAAGGAAGGAAGGAAGGAAGGAAGGAAGGAAGGAAGGAAAGAAAGAAAGAAAGAAAGAAAGAAAGAAAGAAAGAAAGAAAGAAAGAAAGAAAGAAAGAAAGATAGATTGATTCTGGTCTGTTCTTCAGCAGTATTTGTCAAAGTAGAAACACATTCTTGTAAGGGGGTGATGGCCCCCCTAGACTTTGAAAAACATCCCTCAGTTACAGTGACCACCGAGATTAAATTCTTAGCAATATAGTCCCCAAGATCTCCGGTGGCCTTGCCCCAGAAACATCAGCCTCATGTAAACAAGCCATCAGCCATGATGATCACCAGTTTCTGGTGCTGGTCAGACTGAAGCCTTCACAGAGACAGCCCGTCTTTAGAAAGAGCAGAAGCTGTCAAAAGAAAAAAAGGGGATGAGAAAAAAAAAAGATGCAGCCACAGTGTGGGCACTGACTGCCCATCTCAAACTCCCTAACATGTTTCATTTGGCTTACAATAACCACATTCTGTCTGTTACCCCTCAAAGTGTTAACTATCGCCGTTTCCTCTGGGGATGTAGAGATCCAGGGTTAACAACTTTCTCTGTAAAAAATTCATAACGTGCAAACAAACAGCCTTACAGCCAATGCCTGGGAGAAGCCAGAGAGAACTAAATAACAATACAACAACAACAATAACAACAACACCCCCCGCTGGATATTTGGCAGTTAACTCCAGCTTCGTCAGCAATTTTTTGAAAAATTTGCTAAACACGGGGAAGACTCGTTCTCGCCATATGAGAAACAAAGCGTCTGCAGTGACTCCCCCCATGCATTACAATGTGTGTGTCTTACTTCTTAACCAAGCCGCTAATCACGCAAATTATTGCAACTAATTACATCTGAAGGTCTAATTAATTCTTTCAGTACCACATCATTTAGTACGCATTCACGACACAGCACCTGTTTTGAAAATCCTTGCAGTTAATTTGTTTATAAACAAACACAATTTGCATAAAATGTTTAATGAATGGTTTAACAGTTACTACAATACTCCGGGTTTTGTCTTAGTAGATTGGAGGTCATCAAAGGCCATGAGAAATTAATTTCAAACTATACAAATTAATTTAAATAGAATGTGTGAATTTCTCATTAATAAAGAAAACATTTTCAACATGTTAATTAATATCTTGGTAACAGGCTAATTACTCTGAGCACAAGCATATCTCAAAAGCAAACCTTAAAGATTTAGGGGGCAGAAGGAGTAAGATGATTTTAAAGGTATGAGGGGAAAAATAAAACACGCAACTCACAGAAAAAACATACAGTGTACCATGGTAGTGGAGAGTCCACTGCTTTGGACCAATAAAAGCAACAATCCACTCATATAACACATTTTAGGTATCATGAGTGAGAGCCAGCAATTTTCTAGTTGCAAACCTCTCCCAAGATGACTAGAAGGATGCTTGCCCGCCGGTAGAGACACACAATTAACATCAATTAATTTAGTAAGGACCCTGAATTTGAACGCAGGCTGTCTCAGCTGTACCGGTTCCACCATCCTAAATATGGCTTCATCTGATGATTCTGCATTTGCTCAGCCTCATCTTTCTCCCAGTCGCAAACCATGGCAAGACAGAAACCAGGAAGGAGCCGAAGAGATTGCCCAGCAGTCAGCCAGCATAGTCCTTGCAAAAGCTGTCTCTGAAAGACACTCCTGGTCCTAAAGTTTGTTTCTAACTTGTAAGCATTTTTCTGTTTGATGAACACCAGTTGTAAATTTACTTCCACTCAGGAAGTAGTCTGATGGTAGGAGCTGGGCATTGTAAAACGTGGTTATACACTCGTCCTTGCGTGGCATTGCCCCTCAGTGCAAAGGCTAGTGAAATGACTAGGGCTCAGAGGAGCATGTCCTACTTCTCTGGGCATCTGGGAATCATAATAGACTCTTCCTTCAGAAAAGCATTTTGTCAGTTTATCTGAAAGTGCTTGTTTTTTGTTTGTTTGATTGGTTGGTTGATTGGCTGGTTAGTTGGTTGGTTTGGCTTGATTTGGCTTGGCTTGGTTTGGTTTCGGGTTTGGGGTTTTGTTATTGTTTTGTTTTGTTTTTTAAAGTCTGCTAATGGGATGTGGGAAGAGATGCAGGGAGAGAGGGGACGTGCATCTTTGTATACACAGGGTGTGGGATAAAACAACAGAGAGACAAAGAGAAACATGAATGCAGGGTTCACACCCATTTCCAGGATGCCTAATGAATTTCCAAGAAAACAATGGGGAAAAAAAATAAGTCAGAGACCCATTCGAACAACTCCAGAGGAAAACAGAAACTTTGCTTGGCCTCTGGTGAGACCCAGATTGGCAGAGAGAGGCTGAGCACCATCAAAGAGCTCATTGACCACGTCCGCCCCTTGTTCTTTTTTTTTTTTTAAAGATATTATTTATTTATTATGTATACAGTGTTCTGTCTGCATGTATGCCTGCAGGACAGAAGAGGGCATCAGATCCCATTATAGATGGTTGTGAGCCACCATGTGGTTGCTGGGAATTGAACTCAGGACCTCTGGAAGAGCAGTCAGTGCTCTTAACCTCTGAGCCATCTCCAGCCGCCCCTTGTTCTTAATACCCCTTTAGGTTCATAAAGAGGGAAGCTGTCCCAGGTAGCTCACCACCAATCAGAATCTTAGTCTCTGAGAGAATAAAGGCCTTCTGCCCACCTGGGTGTCACTGCCCCCTCCCTCCACAAAGAGGCCTGGCAGGTATTTCCTATAACCCTCAAGCTCCAGGGTGACCTAGCAGAATGATGGATTTCAGAAAAGGCAGGCACTCCCACTCTTTGCGAATTCCTTTTATTCCTTCCAAGTTTCCCACCAGCAGCAGGGCTGTAAAAATTCAGTCCTTGAGAGACAAACATTTCATGAGAACAGGCCATGATAAGAGGAGAAGGGGAAAAAAAGGGGAGGTCATTTCACCTCTATCTATCAGGACACGGATGTAAGCTTGCTTTACCCCCAAAAGCAGCAGGTGGGGGAGTAAGAGCGACTGCCACAGCTGGGCACAGGCCGGTTTTCACTTTGACTTCTTTTTGAAAATAGTACTAAGAAAGCCTTGCAAGATCTCAGCACCACAGCCAAGCAGAACTGAGGCTGGAGGGATGAGGGTCCCCAGAGGAGGCACTGATAGGGGAGAGATGGAAAGGACAAGGTAGCTGGCAGAGAAAATACTTCCATCCCAGAATAAGTTCAATGAGGCCAGAGAGCCCTGAAGCATGGGGAACTCAGAGTCAGCTCCCCCTCCCACACAGACAGACAGATTGAATGACTGACTGACTGACAGACAGACAGATAATACACACACACCCCAGCCAGCTCCCAGGGTGGTTTCTGTGCAAAGCAACACTCCACCTAAACCCCGTGCTCCTCAACTTCTCTCTAAAGTGATCGGAGGTGCCCCAACCAAAACACACAGACCTCACATTTCGTAGTCTCTCTCCAAGGAAATCATCCTCAGTGCTGGACCAGGCTTTTCCTCTTCCTATTAAAAATCACCAGCATTTCACAAATAAAGGCACTCACCATGTGAAAAATTATCTTTTAAAATGGAGTTAATTTGCATATAAGGGACGGGAGATTTATGGCAAGCAGCGTAGTCCACTACCACATCTGCCTAGTATCAGCGTAATTTAGATTGTTTGTGACTGATCTTAAATTCTAAAGCTGAGCGAAGATGAAGTGTTCTGCCGCTGTATTATTGTCAGGAGTCTAAGACTTAGCAGAGATTTATTATTAATCTTATCACAAACATGTCTCAACTTTTTACTTTTAGTATGTACCAAGCTCCTTGGAGGAATTTTCCTCACTGCAATTATGGGCCTCCATGCCAGCGTTCTGAAACTGGGCTGATTTCTTTCCCAAAATAAGGCGACCTATCACTAGGCCACAGCAGCCCTTGTACATTTTTTCTCTGCTACTTAATAATCAATGTATTCATCATTAAAATCTGAGCCCTGAAGCGATGGTTTTTAGCATATTCTAATGACTAGCGACTTGCAAATTGCCGTGACCTTTCATGTATATTCTGTAAGCACCTTGTTCTAATGTGTACTGTATTTATAGTTTGCCAATACAAACTAGCCAAAGATTGGATAATTACTGTAATCTATTAGCTTGATTGCTTTTCCCTGCTCATTTATAGCAGGTGCCACGCAGGCCATTTTCAAAAGCTGGCCTATCTTTCATCTCCCGCGAGCTCAGAAACTGGGGTCTACTCTGTCTTCACACACACACACACACACACACACACACACACACACACACACACACACCTCTATCTCTCTCTATCTCTCTGAGGGATGTCTGGATGCCAACCCATCTCAGCTCAAGGAGGTTTTGAAAGTAAAATGCCTTCCTTCCTGTTAGTGTCAAAATGTTATTGGTGACTGATAAAAACCATCTCTGTGAGAATGTAAACTTGCACTGAAGAATGTCAAAGCCAGTCCCATTTTCTGCCCACACCTCTGACCTCCCAAAACCATTTAATAGGATCTGCTTGGTTCTTCACTTAAAGAGAGAAAAAGATCTAGGCACTTCCCCTTAAACAACAAACACTACACACACACACACACACACACACACACACACACACACACCACATACCACACAGGTGTGTGGTGTGGTGTAGTGTGTGGGGGGGAGGTTATTGAGCTAAGTAAATGTTTAAAGCAAAGCATTAAGCATTAAACGTTTTTCTTACTTTCTTTTCTGTTACTTTAAAGTACACGGCTGTGACCAGGAACTGATAAGACCTAATCGTGAAAGAATCAGCTCAGGTGGCCCCTGACCCTCAGCGACGGTCTATTTCAGGCAGTTATGGATAGATAACATTACAGACACTGGTAATTAAAACAACACTAATTTTGTCTCCGTGGCTACACTCTGCGGTGAGGGACCATCCATCATGGCCTGTAAGCATCACACAAGAAGACATTTGTCTGTGCCTGGTCAGTGGTTTTACAGACCTCCACCCCCACCCCACTCCATGTACCTGGATGGGGAGGCACTTCTATGTTGTTGCTTTGATTGATAAGGCATTTGTTTTCCATGTTTAGTCAAAACATACAGCAGTGTTTCCAACACATACAGTCATAGGATAGGGAAGAAAACCGTGCCGATTTCTTCCTTTTAGACAAACAATAACAACCAAAAAAAAAAAAATACTCTGGTTCTGACTGCAAAAGAAAGTGGGAAGGTCAAGTATGGGAAAACTGGCTCTCACTGTAAAACCACTGAGTAGAGAGCACAGAATGAAAACAGACGTCATGCAGCGTCTCCTTTAAGACGGCACGTATGTCGGACCGTGCAAGTGGCTGGCTCTTTTGCGTGCATCCATTTGTTCGATTTATGGACATTTGATTTCACTCCACCTTTTATTGTAAGACTTACAGTTACCTTAAGAGTGATAGCGAGTCAGCTGGCTTTGTGTTTGGTTAATGAAAAAAGAAACCTCGGAGAGCTGGTCCATAGGCCCTTGCAGGAAATTAGGGGCGGCCGAGAGGCAAGCTACCTGGCTTAGTTTTGTTGTAATAAAGTAAAAGGAAATTGTAATGGTGCGTTTCAAGGGATCTTTAACAACTGACACACACACGAAAAGGAGCAGACAGGACCATTTAACTTCAAACTCTGCCGCCGAGGAGAGCCGAACTGTAGGATTCCTACAGCAAGCCCCTTGCCTCTGTGTGGCCGTCTTTATTTCTCTGTGGAGAAGATGCCCCCCTGAGACCCTCCAAGCACCCCGAGCCGCATTTTTTATCACGTGTCTAAAAGATGGGGAATCCTTTTCTCTGCTCACTGGTGATCACAGCTCTTTCTCCCCTTTCTCGGCAGACACGCATGGAGTCTCAACTATTAGCTGGAACAGCCCCTAATTGCTCTCTCAGGGAAAGTACCCGAGCACGCAGGTATGACACAGATGTAGCTTCAACTATATGCAGGCAAGAGCGCTACATCAAAGCTATTTGCAAAGTGACATAACTAGTTATTAAAAAGTACATTTTTATTATAGTCCCTGGAATTTGCATTCTTCCAGAAGCCAAATGTATGGTTTCTCTCTCTTTCTCTCTCTCTCTCTCTTTCTTTCTTTCCTTTTAAATGCAGAATGGTCTGTTAGGATAGCAGACCTTTCCTGACTTCTGCAAAGAAATCACACCTAAATATTTTCCTAGCCAGTTTAATAACTCCGAATGTATCCATCACTGCGAGTAGCCGCAGTCGTTTCAATAAGTTAATATTAGTTCATCTTTTCTGCGGGATGCTAGAGGAAGAAAAAAAGACCCAGACAATGTGAGCTTATCTGGTCCTAACTACGATTCTGCTCCTTATTCTACTGAAACAAATGGGAAAGGAAAACTTGCCGACTTTTGGCAGACTACAAAGGTTAACTCTATTCTTCTTGAAGGAGCGGATGCTAAGTGCTGTCTGTCCATACATGTAAAGATTTAGAAGCACCTGTTAGCACTCTTGGGCGAGGGAAAGCAGGAACATCCGTCTGAGGTTCGTGTGTGTGCAGAGGGGTAGCTCAGTTCCTTCTATCTCTGCTACTGTTGAATCCTCATCTTAATCAGTTTAGGAAATAAGGTTATTTTTCAATGAGATTGAAAAGAAAATCCAGTACTTTTCCTTGGTGTCATATTTTCTGTGTCCTTTGAGGAAAGTGGCAAAATGCTATAAGCACTTTGAGTGCTGAATTTTAATGGCAGGAACAAAAATGCCACCATCTCACCGGCAGCCAGAAATACGTGCCCCTCCTGATACCAATAAAGTTCCTGCCCCCACCCCAGGATTTCCAAAGACTGTCTGAAGCTAATGAAAAGTGAGCCCACAGGGCAGCCTCGAAGGTGAGAGCCTTCTCCACCCACTTTCCCCCGAATTGATCTGGACTGCACAGACGGACAGGGGAAGAAGGGCCGAGTAAGTTCGAGGTCTGACAACTGCCAAAACAATCAAGAGTATGTCCCTGCACCAGGGACCCACGGCACCCATTCTCATTGCGTCTTTTCAACTTTCTATAACTCAGCTACATGAATTTACTTTTTTGCCTTAAGAGGTTGTTGTAATGCGTGTTAAAACACACAGAGATTTTATCTCCATAACATCACGAAAGAAATATTATGTTAGTATAAAGTCAGGGGGGGCGGGGAGGTGGAGGAAAAAGAAAGAAAAAGAAAAAGCCAGTCTGCAGCGGGGCTGGCGGCAAAGCGCTGCTCAAAAGCGCCACCCAAAGGCGGGAGAATGTAAATGCAGGCCAGGAACCACGGGGAGGCTTGCTTTCTTTTTCTTCTTTCCTTCTTTTTTTTTTTTAATTTCAGAATGTTAAAAAAAAAAATGACAGCGCCACGCAACTTGACGGAGGCTTTTGATTGAATTGACTGATTGCCCCAGCTGCACCTGCGGAAAATTGATGACAACGCTGTCTAAACCATTCATTAGGGTCTGGAACTTCGCGCAGACGAATGCGGGACTCATATATTTGCTAGACATGTGTTGAGGATAATATGACCAAGCACTGTTTTCAAATGAACATTTCTTTGACCTAATTTTATCGAAATCATGCAAAGGAATGAAAGCACGTTCATGCCTGAACTCTGTGAAAGCAGCTGCACGTAGGCTCCTCTCTCCTTTTTGTTTTTTCAACACATTTAAGTGGAATATTTTCTTTGAAATATCTCTACTGGGCTGCCTTGAAATATTTGTTATGAAAAAATGCATTTATTTTATTTTATATCATTTTCTTTTTAGTATTTCTAAATGTTACTTTCCAGCAAATGAAGGGAAAGTATTTGAGGTGGTTTTTTTTCCAAGCCCCAAATTTGCTAAATTGTATACAAGTGGAAAATAGATTTTTTTAAAAGAAAAAAAAACCTAATAATAACATCCTCCTCTTAGACATCTTGGGAGGAATCATTTCAGCACCAACTGACCGCCCGTGCCTTCCTTTCTCAGAGAATTAGACTGCCTGCAGGCTTTGAAGGGAAATGAAATCCCTTTAAAATATTGACTGTTCTGGTCAAAATGGTGCGAATGGTATCTTTATACCTTTTATGTAAGAGCCCTGACTCACTCTTGATTTTAATGTATCAAAGCACAATCAATATTGAATGAAGCTTTTGCTGCATGTCCAGAAATAAAGGGGGCACGGGTGTGGAGAAAGATTGCTGAAATGGAGAGAAAGTGTGGCTTTTATACCTGCCTTGGCTTGCTACAGCTGAGAAGACAAGACGCTGTGTTTGAATCTATCTTCCAAGCAGCCAGCCTGCTGGAGGTGTGAATTGTTAGGAAGGAGTTATATATATATATATTTTTTTTTGAGAACCTGGTTTTTTAAGAACCAAAAATGCTATACAAATAGATGTTACTTCTCCAATGAGGGCTCTATGCCTAGAACTTGCCCACCCCCCCAAAAAAAACCCACAAAATGAATATTTATTAACCTAAGAACCTGGCGCAGGTCTGTCCGCAGATCCCGGTCTGCCAAAGCGCTTCTAGCTCTCTTCCCTGGCATTTAAGAAGAAATCTATTTTTATACATCCTTATGCATTTAGGTTTTCTACCAGTAAGGTAATTTCTGATGAGGCATCTTGGATTTTTTTTTCCTCCCCTCATTTTATTCCCAAAGAAGCCCTGCCAATTCTTAAGGCAATCGCATTCACCCCCAACCTGGATGGAGAGGAACCGCACGTGTGAGCACAAGAATAAGAAACCTGGCATTCGCCAAGCTTTCTCTTACTGCTCTCTCGGTTGTGTGGAGCAGGAAAACACACCCCAGACAGATCCCAAGAAGGCTCTTTAAGGACACCACCGCCAGTCATACGGACAGGAGATGACTAAGTCAATACACCTCAACAATCTGGAGATGCTTGTCATTGTCATGCTTTGATTGCCAGTAAGGAAGACGGACAAACCCAGTAAGTGCATGGAGCTCAGAGCAGTAAGAGAACATTCTGGCATTTCTGTAAGTGACCTAACTCTGTGGCGCATCTTGGAAAAATTCAAGCTCCCACCCACCCCTAGCCCTTTAGAATGCAGTGTCTGCTTTAAAATCGGGGCAATGTGGTAGAAGCAAGGCACTGGGGTGAGCAGAAGCGCTTGCTATTGTTTGTTTATGGGCCTGGGGCCCAGGACCTTGTGGGTGCTGGGTAACCCACTCTGTCTCTGGCCTAGGCTGCAGCCCTAAAACAAATTCCTGGTTTGTTTTAGATGGCTCATAAAAGAGCTGATGTCAAATAACCAGATACACTGATGGGTAGCCTCTCCCTTAGAGACGCTGTAACTTTGTCAGGTTATCTGTGTGAGGGTTGGGGGAGGCAGTTGGGTAAAATGTAAATACAAATACATTTCTGTTAATGCAGGACAAGGAAATCCAGGCACCCTAGATGACACTGGCTGCAGGATAATCTGTAGCTTAGATTTCGGACCTTGGGCCATTAGGAAACAAATGCATTGTAAGGGAAGCAGAGGCTACACAGAGCAAAGATGTGTGCCTACATGAGCTTCCAATGCACACCTGGTCTATCTCATGCCTGGCTCTCCCTGTTTTAGGCCCATCCTCTAAGGGCTCCAATGGGACTCAGGGAAAGGCAGGGAGGGTGGTCCAAGTGTACTGCACCTCCAACTGGCCTGTGGAATCATCTAAAGCCATTGTCCTTCGCAGAGATAGACCCTCCACTGGGTCTCTAATGCCTTTATAGGAAGCTGTAGTCTCTACAGTAAGACAGACTTTCTCCACTGAGAATCTCATGACTCATATGGTCGGTCCATCCATCATTTTCTGATTCCCCGTTTTCAGCTCTGTACTGGGGGCACTGTTGAAGACTCCATGCTTCTTCCACCTAAAGTTTCTCATTCAGGGAATCTTTTCATTCCCTGGTCCTGTTCATCCCCCATGGGGCATCAAAGCTGACCTCCTCTGATCCATCTCCTCTGGTGATCTGAATGGAGATGCTTTTGCAGATTCTGCTATAAGACAGCCTTTGTCCCCACCAGGGTCTCAAATGCTCAGTTAGTATTTATTTCCCCTTAAGCACAATGAACAGAGACTGGAACTCTGCAATATGGATCCCAGTAACACCCAGGCCAACTTGGATCAGACGCTCGTCTGAAGCCATAATATCCCAGCAAATGCTTGCCAGCTTTCTAACAGTGATTCCAGGGCACCATATAATTTAGCCCCTTACCAAGAACGGAAGCTCAGGCAACTGCTCCATGGCAGGTGCGGGAAGAGGAGTGTATGTGTCCCATCTCAGGTTCGCCATGCTCAAGGACCTTGGACTCAGCCACAGATGTTGAAACGGCTAATAAGTGACAAGGTCAAGGCTAGGATCTGAGCCTCCGATGTTTGCTTGCTATAGTTCCTCCTTTGGTTTTGGCTGCTTCACAAACTACCCAATAGAAATGTTACTATTTCGACGGCCATGATGTTTATGGTCTCCCACCCCACATGTATGAGAAAGACCAGACGGGTTTGCCATGGAGTTATCAGAGCATTTAGTCAGCACCAGTGACTGGGAATAGACCAGAAGTACAAAGCAGACAATGATACTGGCACTAAGAAGGGAGGAACAGCAAACAGGAGCTTTGAGCAGAGGACAAGCTATGCTCAGACTCCTTAACAGAGACTCTTGCACAATCATTCTTGGCCTAGGGCTCTAGCCTGCTATTTTCTATTAATAGACATGCTTACATATACAGATGCACACCTCCACCACGATTGGGAGAGAAAGCAAAGAGAAAATAAACCATGGGCCAGCGTGGAGCACAGTTAGTGGAGTACTCACTTAGCATGTAAGGGGCTGTAGGCTCAATCCTCAGCACTGCTTAAACCGGGTTTGGTGGTATACACCTGCAATCCCAGCACTCGAGAGACTGGAAGACCAGAAGTTCAGGTCATCCTCAGCTCAGCTATCTTTGAGAGCCATAGGAATATGCTTCTAGCTGAATTAGGTATGTGGATCTAACTTTCTATGTCAGTTGCTATTTTGTGGTGGATTGAGAAGGATCTATGCACAGGAGACCCTCACACACAACAGCTGAGGCCAGGGTTTCCTGCACTTGGGGTCCCTCTAGAAGGCTGGGAGGATACTGTTCCTAGGAGCCTAATGACCTCCTAGCTAGAAGAACAAAGTCCCATGGGAAATACAAAAGCTCCCACCTCCAAGCCACATGGCTAACATTCTATGCTCTAGTTGTCACTTGTAACTAATTCCAGGTGTCTAGGCTGTCCAAGGCCAGTACAGAACCACTCCAGGAAACAGGGAGCAGACACCAACAGTTCAGGTGTGTTCAGGTTTCTACCAGGGCCAGGCCAACAGTCCAAGTCTGAGATGCAAGGGATGGTTTGCATCATCCACAAAGGATTTATCTGCCTGCACTAAGGACCCAGTATTCTTGGCACTTGCAGTCATCTAAGCCAGACATTCAGATCTGGCTTGTTTCCTGGGGTGGTTTGGTACTGGACCTAGACAGTAACATCACTCCATCTTTAAGTATATATACATATATATGTATATATATATATATATATATATGCGTGCATGCATGTGTGTGTGTGTGTGTGTGTGTGTGTGTGTGTGTGTGTGTGTGTGTGTGTATTACAGATTTGGAAGTGTGGTTCTATGCCAGAGCACTAGCCTAGAATATACAAGGCCGAGAGTCCCATCCCCAGACATAAACATAATATAAAATACATTTGTACATTTAAGTGCCTATGCTAAACATATATTTTATATGGGTAAATTGTCTCCTTCACATACTCACTTTGATTCTCATATAAACCTTTTACAACATATGAACATGGTTTTTTCTTTCTCCTCTATTCCAAGGTAGGTGCCACCTCACTAAACAGAGGTGTCAAGAATAGGAAAAGGTCAGTGGGGTTCCAAACAGGTGTGGTTGGGTGGCTTTGTGAGTGATGCTTGTCCATGACCTTAGGCCTTGTCTGAAGGCCTGTGTTTGATCAGCACCCAGTGGCTTTCCCAATAGAAATAATCCTCAGAGCAGGTGATCTGGGGCCTTGCTTGTGGGCAAAGTCCCCAGGTATCAGTCTATTCCCCAGGGAAGATGGACTGACCCAGCTCTATATGGCTTCACACAAGGTCTTGGGACAGAGGGCTTATGGGAAATTCACCTAGATGGAGCAATTCTGCTCATGGATACTGTGGGAGGAGGAGATTACCCTGAAGCCACAATGTGTGGCTATGTGGGACTCTGATTATGGTTTCTGCCACCAACTGCTTTCGTCAGACTGGCCTTTCTTCAGAACGGATCTGAGTGCACTATATAGGTGTACTATAGTGTGCATGTTCCTTTTTATATCTAATATGTGGATATTGACAAGCTAGAAATATATATGTATGCATATATATAAATTCAGAATAATTACATGCACTGTCCTTTGGCAATACAGTATGTATTTACATATTATATACAATAATATTTAATAAATACAAATAAATTAAAGTGTATATCTAAGTTCAAATGTCTTTAATATGTACTTACTTATATGTACAATACAGTACATATCAAATAGATACAGTTATAAATATATTTAAGCATATGTGCTTAAGTATGTATTGGTCTTTCCTATATTATGCATTTATTTCTGTTTATATGTGGATATTAAATAGATAAAAATATATATTTTAATGTGTATAATTATCATGCATATTCTATATACTATATACTCATCTACATAAAGATATTAAATAGATATAAATATATGTAGTATGATGATTATTGTAATTGTAAACCGATAAAAATATAATTATGATATATAATATATAAAATATACATAGAAATATTGAATAGATATATTTATTATGTACAGAAATATTAAATGGACTATTATTAATAAATATTAAGTACATATGCATATATTTCATATGTATATTTAAGTGTAATTTTCTTTTATATATTATGTGATCACATTTATATAGAGGTATTGAGAATATATAAATATGCTTACTTAAGTATGTATATTGTTCTTCTTATGTTATAAACTCACATGTATATAGATATGCAGTTATAAACATTTTTAAGTATGAAGTCTATCCTTTTTATATATTTGTTTGTGTTGTACATGGATATTAAATATATATAATGTAATTTAATATATATTTAAGTATATATAGCATTATGTACTACATATTTATTTATTTTTATATAGATAGATATTAAATAAATATAAATGTTATATACATATTGAAATGTATTTATGTGAATTCGTGAGTATTTTATGTTATATATTTGTTTATATTTGTACATAAATATTAACTAGGTATAAATAGATTTGAGCGCATGTATTTATATTTCATACAGTATATATATATATTTTGGTCTTTTCTATTTCCTCCTGACATCTGCAGGCTGAGCTCAATGCAACAGTTAAAATATCACATTTCTCCAAATGGCCTTTCATCTATGGAAATGAGATCGCTGAGGCCCAACGGGAATCGATTTGCCCCGGAGCCCCCATTCAGTGCCCTCTAGTTTCAATAAGGAAAGCTGGGGGCTGCAGTCATCCCCCCTCAGGGGCCTCCAGGAAAACCTTTCACAAAAGCAGGGACCTACACAGCACCAATTCTTTTTCTTCCCGGTCTACCTCTGTTTGTGTGCGCATCCACCAGGGCATGGCAGCTCCCATCTGCAGCCCCTGTTTAAGGATGCAGAGGTCCACCCCGTGTCATTAAAACAAATGAGTGGACCCCTCTGGTCATCTGGGTGAACGTGTTTTTGTCGGGATTTTCTTTTTCAAGTTGTCATCGCTATATATAAGTGTAACATATAAGCAATAACCATAGAAAGATACTGTACCCTTGTGTGTGGATAATTAAAATAGGAACATCTCCGGACTAAATTAAAATGTGTAAAACCCAAATCCTTATAGCAGCCATGAAATTACAGGCACTACAAGTGAATCACCGGCCCAGGGATCAGGCGTTTCTCTCATTACTTCATGAACCTCTTCCATGATCACAGTTTTCCATTTTCACAAATCTGCAAGGTCCTTTTTATGTCACTAAATATTTCTGCTCACTTCCACTCCCCTCCTTGCTCAGCAGCTGTTGGGAATGGCAGCTCCAAACAGTCTCCAGTCATTGAGAGAAACAACCTTTTTGCTTTTTGATAACACTGACCACTACAAATTATGCTCTAAAAATCTGAATGGGATGGAAGGAGAGATGTATATTTAAGAACATTAAGAAAAAACTCCTGCTGTAAGGCAGTATTTTCTCTGTGTGACAAGTAAGCTGCCCCATGAAATCTCAAGACCTGCAGAATGACAACGCCCACTGAGGGACCAACATGGATCGGGAAGATCCCAAAATGTCCACCCCTAGATAAAGAAATGTGGCCCTTATTCATATGCTAGGTCAGGATGGCCGAGCGGTCTAAGATAAAGAAATGTAAGCAATTAATGGCTGCCATGAGAGGGAAAATCGGTCTTTTCCAGAGAAGAGCCTCCATAGGTCATCCCAAACATTCAGCCTTAAACACATGTACAGATGAGCAGCACTAAATGAACTCAGCAAGACACACACACACACACACACACACACACACACACACACACGTGCGCACATGCGCGCACATGCATACACACACATGTGCATGCGCGCGCACACACATGTACACACATGTGCGTGTGTGCACACATTTATTTATTTATTCATTTACAGAATCACAGACCATAAACTTGAGGAGTTAGAGGAAAGAGAAGAATGGAAGGAAATCATGTAGATACAGTACTCATATGTGAAGTTCTCAAAAAAAAACCCTAAAAAAAAAGAAAAATGTATTTTTTCCACTTTCATAAAATCTCAACCTACATATTATCATCTATGACTTCAGAAAGGGCGGAATACCTGAGGACCCACTCCCAGAATTTTGTCTATCACCTGTGACCGGCACAATCTATGTGATTCTCCTCAGAGGGCAGCTCCGACATGCCCTTCTCTTCTCTGTACTCTGAACGTAAGAGGTGTTATTACCCATAACTTTTTATTTAAAGGAATTGTGCAGCTGGGAAAATGAATGAATTTAATTATCAATGCAGTGTGAAAAAAATCATTAGAGCAGGGGCCTGGAACACCACATATTAAAAATAAACAAAGGCTATTTAAAAAATCAGTTCCAAAAAAGGGTGTCAGTTTTTCTTCAGTTTTTAAAATGTAAATACCAAAAAGAAAGCAGTATGTAAACACCACAGTTACAGAGGGAATTACTCTTTAAGAAAATGTTAAATGATTCTCTGGATCATTTAACTTTAAATCTATACTTTATGTGGCAGTATGGGAAGGTCATTTGATTGCTATGCATCGAAAAATGAGGGTTCTATAATGTGGTCTCAAAGTTTCACCTTCACAAGACAAAATTTTCATTATAAAAATTTTATGTAACAGGGGAGCATGCAGAACTCCTTCCTCGATTGTTTAAGATGACAATTTTTACATAATCCAAAAGGCAGGATTGTCATTGACTTTCAAAACAGTGGGAATCTGTTTGGGGGACTGAAAATGTGAACCCTAAATGCTGTATGACTAGTCCTGAGACTGCTTACCTAAAGCTCAGAGCTGATTGGAAGACTGGAGATACATTGCGAGCAAAGGTGCCTTTCCAGGCCCTTCCTAGCCCATGTAGGGTGGCACAAGCTGGTGGTTCCAGCACTTGGGATGGTGATGGTGATGCAGGGGGATGCTGAACTTGAAAGGAGCGGTGATCTGGTATGAATAAATAAATAGGAAGGAACCGAGGAAGCAATAGGAGGCTCTTGGTTGGTATCGGAGCTGAGATGCATGTTTTCTGGGCTACATGGGAAAGAAAATTGAACTCATCATCTGAGGTTTAGAAATTTCTGATTGGGACCAAATTCGACTTGTAGTTGGGATATCCCACAGCAGGGCCACTATCAAGCTCCAGTGTAGAGGAATCCAGGCAAGATAGGTGGGACTAGCTGTCTGACACCAAGAGAAGCCACAGGTGGTAGAACAGTGTGCCTCAGTAGGGGTCTATCTCCAGCAAAATCAGGAACAGAAGGTGATTCCCTTATGAACAAGCTCTTGGAAGGCTGAGTCATGCACTCTGGGATTGGAGGAGCAGAACATATTCTTTCCCCCCAGCAACTCAAGGAAGCTCACTTTGTGACTGCAGCCCCAAGGGCTAGGATGCTGAAAGGACACAAACCTGCTGGAGCACTCCAAGATGCTCACAGCCCCACATGGAAATTTTTTTTCTATATAGTGAAGAAGCTTGCCCACAGCCAGAAGGAGATTATACTAGCAGATGTGGGGTACCCCAAGCCCATCCCCTACCCCTATGAGCCAGTGTTGTTTGCAGCTAGAAAGCTGATGTGTAGGCTAAGCCCCATGTCAGAAAATGGCCTCCAGCCAGTGTCACACAGCTGGTCTTGCTTTAGCCAAAAGCTTTGGCTTCTATTCGATTCACATCTCTCCTCTCTTCCTCGGCATCTCTCTGGGTAGGGAAGGTTCCAAGAGAGAATCATGAGATTTGGCTGGTCCTCCCAGCTTCCTTGCACTAGGAGCAGTCCCTTCATGGACCAGTCTCCAGTAGGCACCATCAGAGTCACAGTGAGCACCTGCTGGTGTTTTCTCTGAGCCTCAGTCTCCCCACCTGTGGATGGTGGAAGGCATGTCTGATAGTGTGCGTGGCCCTGGCTGCTGCAGATATATGCCATCTTAGCCCTTTGAATATACATCTATGGGTTTTTTCCCCTGGAGTGGGGATAAACACCATGTTGCTTGGCACTTTAAGAAGGCTATGGAGCACCCCAGAGCTAGCAACTCTTCCCTCAAGCTGGAAGGCTCCGAGAAGAAGACAGAACCTCTGGAGTTCCCAAAACATCAGTGCCCACAGTGCCCACCTCCCACCAAGACCTTCATTCCACCCCCTGCCACCCTCTGCTTCCATTCCTTTGCAATAAACACTCCCCCAGTCATTCCCCTGGGTCCTGCTGCTCTCAAGGTCGTGTCCCAGCAATTGCAAAGGAATGAAGAAGGTGGAACCAAGAGAGGAATGAGAAAACCAAAACTCTCAATGGCATCAGGTGATGCCCTAGGAAAGGCAAGCAGGTGGCAGGTGATGGGCAGGAAGGGGCCACCTGTCCCCAACAGGCAGAATAAGTGGGTCTAAGCTTTTGTTTCAAAATATGTATTCTCTGTATTTAAAACATGTATGTCTGGAGGAGGAGTTGGGGGGGGGTGGTCGGGTGGTCGGGGATGCTCTAGCTAGATAAATTCAGAGTGATCTGAATAGATTACCGCAGTTAAGTTTAGTGCATAAAGAATCCAGGATGGCTCTGTGCATTTCAATGAAGCCCATTTCAGTGAAGACTCTGGTTGGGCTGCTGTTACAGCTCCAACAGAGCCATGGCTGCCCTAATAAGTAGGAAGGAGGTATCCATGGCTCCCAGCCCAGGAAATGTCCTCGTGGGATTGGGCTAAGCCTCCAAAGGGAGGCAAGGTGAACTCAAGAAGAGCGAAGCCTGGCAGCTGAGATGAGAGGTTGGACACCTGCAGGGAAGGATGGGCTATGTAGGTCATTGCCAGGTTTGAGCTAGCCAGTGTCCCTCCCAGTGCAACCAAGCCCTGTGCTTGTATCTGCCAGCTTCTCCAGGGTAAATCCAGGGTGACCACAGGATCTGAGCAGCCAGGGGGCAGACTCTGACCTGAGTCTCCCATCTCTCCCCTCTTCACCTCCTTAGACTTTGTCCTTGACCTGGGTGGCGGGGGGGGGGGGGGGGGGGGGGAAGAGGGCGGGGGGGGGGGGGGGAATGAAACAATGTTGCCAATAGGGGGACTCAGGTGAACATCTAAACTCAGGTGGTCATTCCTTCCAGGACCCTTTAGAGGAATGATTTCAAGGAGAGATGGAAGGGAAGGGAAGGGAGTAGAAAGAGGCAAGGAGAAGAGAAAAGAGCAAAGCCCTAGTTGATACCACCTGAATGAAGAGGTGAGACATAGCTTTTTGTCTAGCGTTTATTGGTCACAAATGGTTGTATGAGCAAGAACTGGGAAAGAAAAAATAGACATCCACCAGCCCCCTGAATGTGTTCAAGAAACATCTACAGAATCAACACTCAGGTTGTGAGGACAACGAGACAAAGGCATATCTAAGGGGGAAAAAATGGTAATCATGTGTGGGCACTGTTCTAGAGAACCTGAGTCTGACACTACGCACAACTATTTAACACTCAGAGGCCTGGAGCACTGGGGAGCTACTGAATCCCCAGCCAGTGCCAAGAGCAAGGGTCTCACCTGTCACCAGACAGAGGACCACAGAGCTTCTCCCAGGTGAGCACAGGAGATGCCCCAGCCTGGGAAACATACCTAGGGCCCTTTGTAAAGGGCACTGCAGAGACCTGGGACCAATCTCACAAAGAAAATAGAAACAGCTCAACTCATAGAAGCAGCTTCAGTCCCTGCTCTCTGGATGGAGTTTGCTCCTGGACTTCTGCGAACAGTCAGCTGAAAAGCTGTCAGAGTGGACATCTGTTGTTTTTGCCTGCCCAGCCGCTTTCCTACTTTCCTCCTTTCGCTGGAAATAGCATCCTGATTTTCCTTCAAGAATCGCCCCTCCCCCACACGGCATCCATTCGGTCTCTAGGACGAGCTGAACCCACCCCCAGCTCCAAGGATAGGCAAGCGACCCGGTCCAGGACAACGACGAGGACATCACATCCCACACACTGGCGAGGTGGGGGGGGGGGATAGGACCTAAATCAAGAACAGCCTCACTCAATCACAGGTCTTTGTATAAAAAGAGAAATCTTTTTATCCCCTGGTGTTCCTGAGAGGAGAGGAAACAAGAAAAGTCTCAAGCTGCAGGCAGCCATCTTGCCATCACAATGAATCCGACCACACTGCCTGATAAAGGAGGAAGGCAAAGCGTGCAGGAGCTGAAGGTTCCTTGACAGCATCCTGACCCCTAGATCCAGCCCTTCCTGAAGCTCTGTCCATCAAGACTTTCAGTCTCAGAAACCAATATAACCTGGTTTGACAAGCCCATCTGATTTGGTCTTCCACATGAAAACCTTTATTATGACATCTGGCTTGCAGGCCAATAGACTGGCACAGACAGGTGGGTCTATTTGTGCTGGTGCAATAAAATACATAAAGGGTAAGATTATTTTTTTTCTCACAGTTCTGGGGCCTGGGAAGCCAGGTGTGAGTGGTGAGAGATGCTTCCTCTCTGCTCTGGAAGGGCTCCTGGTGACTGTGTGTTCTGGGACAAAGGGCAGTGGCTCCACACTTTCACAGGCAAGGTTCCCCAGGTACCTAGCAAGTTCCCCAAGTCTCTAAGTAGATGTGTCTGCTTGCTCAATTGCATCTTGGGATGGCTGTGATGGGAGACTGTGGAGTCCTCACAGCCTATAACTTACTCATCAGGAGCTGGAATGTTTTTTTTTTTCTTCCTCTGCTACCTTAGTTACTGATTACTTCCAGACCCATCAGATACACAAACTCATTTTTAAAATGCAATCAGGACACCCTCGTAAAGAACAGTTAGCTGAAGCCCCTGGAATGTATTGCTGTCACGCGGGTGGAGGCGGAGAGCATCAAAAATGCACACCACAGTAGGAAAATACTATTTAGTTGATAATTCAAGCCAGGACAGGGCAGGGGGGAGGGCATGAATAATCAGTTTATTTTGAATAATGAACCAAGAAAGTAATAGCACTTACAAAATGTAGGGTCTGTTTTTGTCTTTGAAAACTCTGTGTGCGTGTGTGTGTGTGTGTGTGTGTGTGTGTGTGTGTGTGTGTGTCAAATGCACCTCTTCCAGAGAGCCCAGGCAACTGTCTCCAGCTAGTCAGGTACAATCAGTTGAAGGCTACATAGGTCAACTTCCCTGGCTCCAATGTCTTATCAGGCCATGACCTTGGTTAAGGCCTCAGGTTTCTCCGTATCCTGTCTCCGCAGAAGGGCAGGCAGTGTGCAGCTGTGCCTGCAGTCTCTGCCCTGCTATATCATTAGATTAGGTTGCATGGTTGGGCTGCTCAGCACCAACAGCTATGCCTGGAAATAAGGAACTTCCAGTCTATCCTGGGGCAGTGCAGATAAATCTTTGGCCAACCCCATTATGACTCAAGAGGTTTGGGTGTAGCTCAGTTGCATACATGTTGGCTGAAAGTGTGAGTACCTGAGTTCAGATTCCACAACACACACATGAAAATCTAAGTGTGGTGGTGTGTGCACTCTAATCACAGTGCTGGGAATGGAGAGAGGAGGATCCCTGGGGCGTGCTAGCCAGCCAGCTTAGCCTAATCAGTGAGCCCTGGGTTCAGGGAGAGATCCTGCCTCAAAACACAAGGTGGAGACCTGATAAAGGATATGCCCAGTGTCAACCTCTGACACACACACACACACACACATTCACACAAAGGCAGAGGACTTGTGATTTACTGCACCGGTATAGGGCAATCTAAAATCAATGCCTCAGAAGCCCTTCATAGCTGGTGTGGACCTGTGTTGAAGGCAGTTGCACACATATACACACGTGGTCCTCATATTTTGTAGCTCATCCTAGGCATGGATGTTGTGATGGCTGGTACTTTGAAGGGTGGTTCCCCGGCTCTAGTGTGAGAGATTCTGTCAACTTTATGAGGATGGGACCTAGCTGGAAGAAGCAAGTCACTAGGGGTGGGTTTTTAGGGATACATTATTCCTGGCCCCTTCCAGCTTTCCATCTCTCTATTTCCTGCCAGCCATGAAGTGAAGAAGCTTTCAACCCCCTGCCACATGCGCCCAGGCACATGAGGTCAAGTGAGCACAAAGTGAACCTTCAAATAGTTCCTCCTTTAAAGTTGTCTCTGTCGTGTATTTTGGTCATAGTGACACAAAACTGACTGATACAGTCAGGCACATGGCTGGGAACCCTCTCCTATGGGTATCCAGATCCCAAGACAAGAAGCCTCAGATCTAATCCTAGACCAAGCACCTACAAAACCAAGCAGTCCCAAAACGGCTCTTATGGTGGACAGCGGCCCCGTGCTAGGGCCTGCCCATCCAAAGGCCAAAATCTCAGCCTCCAAGGGAAGCTTAGAAACTTTGCTACCTTATAACACTGACCTAATCTTTGCATGGAGACTGCTATTTACATTAAAATTGGTCACATAATGAAAAAAAAAAACATAGTTCATTAATATGCTAAGAAGTGCTAATTTGAACATTGCCGAAAAGCAATTGCGAATTCCATCTTGCAACCCGCAAATTTGATGCAGTGCAAATGAGGGCTGATGGCCCTGTCTGTAGACTCTCAGATTCATGTGCTCTCCAGCTCCCCTCCTCAGAGGCAGAGGTGAGCTTCAAGATGCATGCAGCTGACTTCGCCCTTCTAAGAAGAAACCATAAGAGTCTGGAGTGACCCAGGAGCAGCCTCCGTGTGCTAAGGTGAGGGCTAGGAAAACCACCTGGGGTTAACCTGAAAGGCTGGAGATGACCCCAAATGTTTTATAGGATGCAAGTAGGCCAGACCACGCCTGCACCCAAGCCCGCTCTCCCCAGATATTCCTCTCAACCTTGCTTCCCATGGTGACCCAAGTGACTGGAGGTGCAGTCTGGGACACCCTCTCAGAGCCGAACGCAGCTCTGGCAAGGGTTGGCCGTGACCCTCTCAGGGGCACACCTGAGGCAGGTCAGTGGATGGGCATTAAACCCCAGGGACTAACCTTGCCAGGCTAAGCTGACCTATCCGTTTCCTTACCTTCACAGGAGGTTGAGTGTGCAAGGTGCACGTGACAGGAAATCAGCATGGAAGCAGATTGCCCTTGAAAGTCTCTTAGACACCATGGTGTGGGAGACCAAGCTTCCTTCTCTGAGAAGTTTACACGCACTGGCTGAGAACACTCAAAGACCCAGATTGGCTTCCAGTCTCAAACACATGACACACAGAAAGGCAGTCCTAGGATGCTAGCCTTCTAAAACATCTTTTTAGCTTGGCCAGTTTCTACCTAAAAATAACAAAGGAAGAGAGGCCCTGAGGGTCATCCTCACCCTTACCTCCCCCAACTGTTTACTACCTTCTGGGTCCTGCTTAGGCATCTAAAGGGTTCCTTCTTTCGAATCCCTCGAGTTTCTTCTTCTCCCATCCTCTGGCAAAGAGGATTTCAACAACTCTGGCCTGGGCAACTTCTCCATGGTACTTGTCACACCTGAAGCCACCTTTTCTTTGCAATTCCATGGAGAGCAGCACCTTCATCTGGGCAAGAATTTTTGTCTTGCTCACAACATCAAACACTGTGAAGTTTTCCTGGCATGTGATAAATTTTTGGTAAGTTTTTGCAGAACAGATGAGTTGGCAGCTAACCCCTCTTAAAACACTTTTGATATTTCAGCTACTTCTTAATTGATTTGAAAATATTAAATTTCAGTCAAACTTCATAGCAATTACTAGGTGCAGGTTCTACCATTAACCCATTTCACAGATAAAGAAACTAAGGCACAGAGAGGCAAAGTACTTGTCCTGGGGTCACACAGCTAGCAGGTGGTAAGGCCATATATTAGTTCTCACTTTTGTAAAGAATTGTTTATTCATTTCATTGTATGTGTATGCATGTATGCCAGTGTGCATGTATGTGAAACATGTGTTTGAAGATGTCCACTGAGACAAGAGGAGAGTGTTGGGTTCCCTAGATCCGGTTATAAACTGACCAATATGATGCTGGAAACTGAACCTGAACCTTCTGCAAGAGCAGGAAGTGTTGGGGCTGGAGAGATGGCTCAGTGGTTAAGAGCACTTTCTGCTCTTGCAAAGGACTTGGATTCAGTTCCCAGCACCCACATGGTGGCTCAAAACTTTCTGTACCTCCAGTTTCAGGAGCTCTTGTGCCCTCTTCTGACCTCCCTGGGTGCTACACACAAGTGGTGTGCATGTATACACTAAAGCGCACACACATACACATAAAATTAAAATAGCTTTTAAAAGACCAGCAAGTATTCTTAGCCACTGAACCACCTCTCCGGGTCCCTGTTAGTTACTTTTCTTGTGACTAAGACAAGACACCTAACAGGGCAACGTAAGGGAGGAAGGCTTCACCTTGGCACATAGTTCCAGGAACCTGTCGTAGCAGGAGGCCCCATCTGTGACAATGGGAACTTGCGACTATGGCTTCTCACAGCCAGAAAACAGGTAATCAGGCAGGCACAAGAAGTGGATCTCACCTTAAAGACCAGCTCCTTATGACCCTTTCCTGCTATGTAGGTCCCATGCCCCAAAGGTTCTACACTTCTCAAAAAAGCATGTTAGCTAAATGTAAGAGACTCATGATCCCTGAGGGATACTTCACATTCAAATCATAACAGACTAGGAGAGCTGACTACAGTCTGGACCCTTGACCTCCATGGCTGATGTTTGATTGTACCAGGAAGTCAGCTCATGGAGAACTAAGTTTGAACATCTTTTCTGAATCCAGAAGCATGTGCTCACGGGCCTTCTCCTGTTGTAGAATATCTTTTCTGATTCCTAGAGACAGGCAGGCCAGTCCCCCCACCCCAGTCCTTCATTTACTACTGATTTTATCTAAAATATACAACTCAGTATGGACGACCCCATGGGCATCTACTTGAGAGTCTGGGGTCAGTTCCTTAAAAGGGTTAGCAGCTACCCACCAGAGGACATAGCATTGTGGGCTAAGTGCTTCCAGTCATACATGCTTACACACACACACAGCACACATCACCCTTTGGCCCCTGCCCCCCATGGGAGAGGGCAGCAGTAACTAGCTAACACATCCCGCCCCACCATTGCTGTGTTGGAAGCTATATGTGGGCATCTCATGAAGGCCATGCCTGGTCCAGCACTGCCCCAGCAGGGATGACTTGAGACCTTTGCAGTCTGCCATGAACCCCTGAGAACCAAATAAAGATTCAGAGAAAGAGTTCCCTGTCTCCCAAGGGAGGCCCTGGGTGGAGCCCCCCAGAATTACTCCCACTTCTCCCAGAGACCTGTGTTGCACGAGACTCTCCGTGATGATTGTCATTGAATGGATGCCTCAAAATAGTGCAAACAACATAGGGCCACTAAAGAAAACAGCAGTGAAAGGGAGCTACCCTGGAGCCCAGCCTGTGCACAGCCCTCAACCTCAGGGATCTCTTCTCTCTTCCATGCCCCCTAGAGCACCTCCCAGGGTCCCTGGCCTGCTGGCTGCTATGCTATCCAGCTTCTTGTGACTTTCTTCACCCTGGTTCCCAGATATGGACGCCCTGGAGAATCTTTGATTCTTTCTGTTTCAAAGTCCCTTTCAGGGTTCCCTTATGAAGAGAAAAAGTAATACGGAGAGAGTACAGGAAAAAAGGAGTCTCCCATCTTGTCGCTTTTTTCTCTCATCTTTTGTTATTCCCCCATTTTGGTTTGGGTTTATGTTTTTTTTTCTGTTTTTGTTGTTGTTGTTGTTTTGAGACAAGATCTCATGGTGCATCCCTGGCTGGCCTGCAATTCACAGCAACCCTCCTGCCTCAGCCTCCTGAGTGTTAGGATTACAGGCATGCACCGCCACCACTAACTTCTTTCTCTACCTCTTGTTTCCAGAGATACCTACAAGAGTGATGGTCCCCGTCACAGTCCCCCACCTCCTGTGAACTGTGTCCAGCTGGAACAGTCCCCTTTCCTGTGTCTAACAGAGTCACCACCCCTACCCCAGTCAATTCTGGAACTCAACATGAGTGTGGCCATTCCTGTACCTCCTACTTTAACCACTAACAGCACCTGGCAGAACCAGACCTGCTGCCAGCCATGACGAGAAGCCCAGCCATGGAGAGAAGTTCACTCTCTAGCTATCTCTACAGAAAGCCTTCTCGAGTTTATAGCAAAAAAAAAAAAAAAAAAAAAAAAAAAAAAACTGTCCTCATGACTATCTCCCCATCTTTCTTTTTCAGTTCTTACACATGAGGTAAGAAGTCCCCCAAGGTCCAGGACAGTAGAAGAAACCAGCATGGTCCATTTTCCCCAGATTAATTTTATCAGACTTGTACAAAGTCAGAGGTGAAAATAAATGTATTTTTTTTTATTTACTGTTTACTATTTACTATTTACCTTGGCCCTGCCTGGAGGAAACAGTCATTTTGGAGGGGTGGATTTGTCCATTTCAACCACACTGCAAGAAACTGGTGTTGCAAGGACATGGAGTAATGGAGAGGCTAGTTCATGACAATGTAAGAAACCTAACTTTTTCCCCTTCACTATTAAATAACGTGTTGGGTTCTTGGCTTCACACATCAGTCTCATAACTTTGATGAATGTGAGTCCGTAGGAGGTTGCTACTAACAAATGCCACCTTGCACATATGGCCTCAGGTAAGTGCCCTTCTGGACTAACCATGCCTAAGAAGCCCTGTACATGAGGAGAGAAGGCAGCCATAGGCATACCTCTGCCACAGCCTAGAGCAGTAATGCTCAAAACTCCAAGGAGGAAAGGTTGGGGAGGGTGGAGGAGCTGGAGATCAGAGAATGACTTGGCCCCATTATCACCACTCACTCCCTGAGTTCTCCCAGGATGGCACCTCCTCCTAAGTCAGGCACTCTATGTCAGCTACCAGGAATAACTGCTAGCCCGTGCTGAAGTTCGTAAGTGCTTTGGATGCCAGTTAGAGCCAATAATTAGCATTAGCATTCACTGCAACTCCGAGAACACACAGCCAGTCCGGAACCTGGGCCTCCTGTGACCTTGGTGGACAAATTCACCACATCTGGCTCCCTTCTCGAGGTAGGCTGTCCCCTCTGTTGCCCAATGAGAAAGACATGAATTACAGCCACATACATAAGTCAGAGATGTTGCAGGAGGATGTCCCAATTAAGCACCATCCTGCATGGGTGATTTAGGGGGAAAACGGGGGAGGAGAATAAAAGTGTCCCCCATTTGTCCTTCAAGTGTCCTTCTAGAAAAGCAGCCCATACTCACCCCAATCTGTGATATCTGCATCACACAACACCAGACCACAGTGGGGGTAGGTAACCTTGTTCATGAACCTCTCAGGCTGCCAGGACACAGATAGCGTGATTATTAGTCTTCACTTTCACAGGTAATAAATACACTCAAATTAAAAATACATTTGTACCACGCATTTTACCCCCACATAGATCATACAAGATTCCATCTGGCTTTTGCTAGTTATTTACATTGTAGTCTCTGGGTGGTCAAGAGAATGCACAGCCATCTTCCCATGTGACTCAATATCATTAAGATTCTTTTAACGTTGATAGGTTCCTAAGACCCAATGCAATAGTCTCTACTGCCCACGGCAGTAGAAACAACCAGAAAATCTGCAAATTGCATGCTTGGTTTGATTCTATCTCTTGGGGTATTTAAGAAAACCTTCCTGTCACCAGCAGCCAAACTTTTTTGGTGAGTTGAATTGTTCAGTGAGAAGACTGTGACTGTAGCAGCAAATCTGAAATTTGAAGACTTGGGTGACAGTCCCAGCTCTGACATCAAGCTGTTCTGTGGTTTGCCCATTGTGCAGGCTGATTTTGTCCACTTGACACAAACTAGTCACCTGGGAAAAGAGATCTTCAATTGAGAAGATGCCTTCATCAGACTGGCCTTGGGCAAGCCTGTGGGGCATTTTCTTAATGATTGATGTGGAAGGGTCCAGCCCATTGTGGGCTGCGTCATCTCTGAGCTGGTAGGGTTGTCTTGGGTTGTGTAAGAAGACAGGCTGAGCAAACCACAAGGAGCAAGCCAGTTAGCAGCAGTCCCTCATGGCCTCTGCTTCAGCTCCTGCCCTGACTTCCCTCTATGATAAACTATAATCTGCGAGACAAATTAGGCATTTCCTCCCAAGTTGCTTTTGATCACAGTGGTTTATTACAGCAACAGAGAAACCAAACTAGAGTTTTAATTTCCTTTGTGAACTGGGAATCTCCATCCTTCCCCACTCCTACCTCAAGGATGGTAGCAGGTACCCTATGTGGAAAGGTGGCTATGTGAGGCAGGGAGGACAGGAAAGAAAAGATATTTGGAAGGAGCTACCTGGGTGAGAGTGCGCTCGGTGAAGTGAGGAAGTGCCACGGATATCCCAAGAGCCTCAAAAAAACTACACCACCCACCCACTGACAGGTATGGTACTACATACCTGTAAAACCAACAAACAAACACAAAGGTTGAGTCCAGAGAAAAGTAGACTTGAGGAAAGTTTTGATGTTTACATCCATGCCAAACAAAGCAAAACAAAACAAAGAGGAAGAAGAATAGGATGAAGACACAATCAGAAAAAGGAGGAAGAAAAAGAAGAAAGAGGAGAAAGAAGAGCAAAAGAGAGACACCCCTGACAAATGCCCCTGATGGCTAGGGGTACAGATGTTGTGGGCACAGATGCTGTGAGATACAAGACCCCAAAGCAGCATGTCAGCTCAGGACAGACTACCCACTTTTTCCCTGTGGTCCTTTTGGGGTCTCCCAGTGGCCAAACAAATTGAAGCCATCCATCCAGGGCAACCTGCTATGTCAGCCTCCTGAGACACCAGGAAGAGCAGAGGAAGCTGGGAAATGAGCAGAATGGGATCATATCCATCCCAGAGCTAAAATCCTCACTCCACACCTGGGGTGAACAGCATCCCCCTCCCAGCACGGATTTTCCAGTCCCTTCATGAGCAAGTGAACCCCCAAATCCAAGGGAAATGGGAAGCTCAGCTTTGGAGAGGACGGTTACAGTGGGTTGACAAGAATGGCTCCTATAGGTTTGGGTGTTGAATGCATGGTCCCCTGTCAATGAAATGTTTGGTAAGGATTAGGAGGTATGATGGCCATTCCTCGTTGTCAACTTGAACATCTGCAAGTAAAATGCCAAAATGGATGGCACTTGTGTGAGGGATTTTAGCTTAATTTGAAGTAGGAAGATCCACTTCTTATCTAGATCTTTGAGTGGAGAGACACACCATTAATACAGATCTTTTGAGCTGGGAAAGACATATCGATAATCCAGATCTAATATAGCCCATGCCCTCGGCTGGAAGCCTATATAAGGACAGGAAGAAGGAAGAAAGTTTTTGCTCTTTGTCTGTCTGCTCTCGCCTGGGTAACATGCCCATTCCTTTACTGGTATTAGAGCCTACTTCTATGGGATTCCAGCATCTACTGAGAACCTGCTGAAATAGCCAGTCCCATGGACTGAGCAACTATTGAGTTCTTGGACTTTCTGTTCACAGCCAGCCATTGTTGGATTAGTTGGACCACAGCCTGTGAGTCATTATAGCAAATCCTCTTTCTATTTCTAGAGAAAGATTCATTCTATAAGTTCCATTACCCTGGAGGAGCCTGAGGTGTAACCTTGTGGGATGAGGTGTGGCCTTGTTGGAGGAGGTATGGCCTTGGTGAAGGTAGTGTGGGCATGTTGGAAGAGGTGTGTCACTGGGGGTAGGCTTTGAGATTTCAAAAGTGCACACCAGGTCCAATCTCAAGCTCTTCCTGTCTGTAACTTGTGAATCAGATGTGAGCTCTCAGCTACTGCTCCAGTGCCATGCCTGCTTGCCTGCCTGCCTGCCACCATGTTCCCCACTATGATGGCAACAGAACTGTAAGCAAGCCCCCAACTAAATTCCTTTCTTTATAAGTTGTCTTGGTCATGGTGTCTATTTTCCACAATAGAACAGTAACTAAGGCAATGGTGACCTGCCACCCACAAGCCCAGCCTTAGTGAGATGCTCCTTGTCAGTAAGGCAAAGCTCTACATCAAATGAGTGAAGAGTTATCTGATCCTCTGTGATCTCCCAGAGCTTCACAAGGGCTTTCAATAGATCTGCCTTACCCCAGCCACCCTGAGGTCAAGATTGGTGTAGGCTGGTGAGGAGAAAGGCCACAGAAAATGAATGTTAGTCATCACTCACAGCAAGGCACCTGACCCAAAACATGGGCCTGATAGTTTGATCTCTTAACAGTTCCATGCCAATGTAGAAATGTAACATCTTAGGCCATCTGCAATAGCATAAGACACCAGAACACACATACCTCATTGTTGAGTTGCCTTGGAAGACCTTGGCAAAGGTTCCCTGGGGTTCTGTCTTAGTCACTGTTCTAATGCTGTGAAGAGAAACCATCACCATGGCAACTCTTATAAAAGGAAAGCATGCAATTGGGGGTTCAATTGCAGTTTCAGAAGCTTAGTCTGTTTTCAGCATGGTGGAGAGCATGGTGGTAATCATGGGAGACATGGTAAGTACCGAGAGAATAGTTGAGAGCTATATCTTGATCTGAAGGCAGAGAGAGAGAGAGAGAGAGAGAGAGAGAGAGAGAAAACCTAGGCCTGGCATGGGCTTTTGAAATCTCAAACCCTTCCCCCAGTGAAACACTTCCTCCAACCTA
Source organism: Lophiomys imhausi (assembly GCA_907164525.1). Lineage (NCBI taxonomy): Eukaryota > Metazoa > Chordata > Mammalia > Rodentia > Muridae > Lophiomys > Lophiomys imhausi. The sequence goes on along the minus strand of CAJQZJ010000148.1, from coordinate 2,402,647 downwards.
GCCACACCTCCTAATCCTTCTAATCCTTTCAAAGAGTCCCATTGATCTGGTAGGATCTTGAAGGCTCACTCAGTTTGAGCCTCTGTGACAGATAAGGAAACCAACCAAGACTTGAGGAGGGGATGTGACTCATTCAAGACCAGATCTCAGCCAGTGCTCCAGGCCACACATCAACAAGGTGAATGTGAAGTGCAAAGGAGCACAGGGATAAGGTCCTTGTCATGACATGCATAAGCTAAAGGCACAGACTCTAGAGTTACACTTCATCCTGGTTACCTCAGCCTAGAATCATCTGAAAGGAGAGCCTCAACTGAGGAACTGTTTGAACAGACTGGCCTTTGGGCATGACTATGTCTTGATTGTTCAGTGGTATAGGAGGGTCCAACCCACTGTGAGAGGCACCATCCCTGGGTCCTCAACTGTATAAAAAAAAAAAAGCTAACTGAGGATAAGTTGAAAGCCAGCTAGCAAGCAGCATTTTTCATGGTTTCTGGTGTATGTTTTTGGTGTGATTTGAGTTCCTTAGTGCACAATTCTGTGTGCACTAGCAAGCAGGCTAGTCAAGTTTTTGCCTTAGTTCCTGACTTGATCTCTCAAGATTGTGACTCCAGAGTATCACAACAAACAAATAAACCATTCCTTACCTGGTTTCTTTTGGTCATAAAACAAGCAAGCTAGCCTGAGTTCAACCCCTGCTCCACTGGCTCTGTGAGCTTGAGAAAGTAATTTTACTTTCTCAGCCTCCATTTCCTCACCTGTTAAATGGGTCCCTAAAACTTCTCCTATCTCAGGGAATCACTGAGATATTTTTAAATGTATAAAGTAATTTATACAGACCAAGCCACACAAAACTTCTTAATTTTTTACCAGTTCACTGGAATATCACCATGAACGATCCATTTTCTCTACAAGATGGACCAACCTCTGCCTTTTGTCAGGACATGGGATCCAACCAAGTGGGAGGACTTACTGAGTCAGCCTTGAACCTAGAGAGAACTCCTACCATCATTTCATGGAAAATGACAGTAGGTTTGGTGCCTCCTGAATATGAAGGGACACATTCCCACAGAGAAGTATGAATGGGCTCCTTTCCTGAACTTGGGCAAGACTAGGAAACTAGCATGCCCAAACAGCACCAACATCCTGGAAGCTAAAATGTGGTCTCATTTATTTTAAATACCAGAAACAATGACCTGAACCCCATCATGTTGGTTTGGGAGCTCATCAGAACAACCCTCTGCTGGAGCTTTTTAAGCACACGGACCACACTGCAACCACCATATTGTTTCCCTCTTCCTGTCCCCTGCCCCGGAGTTTCTATGGAAACTGTGGGGCAGCACCCTGCACTTGGAGCTATCTCCACACTTCCAGGGGCAGCACCAAAGCAGAATCTCAGACCCAAGCTCAGCTGCCTAGAAATGATGAATCATCACGAATCCAGGCACCTCAATATCCACTGAGTCCATGGCTTACGGGGGCCCCACTGGACAAGGGATGCAGACTAAAAAGGAGTGATTAAAGAAAAACAAAACAAAATGCTTCTGAATGAAATATTCTGGCAATCACAGAAAGGGAGCCGGTAATCACGATCTTAGACTTTGCTCCTGCCGACCTGGCCTAGGGCTGAGATCTAAGCCCGTGTGACTCTGACAGCCTTGTGAATAGTTCATTTCCAGCAAAACTGCCACACAAAGAGACAAATAGCGTAACTAGTGACAATGCTTCAACAGTAAGCACATGTCAAAGATTTTTTTTTTTAATCATAACCCAGGGAAAGCCAGGGAGGAAAAGAAGGAAAAAGTTTTGCTTCCTGTGAACATTGCTCAGAACCAAAGCTGCACACCATCCTCTGGGAAAAAGTTCTTTCTGGACCTCTGAAGGATGGAGCAGGAGGAGGCTCCTACCATGGGTGGTGCATCAAGAAGAAGCACCCACCTTGGAAGAGCAGAGATGGGATTTTAGGCAGAGAAGAGAGACTGTTATGTGTTCACAGAGACACAGCGGTAGATCCTCAACAGGTAATTTGCTTTGTGGACAATGCCTGTCCTTAGAAAAGCTATCTAAAAAAGATGGTTCTTGCCTGACAGTTTCAAAGTGCCTGCCTATCATGAGCAAGACCCTGAGTTGGATGCCCAACTCTATAAAAACTTTATGTGTGTGTGTATCTGCGTCTGTGTGTGTGTGTGTCAGTCTGTCTGTCTTTGTGTCTGTGTGTGTATGCATATGTGTCTCTGTATATGTCTCTCTGCCTGTGTGTGTGTTTGTCTGTGTGTCTATATATGTGTGTCTTTGTGTGTGTCTGCATGTATGTGAGTGTGTATGTATCTGTGTGTCTGTGTATGTGTGTCTGTCTGTGTCTTTGTGTATCTATGTCTGTGTACCTCAGTCTGTCTGTGTGTGTGTGTATCTGTGTGTGTATGTCTGTGTATCTGTGTATATGTGTGGGTGTGCCTGTGTCTCTCTGTGTCTGTCTGTCTGTGTGTATGTGTGTCTGTGTCTGTTTGTGTCCGTGTGTGTCTGTGTATGTATCTGTGTGTGTGTGTGTGTGTGTCTGTGTGTATATGTAGTTTGTGTGTGCTGGTGCCACAGCATCTTAGGTATTGTTCCTTAACCAGGCTGTCTACCTTGTTGCACTTTTAATGAAACAAGGTTCCTGCCTGGAACTCGGGACACACCGACTAGGTTCAGCTACCTCGCATCCCAGGGACCCTTCTGACTGACGCCTAACACTAACATTGCAAACACGTGCTGACACAGCTGGCTCCCTTTGCTTTCCAGATGGGCTCTAGAGATGAAACTTGACGAGCACTTTCTAGAAGGAACCACCTCACCAGCCCTAGTAACTTGTTTAAAGTAGTAGTTTTCAGGAGACGCCCGTAGACAAGGCACAATCTTGGCACTTTCATGGGCTAGCACCATCAAGCTCCATCACCTCCATCTACCTGGATCCATGCGTAGGTTATCGCTTTTTGAGCACTTAAGGCCTAGACTACAGCCTCTTGTTCAGTGTCAGCATGAGAGCCATTGCTCTCCTTCCTGGTCCTTGATGCAAGTACAGTGACTCCTGGTCCGCTTGCACGTCCCTTTGCAGACACAGCCATTATTCACCATAGTTACCCCATCCAAGCTTATCCATGATACAAACTGGAAAACAGTGTGTGTCCTTCTAGGAACAACATCCTAGACATGCAAAATCAGCAAGATGTTACTGGCCTAAGAAAGAACTCATAACCTCCACTATCGGATCTGTCCCCAATGTCCAGCAGGTTCCAGGAGACTAACATGGCCACTCTGGGACCCTGCAGGCTATTAGAAGTTACCCACACCCAGTCGTTTCATGTTTCTGTGGACAAATACAGAATGGCACTGCTCTCCAGTGTTCTGCAGAGCACGCCACGCTATAGACAGAAGTGTTTCAAGTCAACACAATATGAAAAAATTCAAAATAAAATGAAAAGTGTCTGAAAACAAACTAACATAAATATACAGCAGTCCCGTTCATTATGATTATTTATGATCCTAAGAACTGGCACCATTACACTGTGGTTTCCCTTCCAAAATCTCACAAACTTGTTACAACACAGCAGTCTCTCAGGCCTATAGGCTTCAAAAGGTGGCTTGCTCCAGGCCAAAGTTATTTTCCATTGGGATGTCACCCATCCCCAGGTGCATACCTGCACACTTGTGAGCAGTAAAAACACAAGAGAAAGCCAGCCCAGACTTTCCAAAGCCCCTGATTAAACCAATGGTATGCATTGCAGATGTTTGATGGGCACTGCCAATCAAGTTGCTCCGGGCCAGAAGAACGGTCTAGAAATCCATCCCTTGCCTCTAGGGGGTCGGACACAGCCCATGAAACATGCCTGGCAACATGAAAATGTCATCCAGGGATGACAAGACCTTTCTCTTGCAGCCCCCTTTCCTCACCCCCTCCCGCCACTTCCTCCCTCCCCTTTTCAACGTTTCCTTCCACTCTCTTGACAAGTAGTCATGGCCACATCACCACTGCGCCGCTGTCCTCGAAATCTGACCTGCGCCTTGCGCACGGAGGGCCCAGTGGTCATGCTGTCCTCATCTCTCGCCAACCACATCTGACAGGAGACGCGGTGCTCACGGCACCTGAGAAGCGCTGGGACTACACAGGTAAACCAGGGGAGTCCGTATTGTCTCCTGACTAACAACAGACAGAAAGACATGACATCTGCTACCCAGGGGCCCACGTCCGAATATTCAGAGTTTCATCATGCGGGTGATGAGAGCTGGCAGTGCATGAGGCTAAGAAAGGCAGGAGGGGGCTGGGAAGGGGTACTCGATTCTGTCCTCAATCAGGGGAGAAAAGTAGTGCAGGTGTAACTGGGCTATGAGGGCAACTCAAGGGCTGTGGGCACAGAGGAGTGTTGTGTTTCCCCCTCCTAGCACCTGGAGCCCATCAGTGGCTGTAGACACCTCCTAGATCCTTGGTGGACTTTTCAGCTTTGGAAAACCTTTCCCTGCTCCTTGGCTCCCACTCAGCTCCCTGAAGTCCCTCTCAGTCTCTGAAGCCCCTCTCTACAGCTTAAGACCCTCTCTCAGCTCCTCTACCACTCACACAGCTCCTCTGAGGCCCTCTTACCTCCTTGGGGCTCCATCCAGCTTCCTGAAGTCCTATGCACACCCTTGGAGCCCCTTCGGTGCCCCACCAAGCTTCCTGGCAGTACCCTAGATCTCCTAAAGCCCCACACAGCTCCTTGTATCCCTGCCTAATTCCTTGGTGCTCCATCGAGCTCCTTAGAGCTTCACCCACCTGGTTGGAGCCCCCACTTAGCTCTCTGAGAGTAACCTCCCATCTCTAGAGCCCAACCCCCAGGCAGGACCCAGATCTCCCAGATATGGGTAGGCCCCCAGGGCTTCTGACATTGTCCAAGGAGAAAGAGGGCTTCTCCAAGGAGCTAGGACAGCATTCTGTTAGCGATGGTGTGGGAGTTTTAAGTTGCTATATCGTCTTGCCACTCCTTTTGGTGAAATGTCGGAATGGAGGAAAACATGAAGTATTTTGACTGAAATAAATGCTTTCATGGAAAACAGAGGGCCCAAGAGAATATTCTCAGACTTGAAGAACGTCATACTATTTTAAGCAGGTGACAGTAATGTCACTGTCTGAGAGGTTAGGATTTTTTTTTTTCTCCCTAGACTTACAGGAGGGATAAAAAAAACACATAAGTTTGCTTCAAATAGAGAAAGTTAAGAAACATGCTTCCCGGTCACATGGATAATTCATATACCACAGTGACATATCTCCCTGCAAGACTTCAACACAACTAAACAGTGCTATCAGCGGCTGTGTGTTGGCTTCTAGCAGAATCAGAATGAAACACAAACATACCCTTCATTCTGAAATTTTCCCAACTTCCTTTGTACCACCCACATCAACATGACTGCCACATGCTGGTTCAAAAACCCACACCAGCCTAGAAAGTCTGGGGCAAATCTGAACAGCGTGGTTTAGCAAGTCTTAGGCTAGAAGCTTTTTCTAGACTTCATTTAAAGAGCAGAAACATTACCCCTCCATTCTACTTTCCTTTGGTTCCCAAACAGTACTGAATGGGCAATGAAAGGGCAAACAGTCTATTACGCACCCACGGGTATGAATGGGATATTGTAAGAGTCTTGATGGTATATCTTATCTGCTCCCTGGTTTCCTCTTTTCCCTGGGTGGCTTGCTTTTTCGATGCTGTTTTGTAGCTGTTGGAAAAAGCATCCTGTGGCAACCTCTGCTTCTTGAAATCCACAGGGAGTCTTCTGCTCTAGGCTGGGACAGATGGAGACTATGGGAGGCCCTCATAGTAGAGTTTTCATCCCTGTTTTCTTGCCCCTCAACTTCCTTTGCAGACTTGCTACCTGGTCATGAAGTGGAGTACACCACCCATTGTCAGAGCTCTGCCACTACACCAAGAAGAGACAAGAAGATGGAAAGTCAGGCTGGAGAGATGGCTCAGCAGTTAAGAGCACTTGCTGTTCTTGCAGAAGTCCTGAGATCGGTTCGAGGCACCCACATGGTGGCTCATAGCTGCCTAACTCCAGTTCAAGGGGATCCAATACACTTTCTGGTGTCTTCGGGCACCAGGCATGCATGTAATACAGAAGTATATGTAAGCAGACACTCATACTCATACACATAAAATAAAAATAAAGTCTTTTATTAAAAAGATAGAAGTGATGTCACCAGGTTCCCTATTACTCTGAGCTCAAGAGAACATGTAAAATGTGACAGGGACAGAGAGTTACCTAGGGATACACATTTCTGGCAGCCATGCTGCTGCTGTATCATAACATTATATTTATTTAATTTTCAACACAAAGTATCTCTGTGTAGTCAAGGGTAGCCTCAAATTCATTATATTATATGTCCAGGTTGGCACCAAACCTATGGTTTCTCCCATGCCTCTATCTCCTTACAACTAAATCTCATTTGACTTAGGAAATTCCTGAGCCAGGCCACCCTTAGATGAAGCTGATCTTCCTCAACCAAGACCTACTGAGTAGGCATAGAACACCTAGCTCCTGGAAGCCATTCTCACAGAAGCCAGCCCACCCCCTCTCTTGCTTGTAGCTCTTAAGGAGACCTTCAAGAAGCCACTGCTAAACTAGAAGAACATGTACACACATACACACACACACACACACACACACACACACACACACACACACACACATACACATACACATACACACTTCTACCACCCTAAAGGCATTCAACACACGTGAATGGGATTTGCCTTTAAGGGAGCTCCATTGCCCAACAAATGGTGGTGGAATAAGACAAGTGCTTTGGCAGCCGTCCTATTGTCTGTAGGTCAGGATCCTAGGAGAGTGAGGCTTCAATTGCATTGGAGTTTTCGGTCCATATCATTCTGCTGCAGCAAACTCACATCTTCTACTAACTCAGGCTGCAATGATCCACCCAGATCACCATTCTGGAAAGAGGTCACACCCCTGAACTGATATCGAAAGAATCATTGCTAAGCTGGGAGGCCTGGGGGTCCAGCAAGGTAGAATGGGGAGCTGCAGCGTTGTTTCTTGTGATCACTGGGTTTTCACTGTCAATTCGACTCAATCTAGAATCACCTGGGAAGGCAACCTCAGCCTAGATTAGGCTGGCCTATGGGGAATTACCTTGAGTATGTTAGTGAACTGAGGCTGGAAACCCCGTCTTAATTGTAGGCAGGACTTGAGCTGTACCAGTGCGCAAGCAAGCTGAGATCCAGCATGCATGGGTGAATCTGTTGCTCTCCACTCTTGGCTGTGGGTGCAATGTGAGCAGTTGTTTCACATTCCTGCAGTCTGGACTTCTCCAAGATGACAGACTGTAAACTAAAATAAACCTCATTAGTGGGAGATGGTGGAAGGTGTAAACTGGGCCTTGATTGAAGGAAGTAGGTTACTTGGGAATACGCCCTGGAAGGGAATATCTTCTCTCCAGGTCCCTGTCTGCTTCCTGTCCACGACAAAACGAGTTGTTTTGCTTCCTCATGTGCTCCCTGTCTTGATGCTCTGCCTAACCACATTCACAGAGCCACATATATACCCCAAACTCTCAATAAGCCCTTCCTCCCTTACAGTTATTTGATCACAACAGAAAAACCAAGGTTGGGTAAGAGTGCCTTTGATTGGCATGAGGCAGATCAACAGAGGGATGCATTGGGGACTTCAGGACTTGGGAGTTTATCTTGGCTTAGGGGTAAGTTTGGGCTTCAGAGCAGCTTGTAGAAGCTTCCCTCTGACTTCCAGTTAACTCCTTCCTAGTGGGAAACAAAATTCACCAAGCTGGAGTCCAAGGAACAAAAATCTCTGGGTGGTGATTCCAGTGATCTTGAATTCAGGTGACACGGATGTCAGAGAGCAGTCCCTGCCCAGCCCTAAGGGACCACCAATCAGCTGCCAGTTGCTCGTATGTGCCACTGACAAACAGTTCTATCCTTTCCCCATGCCCACCGATCCTGCTGCATCTTAGGACAAGCAGGAGTCTCTCTCTCTTACTTGCTGTTCAAGCCTCTCCAGTTTTATGCTGATCATTAACTAAGAATATTTCCCTCCAGAGATTTATTACATTAATGAGCTCTGAAATTACTCATGGCAATTAAGTATATTGTTTTTAAACTCTTCAGAAATCATCAAAACACATCAGCTGTTTTCAAAGAAGCATAAATAAAGGGTCCAACTTGTTTCTAAAGTATCCCCAGCAGCTTCTTTCACGCTGCTTTGGGGTCCTTGGGTCCCCATGTGCACACCCAGCTGAGGACTGCTCAACCTCCCCCCCGTGCAGTGCTCTCTTCACCCTCTGGAGTTCTGGAGGCTGGGGCTGAGCAGCCAGGCAGAGATGATAGTGTTGAGGAAGGTTGTGAAGCCTTTGGGAGGGGAGGCCTGGTTAGGTTCTTTGAGGTAAGGGGTTTGAGGGTATAGCCCACCCCACTTCCAGCCTTAACACTATACTTCCTGGCCCATCCATCAATATTGGAACAGCTGTACCATGCTCCTGTCACCATGACAGTGAGCCATTCTGTCATGGTGCCTTCCCCTCTGTGACAGTCCATGTGCCCTGAGCTATGCACCAAAATACATCCTTTAAGTTGCTTCCATCAAGGATGGGAGGATGTGGCAAAACCACAGCAAGAGGAAAGGTAGCTAGTACACTGCCCCACCTGAAGATTCCACGAGGGCCCAGTGCCTGGACCAGTATATGCTCCTCCTTACAGTTCATCTTGAGGATCTGTCCTCTCTTGTTTCATTCCTACAACCTATGAAACAAAAACTGCAATTGGTGCACACCTATCCAGCAAGGAAACTGAGACACTATTGGCCAGGGTGAGCCTGTCTGGATCCTCTCTGTGGGAGGCTCCCCTCATAGATCATGCCAAGGGCTCTGCATTGGCTTCAGCCAATGGGAGCCCAGTAAGAGGTTGGAGGGAGGTAGGAGAGTGGCATTGAAGTGGAGGAGAGGGTCCCTTTTCCTCCTGCTTCCATTGCTATCCCTCTCCAGGCAGTTTCAGGCTGTTCTCCCCCATCCATCAGGCCTCAGTTTCTCTCTTAGTCACCACAGCATGAATTCTTAACCCACCTGCTCCACTGTAAATGATTCTTCACTAAATAGTCTTTCCTTTATTTCTACCCTTTCTTTTTGTTTTTGCTTTTTCTAGACAGGGTCTGTCTATATAGCTGAGGCTAGACTTGAACTTATGATCCTCCTCAATTAGCCTCCAGAATGCTAAGATTACAGGTTTGTGCCACTATGCCTAACACCCACTGAATCTGCCACATGCCTACTGCTGGATCTGCATTTCCTAACCTGCTGTTCTGATCACCAACCCATGTTGCCTGTCTCCTGGTTTCCAAAAAGAAGAGATTGGACCCAGGGAGAAAAATAAAGATCATTGGGATGTCTTTTTACTCTTAAAGCCAGAATGAAGACTTCCTGTGGATTCTGGAACAGTGGTACAGTGCTTGCCAAGAACACACAGGGCCCCAGTATCCCTTGTTTTTGTAGTCCTCTGCCTGGCTTTGTGAAATGTGTGGCTGTCAGGGGAGAACAGAGCAGCCCAGCCAAGGACAGCAGTATGGACCTGGTGGCCCAGGCACTCTCAGAACCCTGCCATTCACTTGCAGCTGTGCAACTCAGCTCTGCTGTGAGTTCTAGAGTCTTAGGTTCCTGCTTATACTACACAGGGAGGACAAGAAGGGTCACCAAGCCTGGAACTGAGCACAGAGCACCCACAGGCTTTTCTACAGTATCAGTGTCCCGAATCAGAGGGGCCCTGATCGTTCTGGGCCAAGCTCTGCCAGGTGAAGGGAGCACCTTCTCCTTACTCCACATGGCAGACCCCTACTCATCATGCAGGCTGCCCGTAACCCTCCAAGCCCATGGATGACAGTGTCCCCAAGGAAGTCCCAGGATGAGAAAGGCAGGGTGGAGGTGACTCTCCCAATTCCCTACTGTCTTTGTTTTCTACCTGGAAGCTTCAAGGGGTCAGAAAGGCCCCTTGCAGTGCCCTCTCCCACAAGTCTCATCTTGTCACATGGACAATGCATGCACTTTATAGGCTACCAGATCATTCCTCCTTCATAAAACCAAACTACAGCCCCCCTCCAAGCTCCCCATGGCCTTGCTAAGTTGCCTCTTGCTGCACAGATCACCCAACAGTAGCCCCAGGTGGCAGACTAAGTCTTCTCCCCCACCCCACCCCACCCCACTTCCTATCCCACCTCCCCAGGCTCATGGTTCCCACAACCTAGAGACTTGCCTAGGGGTCTAAAACCCTAAAACAGAGGAAATGCAGGTTACAAGGCCTAGAAAGGACACCGAGACTTCTAGGCCATTTCACAGAGGGAAAAACTGGTAGGATCATCAAAAAGAACTTGAAAAACAGAAACCCGGATGCAAATCTAAGAGATCCAGAGTCCTGAAGGTTTCGCAACTCCTCCTTCTCCTCCCAAACATGTGCTGGGAAAGCCAACCTAAGGTGAATCTGGGTCATCTGGCCTCAGAGCACTAGGAAAGACACCATTGCTCTTAAAAGTATGCAGCCATGAAATGGTTTTCCCTCCCTTAAAAAACATGGTCTCAGGTTGATCAATGATATAAAATCAAAGACCCAGAAATAAACCCACACACCTAAAGACACTTGATTTTTTTATAAAGATGCTAAAACCATACAATGGAAAAAAGAAAATATTGTCAATAAATGATCTAACTGGATGTCTGCATGTAGAAGAATGCAAATATTTCCATATTTATCACCCTGCACAAAACACAAGTCCAAATGGATCAAAGACCTCAACATTAAACCAGATACGCTAAATCTAATAGAAGAGAAAATGGGAAAAGCCTTGAACTTATTGGCACAGGTGACAACTTCCTGAACAGAACACCAATATCTCAGGCACTAAAATCAACAATTAATAAATGGGACTCCATGAAATTGAAAATCTTCTGTAAGGCCAAGGACATTGTCAATAGAACAAAATGGCAGCCTACAGTTTGGGAAAAGATCTACACCAACCCTACATCCAACAGAGGGCTAATATCCAAAATATATAAAGAACTCAAAAAATTAAACACTAACAACCAAATAATCCAATCAAAACTGGGGTACAGAGCTAAACCAAGAATTCACTACAGAGGAATCTCTAATGGCTGAGAAGCACTTAAAGAAATGCTCAACATCTTTAGTCATCAGGGAAATGCAAATCAAAATGACTATGAAATTCCATCTTACACCCTTCAGAATGGCTAAGATAAAAAATTCAAGTGATAGCACATGCTGGCAACGATGTGGAGAAAGAGAAACACTCCTCCATTGCTGATAAGAGTACAAACTTATATAACCACTTTGGATATCAATTGGTGCTTCCTCAGAAAATTGAGAATAGTTCTACCTTAAGACCCAATTATACCACTCCTGGGCATATACCCAAAATATGCTTTACCAAATCACAAGAACATTTCCTCAACTATGTTCATAGCAGCTTTATTCGTAATAGCCAGAAACTGGAAACAACACAGATGTCCTTCAACCAAAGAATGCATAAAGGAACTGCGGCACATTTACATAATAGAATACTACTCAGCTATTGAAAACATGGACATCATGAAATTTGCAGTCAAATGGATAGAGCTAGAAAAGATCACCCTGAGTGAGGCAACCCAGACCCAGAAAGACACACATGGTTTGTACTCACTCATAAGCAGTTATTAGCCAATACATATAGGGTAGCTGTGCTGCAAACCACAGACCCAAAGAAGCTAAGTAATAAGAAGGGTGAAAGGGAGGATGCTTGAATCACTCTAAGTAGTGGCGATAAAACAGACATGGGAAGTGGATGAAGAGAGGGAACTGGACAGGAACCTAATGTAACCACCATCTGAAAAGCTTTATCCAACAGATAATGGAAGCAGATGGAGAGACCCATAGTCAAACATTAGGTGAAACTCAGGGAGTCTTGTGGAAGAGCTAGGGGAAGGATTGAGGGAGATGGAGGGGTCATGGACACCACAATAAGACCTCATAGTCAATTAACTTGAGCACGGGGCAGGGTCTCATAGAAACTGAACCACTAACCAAAGAACATGCATAGACTGGTCCTAAACCCCACTATACATATGAAGCTGATGGACTGCTTGGTCCTCAAGTTGATCCCCTAACAATCAGAGTTGGGAATGTCTCTAACTTGGACTCTGTTGCCTCCCTCTGGACCCTGTTTTCCTAACAGAGCTGCCTTGTCTTTCCACAGTGAAAGAGGAGGCACTTAGTCCTGTGATGTGATTTCATGTGCCAGAGTGGGTTGGTGCCAGGATGGAATGAGAGCAGGCACTGGGGAAGTGGAGAGAAGGGTGGGACTGGGAGGAGAGGAGATAGGGGAGTTGAGATTGGGATGTAAAATAAACTAATTAATGAAGAAAAATAAACATGGTCTCCCTATAGAGTGCACATCCTAGAACTCACTATATAGCTCAGGCTAGACCCAAACTTGCAATCCTCCTACCTTGATGTCTGAAGAATTGCGATTTCTTCCAGCCCCCCCCCCCCACCCTCAATACCCAGCCCTGGGAGCTTTTATTAAGTTCTGCAAAGCTGGAACTGGGTACAACTTGGCCTCATTGATGAGTTGGTGAATTTGGTAACTGTCTTCAAAACGCAACTGCCATAAACAAATGTATGAAACTATCAAATTTTTGTTTCTTTTTAATATTTTTAGAAATTCCTTGAGAATTTCTAAAACTAGAAATTCTAGTTTTACTAGAACAGGGTTCACCAACCAGGGGCCACACACTTAAAGAAAACTGAATCTTCCTCCCCTAGAATCCATCAGTTGTCAATGGCTCCTCAGTTGGGGGCGGGTGCTCGTGAACCTCCCCCTAATTGACCACTGCCTTCATGCTGACCACCAGGACAGGATACTACTCTGCGCTAGGTCATTCCTGAACCTCAGACTTTGAAAGAGTTGTTGAGGAGGTTTACTGAGGAGGAGCAAGTTTTCAATTTTCCAAATGGAAACGTCATTTCCAGAATGTTGGAGGGGGTTGGGAGAGGGACAATTCAAACATCTGAGACTGGATGCACTGCACAAATCCTTGTACCTAAAAACACAAGTTGCTGTGAAAAGGCATTTAGACTAGTCTGCTTTGAGCATCCAAGACAGCAAGCCACCCAGGAAGATAAGCTGTCCTGGGAGAAGTCTCTCACACATACAGACCCAATAAGCCCAAACCAAGATACTGAACTCCATCTCAGCCTCAACCTGTTGTCGTCACCTCCCACCTCAAAGCAGATATGTCTTCACTGAGACATCCGTTGACAAAGCAGAACCAGGGGTCAACATGGGAACAGCTCAGATCTATTTGACCAGATTTGTTCAGAATGACATATTTAATAGTACTCTTCATGAAGAAGAGAGACCCTTAGCCACTGGCAGGCACACAGGCACCATGACATGACAGGAATAAAACTAAACAATATCACTTGTCATCTTTAAGGATTTTCACCTCCACCCTTCATCTGAGAAGCACTGTGTTTAATGAGTGAATGGTGAATCACGACACAAAAGTGACTAAAATATAGGAATTATACAGAGGTCAACAAATGTACTTTACACCATAAAATTAAGGAACCCACTCATGTCTGCAGATGATACCACTTGCAGAGACTGTCACAGTGCAGGAGGGGGTGGGGACACAGCTAATGAGCAAGACAAAGATTCCTGCAAAAAACCACCGGGAGAAAACAATCTCAAAGAAGGAAAGAGAGAGATGAAAGAAGGGAAGGGACAGAGTCAGGAAAAAAGAGAGAAGGATGAAGGCTTTGCTGCCTCTGCTCCAAAGGGAACTCTTAGCCCAGTGTGGTGGTGTCTACCTGTGATCCCAGCACCCAAGAGGCGGAGGCAGAAGCATCACATGTTTGGGACCCACCTGGGCACTAGAGAGACCCCTTTTTTGACTATGGATGGTCTGTGGCTAATGGGAGAATTTGTATAAGCAGATCCTGAACTTACCCAGTGGTACCCACATCACATACACACACAAGCATTAAGATGTCTTAAGGCCTGAATTCTGCTAGAGCTTAGATGATAACACCAAAGAAAACAGACATTCAGAGCTGGGGGGGAGGGATGGCTCAGTGCCTAAAGTGCCCACTGCACAAGCACGGGGACCTCAGTTCAGATCCCGAACACCCACGGGAAAACCAGGCATGGCGGCACACATCTGTAACCCCAGCACTGGTGAGGTGCAGACAGGGGCATGGCTGGAGCTCTCTGACTAGAGAATCTTGCCACGCATGTGAGTTCTCAGCTCACAGAAGAGACCCTGTCTCAGAAAAGTAAGGAGGAACATGATTATGGAGGAAACCCAGCACTGACCTCTGATCTCCACCCCAATGTGCATAGACAAGGGCATATACAATGGCATGCACACCCAACCCCTCACTCCCCACACACAGTAAAAGATGCAGGACTTCCCAGGACATCTAAGAGGTCCTAGTGGGAAGCCATCTTCTAAGGAAAATATCCTTCAAGTTGAAAGCATTGGGTATTTCTTTCCTGCAGTTCTTTTTTGATAATGAAGATTCTGAATTTCCTTTGATGAATCTCTGCCCCACCCCAAGCCCAATCATAGGGTTTACATCTGCTTGACATCACAGCTCCTGTCAAAAGTTGGATGTGGTCGGGTGTGGTGGCACATGCCTTTAATCCCAGCACTGGGGAGGCAGAGGCAGGCAGATCTCTGTGAGTTCAAGGCCAGCCTGGTCTACAGAGTGAGTCCAGGACAGCCAGAGATACACAGAGAAACCCTGTCTTGAAAAACAGAAAGGAAAAAAGAAAAGAAAAGAGGTGGATGTTAATGGTAATACGTCAATTGATATATGGCTTTAACCAGACACCAGGTAGCAACGACCCAATGGTAGCAATGATAGCTGTGAGCAGGCCAATATTACAATCACAAGAAACATAGATACTCATAAAGAAAGAGCTAGCAGTTCTTAAAAAGAAGTAAATTGCAGCATGAGGAAGCTAAGGATGAAGCTGGAAACAAGAACACCTATGGCCTTCTACTCTGCTGGATTGAGCTTCACCTGGAGCAGACTGACTTAGAACTTTTTGGTTTACAAAAATAGTTCCAGGATATTCAAAGTCCTGTCTAGAACCTTGTATCCTAAAGCACAATGAACCTTGCAATATGTAGAAAGACGGCTAGAGGCAGAGACAAGTGGGCAAGAACCAATAACAACCTCATTGTCCCCAAACTCACCCATCCTCTCACTGTCTGCCAGTTACCAACCTCATCCTTTAGTTGTCAACCCCCAGGTAATGCTAGGCTTTACTACTGATAACTATACCTGCCTCTAACTATCACTGATGAGCCTGCACTGCAGATCCATGTGTGGGAAAAATGAAACGTTTATTCTGCTAACCGTTTCCTACCATGTTCTCCACAAAGCATTGTGCTATCTGAAAAAATAAAAATTTTTATTTGATTATTTCATATGTGAGTACTGTCCCTACAACATCTTGACTCCTCCCTCTCCCCTCTCCACAGCTCCAACTCTTGACCTCCCCAATCTCTCTCAACTTCATGACCTCCTCGTCTGTAGTTATTACTGACACCCACACGCACGCTCACCCGTGCTGTAAGGAGACTTACAAAATGAGGCAGTGGGAAGTCACACCCTACCGAGGCCCCAGACCTGGCTAAGAAAACGTTGGGGGAAAACAAACTGTGGCTTCCACCTGGTGGCCAGCATTCAGACTAGAGCACATGAAGGGGATTCCAAACTCTGCAAGGGGGGAAGGGACCTTAACTGTCACCTCCTCTGACAGGTTTTGTAAAGACTCACTTCTTCCAAAGCCTTACCCCACCATGTGACCTGAAGGTCTGTATTGGATGCTTCTGTTGAGGGACAACTTATTCCTCACCTCCCTCCAAGGCAGTACCACTTCTGACCATAGCTGAAAATCTCAAGCACTCCCTTGATCTGGGAGTCGGAGACTTCAAGCTCCTATCCTTAGAACTACTTGGAGTCTTCTTCCTACCCCTTCTTGCCCTAGAAGTTCTTCTATGGAAATCCAGCAATCATGACCCCTTGTGTCCTGGCTAGTTTTATGTCAACTTGACACAAGCTACTATCACCATCATCGTATCTCAGAAGAGGGAGCCTCAACTGAGAAAATGCCTCCTCAAGATCGGCTGTAGCCAAGCTTGTAGGGCATTTTATTCATTAGTGCTTTAAGGGCTGGGAATGTTGATACATACCTAAAATCCCAGTACTCCTTGGGTTTATTCGGAAGGACTAAGAGTGTGCAAAGTCAGCCTGGTTTGTTTAGGGAGACTCTGTTTCAGAAAGAAACCCAGGAAGTGAGAGAAATGGCTCAGCAGTTAAAAGCACTTAATGTTCTTCCAGAGAACCCTATTCACACCCCAGCACTCACATGATGTAACTCCAGGTCCCGGGGATCCAGCACCCTCTTCTAGCCTCTTCAGGAACTGCATGCTAACAAACACATTCAGATAAACATTCACATGCATAAACTAAAATAAATAAGTCTTTTTTAAATTTTTTGTTTTCAATAAAAAGAGAGAGGGAAACAAAGAGATCCACTTTGAGATGCTGTGAATGATGTCAAAGCCCAGCCCACTACCTTACTCTCCTTTCACAATGGCCATGCCCAACCCCAACATCCTAGACCAGTGAAGAAACCCATTAGTTCCCAGTAAATTAAGAGCATGCCAGCATCCATATGCAAAGTGGAAGGGCAGTTGGTGGCTTCAGAGAGGAGCACATAAGTAAAAATGAAGCCGTATCGTATCAAGGTTGATCAGTATAGGCTACCTATTGTTAATTGTCACCCAGCTATTTTGCTTCCAGGAGTCACATGGTGGGTCACAGTCACAGACTTTGATGAATTCTGACACAGACAAATCTGGCTTCTCAAGGCAAGAGAAGCAAAGGAGGGAGAGACAGCGAAGTTAGCAGACAGGGACAGGTCAGGCTAAGGAGGAAAATTGGAAAGGAAAGCCACTCAGGCACCATGTGCACTGGAGTTGGCTGGGACAGCTGGAAGAAATATCACCCAGCCAGATCCCTGGCCTGGTCTGTGACACATGCAAGCAAAGGGTTATCAATAACCCTGCATGATTAATGCTAATGATTTATGTTAATTTTGCCATAAGCTTTATTTGTGCCTGGTGTTGAGTTTAAAGATGTCAAATCATTTCTTAGGAGGGGGTTAGAGATTTTTAAAAGCCAGATCTGAACTATAAGAGCTGACATTCCATATATCACAGCCCCCACACTCTCTGAGTCCAGGGTCACCATTCCCCTTGTAATTGCCTCTCCTCCAGCAATGAGTTCTTGGAACAAGGTTCCACTTGGGAGTTCGCGTGGCTGTAGGATCATGAAGGGTCCCTTCTTTGGTTGGAGAAAGAGATACAGACTTCAGAGCAGGGAAGAAAGCTGCAAGTGGACTAATGGTCCCAGAACCTTGCTACACACAAAAGAGGTAAGTCACAACATGCTTTCCTAGTGTTTTCTTTGGTAGCTGCATGATAGTCACACCTCTGTTGCAGCCTCAGTTTCCCTTCAGTGACGTGGGTTGAAGAGGAGCCTCAGCTTACCTCACAAGAAAGGTGGGACGTTCAAATTTTGTCACTCTGTGGAAAAACTTTGTTCTTCATAATGCACCCCCCCCCCAGTACACAATATATTGCATTCCTGGGGGTGCTTTGAACACTCACTACTTCCACAGAACACAGCCATGGGGGCTAGGACAAGACAGCAGACCTGACCTTTCGTTTTCACTGGTTTCCCTGTTCCTACTCCGCCCCTCATCATTGATCCCAGAAGCCCCTTATGCATCCTTGACCCTTTTCAAGCACCATCACATGGGTGGCTAACCCTTCGCTGAGCACCAGAGTCCATGAATGCTGAGAAGGGAGGGGCATGCATCAACTTAAATGTGGCTACCACTGAAGCTCAAAATTGAACCCAGTTATAGAACATAGCATCCAGTGGTCCTGGGCTACATGTGTTCCCACTTTGCAGGCCATCTCAGACAGGTAGTTACCGAAACAATAAAAACAGAAATAGCTTGATGAAGAGGAGCCAACATATACTACCCTAAATATATTTGGGGACTGGAGAAGCCCTGGGAACGTCAACCTCGTACGTCTACTGGATGTCTCTCACTACTTGCACAGAGCTCCATCCATGCAATCTCTGTCCTCTGCTGACCTGTGTGGTCTCTGTCCTCCCACCCCTGACTCCCTGCTTTGGCCTCAGTAATCAGGGCTCCAGTAGCTTTGCCACCTGTAAATCAGTCACCCGGTTTTCTGGTTTCAAAATGAACCTCTTCCTGCTCTCCAACAAAGCCTAGATCCAAGCCTGAAACCCAAACCCATGGGCCCCAGACCATCCCATCCTCCCTCTTCATAGCTGTATCTCTTGCTAGAAATCTATTAACTGTAGCTTAAAATTAACCATTTCTCTATGGGTTTGGACCAAAAGGAAATAGTCTATCCACTTTCTTGGTTTCCTGGGATGGAGCTCCACAAAACCAGCGTGGTCCAGGCTGTACAGCGCACACCTGTCAAAACATATGGCCCATACCATTTATCAACTAATCTGTTCCAAGAACAGATAGGCAGTATCAGCAATCTGGTATTGATCTGTACAGGCGCCTGCTATTGTTCATCCTCGCATCCCAAATGGCAGCAGGAATTAATGAAAGAGACTAAACAATGCATAGCAGTCACTCAGCCCCACAACTTTGTTTGCTGTTCTCATTAAGTTGGGCAAAGTTTCCCCAGTGAACCCAGAAGTTCTCTCGGGAGAGGTGAGCCCAGAAGGTCAACCCTCTCTTCCATCCATGGTCCAGCTGCTGACTTCTCTGGGCTGGACATAGCTCAGTGATGCTCCAGGTTCCTTCAAAGGCCATCGAAGAGGCATGCTAATGGCATACAAGGACCCATCTAGTCTCTACCAGGGTCTTGGGAGCCAAATACTTTCCTCTAATAGCCCCTTTGTAGTCATGCTTAAGCCATTATTGTCTTGGATGCATGGGTGGGTGGAAGAATATATGCATGTACAGATGAGTGGAAAGAAGGGTATGTATGCATGCATACATGATGGATGGATGAAGAGACAGATGAGTAGATGCATACATGATGAGTAGATGGATGTGTGAATAGAGAGATGGACGAATGGGTGCATATATGTATGATGGACAGTGGAAGAGAAAAATGCATTCATGCACAGGGTGGGTGAATTCATATGAATGGATGGATGATGAATGGGCGGGTGAGTGAATGTATACATGCATGCATGCATATATGGATGGATGCATGCATGCATGCACGGGTGAATGCAAAGATGGGCGAATTAAAGGGTGGATGGATAGATAAGGGATAGATGGTTCTGAACCAATGGATGAGAACTGATTAGAACTCATGAGCACAGAATTCTCATGCCCATGAACCCACAATAATGCATCCTGGTGGTGGACAGCCCAGAAGTGTCATCTTATTCTCTAACCATGATGTCTGAGGGCTTTCTCACCATGATAGAACTACAGGAGCCTGTGCGGTGCAACGGGTGAAGATTCGTCTTAAATCCCACAAAGCCAGCCTCAAATGACAGACCTCACAGAGGTAAAGAAACACACTCACTCCCCTGGAATGAACAAGGCCCTAATCTCCTGAATCTTAACCCTATTTCTTGGAAGCCTCAAGGCCACAGTGGAACCAATCCCAGGCCTCAGCTAGCTAAGTCACTGACTGATACTGACACTGAGTGACAGAAAACCCCATTCTGCTCAGAAAGGCCCCTTGCAAAGCTACCTGAATTATCTGTGAGGGATAGCAGCAGCCAGTATATCCTCTCATGCTGGGACAATGTGGTCTTCTATTTGGGAGGCTTCCTCCTTAGCATGGAAGAAATTTCAGCAGACAGCCGGCCAAGAATGGAGTGTTCTGCTTAACTTGAGCTAGACATGAAAGGCAGTTCGCCCCCATCTGCGAGATGAAGGAGGGACACAGAGGGCTACTAGCATGGCCTCACTTAGCTGACCAGGGCCTCCAGAGGGGTAAGAGACATTTCCAGTCTGCAAAAAGCACAGACCAAGGGGTCAGGCCAGGCCAGCCAGGCATGCGACATGCCATTCTCTGAGGACAGATGGCAAATTGCCTGGGCAGTTTCCTCAGAAGTCAACCTGAGTGTAAGGGCTGTTCCCCTCCACTTCTCTCTCTCCTTCCAGCATCTCCCGCACACTGCCCCTCAAGGGCCAGATCACAGACCTGCATTGTCAGGGAGGTGAGAGCAACAAAGACTTCAGCTTTTCATTGATGATAACAAGTATGGATGGTGAGAATGAGTGGACAAAGGAGAGAAATGGGGTATGAGAGAAATGTTGCTGTGATAAAATACCACGGCCAAAAGCAACCAAAAAAAAGAAAGAGTTTATTTTGGCTTATGTTTCCAGAGAGATGGAGTCCATTAATGGTGGGGAGGGTGTGGCAACAAGCAATAGGAACAGGAAGCTGGCTGATGACATTTTCACCCACACATAGGAAGCAGAGCGAACAGGAAGTAAGGTGAGGCTGTAATCCCTCAAAGTCCTCCCCAGTGACATACTTCCTCCAGAAGGCTCCACCTCCTAAAGGGTCCATGACCTCCCCAAACACTGCCACCAACTAGGGGCCAATTGCTTAAATGCATGAGCCTATTGGAGACATTTGTCCTTCAAACCACCATAAACCCCCACTGCTATGGTTTGTGTAGGATCTTAGCGCACTCCCCAAAGTTATGAGTGCTGGAAGCTTAGTCTCCAGTGTGTTGACAGTAAGAAGGTAGGACCTTTAAAAGGCAGGGCATAGTGAGAATTGGTTAAATCACTAGAGAGGTGCCTTTAAATGAGAATAAGGTAGTGTTCAAGGACACTAAGTTGCCTCTCAGATCAGAGCATCCAAAATGGACTTCTTTATAACACACTCCACTCTCCAGCTTTCCTGTCACCTCATGGCTACTCTCAAACATGCTCCTGTAATCCCTCAAAGTCCTCCCCAGTGACATACTTCCTCCAGAAGGCTCCACCTCCTAAAGGGTCCATGACCTCCCCAAACACTGCCACCAACTAGGGGCTATATCACCAAATGATATAGCCAAGGAGACCCCCACCAGAGGCTGTGCCAATGAGAAAACCTGATGGCGGCTGGCTGACTTCTAAAACTGTGAGATAAATACACACACTATAAAGTACCAGCCTTATGTATTTTGTTATACCTATAGGAAATAGACTATCACACACACACACACACACACACACACACACACTTTTGAAATCACAGATCATTTGCTCGATGCTTACCAGTGAGTAAGGCAGAGGTTGGGGACAGAACATTGTCTATTTGAGTTCATGTAGACAAACTTCGCAGTGACAAAAGGAGGCATCTACACTCAGTGCCAACTACAAGAAGAACTTCTGTGAGAATTGTCCCTCCCCTGATGTCCACAACTACTATTCAGGCTATGCTGGGATCTGAGAAGACACAAATGAGAGTCACACCTTGTCCCTTTACAGCAGAATCCACAAAGCTCCAAGAGTGTGCTAGATAGGAGGAGGCTTGGGAGTCATAGAGGGACCTCCAGCAGAGGACGCCATCATGAACAGGAATCAGCTGTTCCTCAGAGGAAGTAGAGGCCCATTTAAAAGAACACCATTGTGTTTCAAGAAATGGCCTTAGACCAAGCAGCAGCTTTTGTACCACTGCTGCTTAGTGTCCTAATTAGCATCCAGAGCACAGAAGACCCACTCAGCAAGGACAGCCCTGATTGCTCTGGGAGCTTAGAGTGGGAAGATGAGCCACAGCGGTGCTGCTCGGTGTTCAGGACAAAGCCATTAAGCCCAGTCCCCACACAGTTGTCAGCCACTGTGGGTTGACACCACACAGAATCCTGCTGCAGCTGCTGACATCACCCTTTAAGCAGGGGCCATTGGAACGGGCCAGACCTACAGGCTCTGACACCAGGGGAACCCTGCTGGAACATGAGCAGCTTGGGACAGAGCTGGTTCTGAGCTCAGCATTAGATGATGCTTTGCCCACACTCCACCTTGCCTGCCTCCGGCAGCCACCCCATCCCTCAGCATCCTGCTCCCAGGCGCTCTCATGTGCAACCTCAGTGCTGCCCTGCCCAGACTTTCTTGTTTAGGTGGGCCCCAAGAAAGCTCCCACAGAAGTAGTGATGAGCCCCAAGACCCTTGAGCGGTGACACCAGGCTATCTCCAAGATGGCTCATATGGGACAGCACCCATGGCGTCCACACACTGTGGTCTTTCCACACAAGGACATTGCTTTGAAAAGTTTCTTCACCACCTGAAGTTCCTTGAGTAAAATAGATGTCTGCTCGCTGAATTCATCTCAGGACAGTGAATGCCAAGGTCGCCACCCTGTCTACTGTCCATAGACATAAGCAACTTCACTTTGACATTAGTGGTCAGCTTGCTAGGAACATCTGCTCTAGGACAACAAGATAGGTCTCTCTCTCTCTCTCTCTCTCTCTCTCTCTCTCTCTCTCTCTCTCTCTCTCTCTCTGCCTAATACCAGCAAGTCATCAGACACTCCAGGAAAGAAGCAAGTAGTCAGACTCCTGCTGATACAGAGGCTGAGGAACACAACACGTGAAAGGGTCAGCATAGGAACACGTGGAATAAGAAGAAACAAAGCAAGCCCATTTCCTCTCATTTTGGATCTCAGAATGCAACAAAATCAACATCAAATCAGAATGTCTCCCCAATACCCCCATTGTAAAGGTTATGGGTCAAATATAAAATATCTCCCCGAAGTCCACATGTTCCAGGCTCAGCTGTCAGCTGACAGACTTTATTGGATCCTAAGATCTCTGATGTCAACAATGGGTGGATAGGTTGGGGGAGTCACATATTGATGGCACTACTGGAGGTGCAGGAGGGAGGAGGTGAGGGAGGCAGGAGGTAAAGGAGGGAGGAGGTGAAGGAGGGAGGAGGTGAGGGAGGCAGGAGGTGAGGGAGGCAGGAGGTGAGGGAGGCAGGAGGTGAGGTCACACTGGAGGAAGCGGGTCACTAGAAATGTGCACTATATATTGTCCTAGCCTCTTTCCTGCAGAACTCTCTCTCTCCCTGCTTCCTTTCTGTCATGAGGCAAGTAAGTGGCTATGCTCTGCCACACCCATTCTGTTAACATGGTGTTAACAGTTTTCCAACCCCACCTCCAGTCTCACAGCAAAGGAGCCAGCAGATACCATGACCTAAAGTAAACCTTCCCCTCTTCGAGCCTCTTAAGTAATTTTCCCCAGGCACTTTGTCACCAAGACAGAGACCTGACCAGCACACAGAGCTTCCTCCCAGAGCTCAGGCACAGTTGACATGAGAAGCCCCAGCTTGGCAGAATGCCTGGCACTCCAGCAGCTGGAAGTACAGGGAGGTAGGCATGCTCACCGTTTGAAGGCTTCTCCTTAGCAACTGGGACATGCCACACTGCCCAGCCTCAGACTGGTCCATAACCCTCAATGATCCATCAAGGAATGCCGACATGGCAGGCAAACTGTTTCAGCTCTAATCCCTTCTCTGAAGCCATAGCTAAGACTACCCTGCAAGTCCAAGAGGCAGGAGGGGTCAGAGAGTGGCATTCAGCAGTCTCTGTATCCCAGCCTGGTTTGCCATGAACCAATTATTCTTCACTTTGATTAGTCAGCATTTAAAAATCAGAAGGTTTGGGGTTTTTTGTTTGTTTGTTTGTTTGTTTTGTTTTGTTTCTGTTTTTTAAGACATCTCACTCTGTGTAGCCCAGGCTCACCTCAGAGTTGTGCCCTTCCTGCCTCAGCCTCCTATGTGCTGGATTGCAGAGGTGCTTCACTTTTTTTTTTGTTTCTTAAGTTTGCACTACTGCTTCCAAACAGTAGAGGAGAGGATAATACTGGATGGTTCTCACCTAGAAAAAAAGTAGACACAGTGCAAGCAGTGACCTGCTCTAGAACATTCAACAGAGGTCATCAGCTTCTAGACTGATGCTTATGAGTGTCATCTTTGTAGTGCTAGAACAAGTCTTGGATACTGAGCTCTAAAGGGCCACTAGGGTTCCGTGCTTAGCAAGCCCCACCTTCCAGGAGCCTCTGAGAATCCCTTCTGTGAGGGTATTCTCTGTGTCATCAGCAGCTCACCCTGAAAGCAGTTCAACCTGGCTGACCTGAATGAAATTATTAGAGAAGCAAACACAGACCTTCAGGAGCCCCCTTAGAAATGAGCCCAGCACCCACCATCCCCTAGCAGCCTTATCCCCAGTACATTCTCCACCGGAGACTGGCAGGCAGGAGTGATTTAAATGCAAAGAGAGATTATGCTGGAGTTTAGAGATCCAGTAAACAAAGAGGATTTTAAAAAATTAAAATAAAATAAAGCCAGGCTTCCAATCTGCCCTTCGCACATCAACAGCCACTGTTCAGTGGGCTTCCACGTGAGCAACACCAGTATGTTCATTTCTATTACACAGAACATTAGCGAGACACAGCGCTGACCCTTGATTGCCAAGAACCAGGTAAACGACTGGGAGGGAAAGAGGCTGAGAAATGGCAGGCACTTCACATGGCAGGACTTGAAGGGGAATTCATTGACTGCGAAGATGATGGGTTTAGGTGCACTGAGGGAAAAAACATAATTTTTCATTGGTGTACAGCAAGCAGCAGAGCTGGAAGAAACACAAATACCACAGTAGCTCCATTAGGTCTATGACAAGAAACAGTGCTCCCATCCACTCGCTAAACTGTTCTTGATTCTTTCTCACCAACATGCAGAACCATCCTTGCGTTATGCTGCCGGAAGTGGTGGGACTTAAAATGCATTTCTTTCATGATATGTCATGCATTACAATGGAGTCATAGCAGTTTTTAAAATACTATGGGCTCTTCAAAAAAAACACCTAAGTACAGTTATTAAATTGCATATTTTTTAAGGAGGAAATTCGGAGCTTCTAGGAGTGGAAGGGTGCATGTAGGGACAGGATGGCTAATCACTGCCAGATGGGCTTGAAAAGTGAAGCTGAGGAAGCAAGCAGGTATTCAGTTACCCTGAGAAAGCTGAGGCTTTGGGAGAGTGGGGCACTTTCAATGGAATCATCTACTTTCACTTTCTCTATCCTTTCTCTTTTTCTTCACTGACACCATGGGCCAGCACCTGCGCGCCCCCTCCCATCTGTACAATGAAGAGTATAACTGGCTATCTGTATGTCTAGCAGTGCCTGGATGGCCTCCAGTAGCCTATTTCTTACTTACCTCCTTCACTCTAGTCATCAGGCTATACCCATAGTTGAGGTCTACAGGAACCATTCCTGAGTGCCATTATCTATATATTTTATTTGTTTGTTTGAGGCAGTCTCATGCAGTCCAGGCTGGCCTTCTGTTCTCAATGTAGCTGAGGGTGGATTTGAACTCCTGATCCTTCTGCATCTACCTCCAAATTCTAGAATGATAAGCATTCACCACCATACCAGGCTCTGGTATAGACACTTGATCCTGCAATACTGGAATATTCTGAGGCTCTCAAAATGGGCAGTTATCAGATCTTAGACACAGGATAACTATCCTACAACCAACAGACTGAAAGGAACAGGAATACAGACTTTGTTACCTGTTAGTGGGACACTTTGCCCTAGTGGAGCTGCCATGTAGGTCCCCAGTGCAAGAGGAAGCTCTTAGCCCTCATGTGACTGATGAACTGAGGGGGGCTGAGATGTGGAGGCACCCCACACCAGAGTAGTAGAAATGGTGGGAGAAGAGGGAGAGGGGGGGGAGGGTGGGCCTGAGAGGGGTAGAGGGAAGGGGCTGTGATGGAGATGTAACTTGAAGTAATAAATAAACATAAAAAAACAAGAAAAGAAAAGAAAAAATAAATAAACTTTTAAAAATGGACAGTTATTATGACTATAACCATATTGGACATCCAGTTTCAGGTGTGGAGTTAGGTACCTGAGGAGGACCTGTCCACACTCAGAAGGACCTGGCCTCACTTGAGACGACCTCACAGGACACCAGTCTGAAAAGGTACAGTGGAAAAAAAGAAAGCAAGTAAGGGGATGCCCGGGAATCGAACAAGGAGGGCTTCTCTGAGAAGGAGGCACTGTCATCCTCAAGTTTAACAGTGGCACGTTGCCAGAATGAGCAGGTGGGAATTAGGAACGTGACTTGGAAGCATAGCCGTTGCTTGGCACACACAAGGCCCTTGGTCCCATCCCAAACTCGGCAAAATAAAAACAAGCAAGCAGGGCAGGGTGTAGTTTGGGATTGTCTGGGGCACCTGGACCCAAGAGAGTGGAAAGGAAACAGTCCCAAAACAGAAGGAGAGAGGCGGGCAGCCAGTGAGCTAGTGGAGAGAGCCTGACTCTAAAGCTCTGAGCTCAGGAAATGTAGATAGAATGGGAAGGAAGGAATGGGGTGATCTCTCCATCTATTTGCAGAGGCATCAGTATGGCTTAAGAGGAGCCAATTTGCAAGCAGCAGTGGGACCCTGGGCACGTGGTCTCTGGGGTGAATGAGTGAAAACTGACCAAAGCTTTGCACTTGGGCAGCTGTGATTACCTACTCTGCCCCAACCCATAGATGGGAGGAGTCCATACTTCTCAGAGAAGGCCAAGGTCCTGGATAGGGAGGTCAGTCTTCTCCACAGCACAGTTGACCTGCTAGTGCAGTAGAGACCCAATCCTGAGCCTCAGTGCTCTGCACAGCAGGCTTGTTCTGATGAAAGACAAACAAACGTGGTGTTAGGCTGAATAGAGGCTCTACTAGAAATCACTGACTCCCAGTCATGAGGCAGTCTGGACCAGAGGAAGATCCTGGAACTTTGCTCTGTGATCTTGGGTAGCATTTACAGACAGAAAAAGCAGAAGAATGAAGGAGCAAGGGGCAGAAAGCAGATCGGCAGCCAAGTATTGTGGTGCAAGCCTCTCATTTCAGCATCTTGGAAAGCTGAGGCAGGGGGAAATCTCAAGTTGAAGGCCAGCCTGGGCAAAATAGTAAGATTTTGCTTCAAAGTAAAACATAAGAGAGGGCTGGGGAAAGTTCAGTGGTAAAGCCCCTGCCTAAAATCCCACAGTAAGGGGTTGGGGGTGTGGCTCAGTGGTAGAGCACCTGCCTAGAATCCCCCAGTGAGGGGCTGGGGGCGTGGCTCAGTGGTAGAGCTCCTGCCTAGAATCCCCCAGTGAGGGGCTGGGGTGTGGCTCAGTGGTAGAGCTCCTGCCTAGAATCCCCCAGTGAGGGGCTGGGGTGTGGCTCAGTGGTACAGCCCCTGCCTAGAATCCCCCAGTGAGGGGCTGGGGTGTGGCTCAGTGGTAGAGCCCCTGCCTAGAATCCCCCAGTGAGGGACTGGGGTGTGTCACAGTGGTAGAGCCCCTGCCTAGAATCCCCCAGTGAGGGGCTGGGGTGTGGTTCCGGGATACACTAGTGGTTCTAGGTGCAATCTTCAGTACAAAAGCATATTAGCCTTTTCTAAACAACATCATTTACCTTAGAAAAGCTCAAGCAGACTGAACTTCCTTATCCTGATGTCTACAACTGGTCCATTAGCTACTGGCCATTAGCTTTTAATTTCCTTACTTATAATTTAGCAGTATAGAACTTTAGCAAAAGTGACTTCATTTTGGTTTAGTCTATTGTAGCCCAAGAGAGAAGCTCAGTCCAAAGTGTTAGCCTCTTCTAGAATTGATTTAACAAATCTATGCTTCTCCATCAACAAGGAAAACATGGCCATCAGGACTTCGCAGGCTAGTAGAGCCAATGACATCACCACAGATCAACCATATGGGGTTAACGAACATGCTTCTTTTGCCCACACTTAACATCACTGTTATAAAAAGTAAGAACAGAAAATCCTCAGACAGATTCAAGATGAAAAAAATGGTGGAAAATAAATAAAAAATAAGTAATTAATTAATTAAATCTCAAGTGATAGGTGAAAATGTTTTATAATTTTGGGATGTGGATTGATTTACAAAATATTATTCTAAGGCTACATCTGCTACCCAAACTGTCACCATCATCTGCCCTTCTCTCAGGCTGAATGAAGATAGCTCAGTTTTCAAGGCTCCTTTGTTAAACAAATCTTGGGGCTGAAGAAATAGCTCAGTGGTTTAGAGCATCTGCTCCCTTTCCAGTGGACCTGGTCTGAATTCTCAGCACCCATATCAGACGGTTCACAACTGTCTGTAATTCCGGCTCCGGGGACCTGACATCCCTTCTGGTCTCTGTGGGTGCTACATGTACATGGTGTACATTCAGACAAGCAGGTATACATGTCTACCTAAATAAAAATAAATAAAAATGTTAAGAGATTCAGACCTTTCTTAGTGGAGTTACACACACACTTATGTAGCACGTCTGCTCACTATATATGTATAAATACTTGACTGTTTTGTGCAGAATCCCCATGAATAATTTAATGTGAGATGTATACTTTGAAAGCAATCAGCTGCATTCCATGGCCAGGGGCCGGATCAGAGTTGGAGAGCCAGCCATCGAACATTGTTATATGTCCAGAAGCCACTGTAAATTCACTGCAAAAGGCAGGATCCCTGGTTCCTGAGAGCAGAAAGGTCACTAGAAACAAATCAAGAGGGCATGGCTTTATTTAATTGAGAACTAAATATCTCTGCAATTGTTTTCTCTCTCCCGAGGAAGGTCATTTTGCTGTGCAAACATGTCAGCACCTCCTGGGTGGCTCTGTCCCTGAGCAGATCCAGACTCCCCCATCTGTATTGTGGGTTCCCTCTTCTGCACCACATGGACGCAAGCTGCCAAGCCAACATTTGGATTTCCGATATCCTTCCCCACACCCTCGAGCCCATCTCGCTTCCTTTCCCCCTCAGTCAGGTACTCAGAGGCCCCACTCATTAGACACAGAGTCACAGAAATTCACACAGTATTAAGATGGCAATATCATCTTATTGGCTATTAACACAAATGTGCCAATAAACATAGTGCATAAAAATTATACATATTCCCTCAGAGTCCATAATCCCGAACTGATCCTGCGTCATGCAGAACACACTTCCCCAAAAGTAGTGCTTAAAGTCACAATGTACAAATTGAATTTTAAATAAATTTCCTGAAACCTCACCAGTGGTTCTAGCTGTGTTGGCTGTACAGACTTGCTAAAATATAAGTGCAGAATGACCATCCCCACCCGACCCAGAAAAGGCTAAGACAAGGGGACACCAGTCTTCCTTGACCTTAGTTGATTCCAAAGGGGCTAGCTACACATGCATTTGGGTACACTTGTGAGAATCACTCCCACCTTTCCCTCAAGGGTTTCTCCTAATTACCAGTGATCATCAGTTTCCCAAAGTCAGCTTGTCTTCACCCCATCCTCTGTCAAAGAGGAGATGCTAATTGCGTTATCACCCTGCCAACACCCTCTGAAAGGATGCCAGTGATCATTAATGGATACCAGGGAGCCAATCACAGCAGACCCAAACTCAGAACCAGCCTGTAGTGCACTTCTGAGTCCCACGTGTGCTGAGCACCCAAAGTGCCGTAGAAGAGGGTTTGTGGGAATGCTCTGAAAACTAAGCTATTGAACACACACACACATTCAGAACAGTGAAAAACTGCTTGTGACCCCCAAAGATAAACCTTGCTAGACATTACCCAACCCCTTTGCCTCCCTAACCAAGCTGATTTTTTTTTCAAAAAGGCAAAACTAAGTCGTTTGTGTTGTGCTATTTTACTTAATGAAGAATGAGTGAGATATTATACCATTGTAGTGGTAACTCTAGCACTCAGGAGGCTGAGGCAGGAGAATTATCATGAGATCAAGGCCAGACAGAGCTACAGACTAAGAGCCTATCTTAAAAACAGATGAACTGAGCTTGGAAAGCTGTCAGTATGACTCCTTTAATAGATAAGCATTTGTGGTTACTTGAGTGTTATTTTCTGCAAAAACAGAACCCAAAAATAATTTGCCCTTGGTCATCCAACTTCTTTTCAGAACTGTACAGAGTGATATTGTGGTTTTCCAGACTTGAGAGTTCTTCCATGGCTTACCCAAGCAAGTACATTTTGAACTAAAATAACACACGACTATCAAAAAACTGCTCCCCAGCTTCCCCCTACCCCACTCATCAAGGCTTGGCTCCAACCTCAAACCTTTATGTCATTTTTTCAGCCCCATTAGAGGAGGGAGAATTAACCATGGGCAGTCTCTAGCTTAAGCTCCTTCAAGGGCAAAAAGGGGAAGGAGTGGGGATCAAATTCTTCATTAGAGAAGAAATAGACGTGCCCAGACTTGTGAAAACATATTAGGCTTCTGTCATAAAAGAAAAAAAAATTTTAATGTATGTAAGCCAACTTTAAATGTAAACAGGGTAACTTTGCAAAGTCCATCCCTTGCGTGGGAATTGAAGCCACAGTCTCCCACAATGCCAACAGGGCCAAGCTTTCCTGATTGTGACAGTTAACATCAGTTGTCAAACTGACTGGATGGTAGACATCTAGGATCTCAGGAGCTTGTTGGGAGCAGATTCTAGAGATTCCTGCTGTGTTGGAGAGTAATTATGGGGGGAAGACCTGCCTAGTGTGCCGTCCAAGAAGCTGGGGATCCAGGTGGAACAATGATGAAGGAGAAGAGCTGGGGAGTGAAGCTCTTCCTTCCCCTGCCTCTCCTTCCCAGCTCCCTTGAAGAGAGCAGCTTGGCACCCAGGCCCTTTCTACCACAATAGTCACATGGGCCAAGAATCAACAAAGACAAATGGCCATTACTGAAGCCTATAAAACCTTGACTCAAAAAGAACCTTTTTTCCTTATAAACTATTCCTCTCAGGTGCTCTGTCATAGCAACAGGGAAGCCTGACACACTGGAAGATGAATCTTTACAATATGGGGCCACACGATATATACAATTTGCTGCTTTGGAATCTGCCTAATGGCAGATAACCAGAGAGGCACCCAAGTCCAGTCTGCAGAAGAATGTTTGCCCCAACCCCACTGATCATGTCAAAAATAGAGACAACTCAATATTTATCAAGAGGGAAGTGGTTAAACTATATGGCTTATTTATAAAAGGAAATTCTATAAGTTCTTTAAATTAAAAAAAAAACTTGGATAAAAGTATCAAGGATGGGGGCCATGCTCACAATATGTTAAGAATAAGAATAGAGAGAAAACAGAAAATAAAAGCTATACGTAGTAGAATTCCAAGTCTGAACAACAACAACAAAAAAGCAATAATACATCTAAATGCCCATGGGCCTACAAAGAAATGCATAAAAAATTTAGCAATGTTTATCTCCGGATGGTCGGATTACAGGCAGCTTTTATTTTCTTCTAGAAATTTCCCTGTGTCCTCGAATGTTCACAGATAAATATGCATTACTGCTGTACTCCAAAAGCAAGGCCCTGCCTTTGTTCTTCACTCACACTGAACCCCCACTGCACTAGCTGTCAGAGTGACTTACTGCAAACATCACATTACCCCCGCCTCAGAGCCAACTCCTTTGGGCTTCTCCTCCCACCTGGGTTTCCCCAGCTCTTAACCTGAGGCCTCAGTGTCCTGTTCTGTTTTTGTATTGCCTTCTCCCAGTTACTCCCATCTGACCATTCCTCTCTTGTGTCAATGAATCCCAAGACAGACACGTGCTTCTATCGGAGAACTGGAAGGCAGAGGAAGGGAAGGGGGAGCAGAGGAAAATAGAGAAATTCTCCAAGTCCAGCTACAAGGTTGGGCAAGGCAGACCCCATCAGGTATATGCTTGATGTACAGGAATGTCTTGATGGACACTTAAGAGCACTGTGGGGTGGTGCTGTTGCCTGATACCCCATCTCTGACCATCTGCCCTAGTGGCCAGAGGATATCTCTATCTTGCTGGTCTCTAAACTGGGCTCTGCTATAGTTTGGAACATAAATGCCCCCCCAAAAGCCCATGCGTTTTTACAAGCTTGGCACTTGGAGTGATGCTCTGGAGAGCAGGTGGAACCTCTAAGATGTGGGTCTTAGTTGGATATCATGGGACTCGCCTTCCCTGCCTCACTTTTGCTCCATTGCCATGAGATGAGCAGGTTTTGTTCCTCTAAGCAGTCTGCCATGCTGTGCTACCCAGCCCAATAGCAACGGTAGCGATCTTGGAGACCGTGAGCTACAGTTAAATGAACTAACTCTGGTATTTCTTATAGCGGTGGAGAGTTGACTGGGACAGCCTCTTGGAGGACTTGGTGACCAGAACACATACCCAAAACCAAATATGGTTGCAAGGACGCGCATTGTTGCAGCAGTGATCTCTCTGGAAACCAAAACGGACTGCTCTGAGGTCTTGCTACCTGCTTTGCAGGGGATTTGTGGCTTTTTCTCTAATTGTACTTTTGCACGCTGGCTTTGGGTCCCTACCCAGAGTCCCATGGAAGATGACATAGTGTTTTAACCTAAGCCATGCACTTCCTCATTCTTCCAGGCTCACGGAGCCTCAGATGCCACGCCATTCCTTCCATGCTTCTACCGGGCAGCTAGGGAAAGCCACGTGTCCTGGATGACAACACAGCTCTGCGCCTAGGCCCTGAAGAGGAAGTGCCATTATGAAGGAGAGAGAAGAGTCTCCAACTGGCCGTTCTCTCTCTCTCTCTCTCTCTCTCTCTCTCTCTCTCTCTCTCTCTCTCACACACACACACACACACACACACACACACACTGATCTCCAACCTGGGTGTAAAGCCAGATGCATTTGGTACATATTCATAAACACTATCTGTGCCCACTGGCTCATCTGCGAATGGCTATTAAATCTACCACTTCAGAGCTGAGCCCTTACCTTTAATCCCAGCACTCTGGAGGCAAAGGCAGGCTGATCTCTATGAGTTCAAGGCCAGCGTGACCGACATAGAGAGTTCCAGATTGGCCAAGGCTACACAGTGAGACCTGTGTCACACTTGTTCTCCAGCTGGTGGTGATGTTTTGAGAGGCTGTGGAGGTTTTAGGAGATGGGAACTAGCTATCAGCAGTAGGTCACTAGAGGCTGTTGCCTGAAGGGAAGACTGACCCCTGGCTGCAGCAAAGCTCACTGCTTCCTGGTCCATCACTGTGCAGATAGCCTCGGCCTCTACTCTGCTGGTCAGAGATGCTCTGCCATGCATTCTCCACTACAAGAGACCGAAACCCTCGCAAACTGGAACCAGATTGACCTTTCTTCCCTTAAGCTGTTTCTGTCACGTACTTAGTCACAGCTAGGCAAAAGTCATGGGTGCAGGCAAGTGGGCACAGGGCTTCCTCCATCACCACCTAGGCTGACTCTTTCTGCCACTAGACTAGAAGGTAACAAGACATCCTCCCTTGATGATGGCACCTGCCAATGCCTGAGCCCCACTGCCAGCAAACCCTCTGCCAGAGGAAATGATCCTCCGCAGTTGAGGTGGTTTGAATGAAAATGGCCCCCATAGGCTCAAGTGTTTGAAAACTTGGTCCCCAGATGATGGAACTTTTGAGAAGGATTAGGTGTGGCCTTGATTGAAAAGGTGTGTCACTGAGGGCAGAGTTTGAGGTTTCAAGAGACTCAATGGATTGCTAGTGCTATCTCTCTCTGCCTTGTGGTTCTGGATCCAGATGTGAGTTCTCAGTTGTTCATAACTCCATAGCTTTGCTGCACATCAAGAACTCAATCCCTCTGACACTAAAGGCCAGGTTAAACGCTTACTTTTATAAGTTGCCTTGGTTGTGGTGTCTTATCACAGCAATAGAAAAGTAGCTAAAACAATACCCATCCACATCTCCCAGCACCCACAGTGAGAGGGGAACAGGTTTAACTTCACGCCAGCACTGTCTGGTATGAGGTCATCGTCTTTCAACAACATTTCCTTTCACCAGCAGGATCAGCCTGTCATTCAACTGCAGTTGGCCTGACGGGACAAGAAGGAACAAATTACCTGAGGCAGGGAGGCTGCACAGGTAATGGCTTTGTTGTGTCCTGTCCATGTTGTTCCCATGAAGGACGTAGGCTATCACTGTCACGAGGTGAGACACTCCGCCTCTATGCAGTGTAGTAAGGAGGGGACAGCAGGTGCATCATGCCTAACCCTTTTATGCACTGAGGACCTGCCCATGCAGACAGGAGAGTGAATGATGAGAGACCTTTGACCTCTTTCAGGTGAGCTTCTGATTTACAATTCATTGTGCTTTCTAACGAATCATTTTGATGTAATAATTCCACCAGTAAGCACAGAACCTTCTTCTTGGGAATGCAATTAAGGGAAAAATTAGCAATAAATTGTTTTCAGTACTTAACTCACCTCCAAATTTATGATGGCTGAAATTTATTGTTTCAGAGGTCTGAGAAATGGCAATTAATTTTATCCCATTTCCTGTCACTCAGCCACAAAAGTGAAGTGTAAATAAGGAGGTGTTCACGGCCATGGGTCTTCAGTGCAGAAGAACAAAACCCTTACAGCAATTAGCTTGGAAAATTCCAGAACCTCAGATGAAGAGAGGGAAATGCTGCTCTACTGTCAGCATTGCTTATACCCCTGCCATGGCTGCAGTTGATCACAGCTCCCAGAACCACGCTGGGTACAGAGACGGGGTCCTCAGAGTGTAAATGAGAAAGCACTAAGTTAGGCTCTGGCGGCCCGGGCTGGATGTATCCATTTGCCCTATAAATAAGCACAGATCACCTCCATTTTATTGAATTCTATTTTCCAGGCAGGCAGAGACTGCAAGATTCCTCAGCACAGTTCTGCTTTACACCATCTAGTGCCGCAACTAGCGTCAACCCAGGCAGATTTATAGCCCATTCATTCATGGGAACAAAAACCCTGCCACGGCTGGTCATGGGACATGCAATAGCAGTTAGTTCGAAAGATAACAGAGGCAATACCTCACCTCTCCATTCAGCCCTACACGACCCACACTACTTTGGAGGTAATAAACACTTCTTGTTTGTAGGCTTTGAGTCATAATCCAGGGATGGCCGTGTGGCCCCACCTCAGACCCTGTTTCTAAGGGAACCACTTACTTCCTACCCAGGCCTTAACTCCAGCCCTCTGGCTGGAGAGCAGCCGAAAGAAACCGCTATGCAGCAAAAGAGATACCCAAGTCTTCCTTCTCATCCATCCCATACAGACAAAGGCTAGTTCTCTGAGCCTTTGGCCTCAAGCAATTCTGTAAAGCTGAAAAGTCAGACTTTGATCTGGTGCTCATTTCCAGTCCTGTGTGGTTGGATGGCCCAGATCAGTAGCAAATTTCTCTAGCTGCCCACAGTCAAACAAGACAAAAGCCTTGATGGGGGGGCCGAGGCACTCTACCCGCAGTGGGTGTATTGCAGTCAAATTGACTCCTGAAGAAAGCCAGAGAATTTGATGGAAGAGCTCCAGAGGAGGGTTTACCTTACCTGGAAACCTGGTCAGAAACAGAGCTGGGCAGACTCCTGTGCCCACCAAGGGAGGCAGCTCGTCAGATGAGCCAGCAACCATCCCCAGAGCCTGCAAGCAAAGGCACAAAGCAAGCACACGTGTGTGTCAAAAGAATGAGTCACTGGATTTCCCAAAAGCTAACAACGAGGAAAGGAGTAGGAAGAGTCAGTTCCAAATGTATCTTTTGATTGATCTGAGGCTCAGAGTAGGGACCAAAATTAGTCAAAGAATTAATAAAATGGATGAACATTCTATCCTATACTGAAGCTAGCTGCACCACTGGCAAGCCTCAACTTATTATCTACAAACTGGTAATATTCACCACCCCTCACTCATATTTCTTTCTTTTTTTTTTTTAAAGATTTATTTATTATGTATACAGTGTTCTATCTGCAGGCCAGAAGAGGGCACCAGATTTCATTATGGATGGTTGTGAGCCACCATGTGGTTGCTGGGAATTGAACTCATGACCTCTGGAAGAGCAGCCAGTGCTCTTAACCGCTGAGCCATCTCTCCAGCCCCCTCACTCATATTTCTATTGTTAGAACTAAATATTGTTGTCCCTCAGTGACCATGGGAGATTGGATCCCATGACAGCAAAGTCCTTTCATGCACAAGTCCATGATGCATAAGTCCTTTGTGTGAAATGGCATGATGTATGCATAAAATGTAACCACGTCCTCCAGTGAAATCGCTGTAGTTTTTTTATATATATGATACTTAAATGATATATAGTTGGTATATTGTATTGTTTAGGAGAAACGACAAAGAAATAAGTTAATATGCATGTTCAATATAGATTCAGTTTTTAAGTATTTTTCAATCCATGGACATAGAACATGTAACCACATAGATTCATAAATAAGTGAATAGATACATAGATACATACATATAGATATAGAAAGTATACATAGATAAATAGATGATACTGCATATAGGGGCATAACCCCTGCCCTAGCAGGCATGTGGCCAGCCGCAGGAACAGGGTGTGGTCCTTGTTATCAGGCCATGCAGATGGAGATGGCTGCTACACAATGCACATGCATGGCTGGGTTTCCACATGGAGCCAGCCTGAGATCTGCCCAGACCTGCCTGGAGGCTGATGACATCACTGGTAGTAAGATACAAGCCAATAAGGAAGAACCACAGCAACAGCCTGCAACTCAGGAGCCAATGGAATGCTGGGCAGACTTCCTCTTCCTGAATAAATGAGTCTACCTCTGCATTGCATGAGAGCTCCCAGGGTTTGTATATTGACTCTGTAGCACCTTATCCACTGCCCCCTCCTAAGCCAGAATGGTCAGCAGAAAGCAAGCAGCACTTGTTATTGCTGGCAACAACTACATACATATGTTTATATATGTATACAAACATACCTAGATAAAGATGATTTATAGATAGATGGATATATAGATAATGGATGGATGGATGGATTGATGGATGGATAGTAGGTGGATGGATGGATGAGTGGATAGATAGATAATGAATGGATGAATGGATGGATGGATAGATATAGGTGGATGAATGGATAGACATAGATAGATAGATAGATAGATAGATAGATAGATAGATAGATAGATA
>CAJQZJ010000148.1:2351050-2365630 GCA_907164525.1 Lophiomys imhausi | reverse complement strand
ATAGATAGATAGATAGATAGATAGATAGATAGATAGATAGATAGATAGATAGATAGACCCTCACCACTAGTAGTGGACAGGACATCTGGCCTTGATGGGGTCACAAGGACAGGAGAGCTGGCCTTGCCCCTCACATGCTGCAACACTGAGGAGAGCAGGCCCTGCACCTCATCTGGGTAGCACAGTAGAACTGTCCCTAGATGTGAGAGTTGCAGACCCAGAACCAGGGCTTTGAATTGGCCCATCCCAACATCTATTCCATGGATGAACTGCTGAGGTGCATGAAGAGGCCAGTTCTATAGACCCAAAACTAATAGGATCTCTATGGCACAGGGCAACAACAGGATATCTGAGAGGAACCCCAGTGAGATTCTAGCATTGACAAAGTAGCTTATGGCTGAGGCCTCATACCAGACCAAGGAACATTCACAAGCAAAAAAATTGTGAACAAAAGGGAATATTGTGGGACACACTGTGATACACTACAGCTTTTGCAATGAGATTTTTTTTTCTCTGTTGGGAGATGTTTCAAGGGTGGAGGCCCAGTCTAAGGGGGAGGTGAGAGATGAGTGGGATCAGGGTGCATGATGTGAAATTCATACACACACACACACACACACACACACACACACACACACACACCAATAAAAAGAGAAAAAAGGAAGATAGATAGATAGATCACATAGTTATAGACTGTTTTGGTTTTGGTAATAAAACATTCTGACCAAAAGTAGCTTAGGGAGGAGAGAGTTAATTTCAGTTTATACTTCCAGGTCACAGTCCATTGCCAATGGAACTCAAGACAGGTACTAAAGTAGAAACCAGGAAGGAATGTCTCTTGCTCCCTCTTGACTTGTGCTCAGCCAGGTTTCTTATATAACCCAGGAGTGGTATCACCTACAGCAGGTTAATATTCTGCATCGATCACCAATCAAGACAATTTTCCACAGACATGGCCACAGTCGATCAATACGATCTGATCAATCCCTCAATTGAGACTCCATCTTCTCAGGTGATTTTTGGTTGTGTCAGATGATAATAAAACTGCCAAGATGGATGGATGGATGGATGGATGGATGGATGGATGGATGGATGGATAAATAGATGACAGACAGACAGAAAGATATAGACACATACATACAAGGTACTTTAAAATTTAGTATAGTGTCAACCAAACAGATTTTTTTCCAACATTTATTTATTTCTTCAATTACATCTCAATCACAATTCCCCTCCCTCCTCACCCTTCCAGCCCCACCCTCCTACCCTCTTCCCCATCATTCTCCTATCTGCTTTTTTTAAATTTAGGGTATATCTTTTCCCCCCAACAACTCCCCCTTTTAGTCCAATAAAAGGCTCTTTTTCTTATAACAATAAATATAATACAAAGCAATAAGAACAATTAGGCAACAATTATGAAAATTATATGGTATAACATACATTCCCAATGTCCAGTCCATATGTATTTGGCAACTGATAATAATATTCTATTATCTATCTATCTCAATGAGTTTAAAGTTCTATACATAACTCAGTTTCCATCCTAACTTGCACCACCTACTTAAAAACATCTTCATGGACCTAGAACATCCTTTTAATTCCTAAAGAACTTAAAACTGAACTGTGAGACTATAACTATCTAGACTTCAACCACATCAGAGACCTGAGAAGGATAAATATATCTGAATAAACAGGAAATGCAGAGCCAACAGCTTCCAAAACTAAGAAATGACCGAGAGCTGGCTGCCTGGACAGTCCCCAATTTCTCTCTGTAATGTTGGAGCATCTATCTTCAGCCTTTAACCAAATGGTTTTATCAAGTTAAGTTTAGTTAGAGGAATGAGACTCACAAAAGAAATATTCATGAAGACCACTGAAGGACAAGAGGTGGTGGCTATAGGGTATGCCCTCAGGTAAATGTTGTCGGTGTTGCAAGCCCTGCAATGGGACAGGTACTCCTCTCTGCCAGTCACTGTTCTGAAGCCTGTCTCCTAGGACCCTTGTGTTCTAACAATCAAGCATCAGGGAAAAGGACAGTGACTTAGGACCCCACAAGCCTTGCCCCTGGGAACTGGTACCTGAGCGGATGAGGTTCAGGTAGGAAGCAAAGAACCGAAGGAAAAGCAAATCCACACCAGACACTTGACACGCGGCCACCGAGCTGGAGAAGGTGGCAGAGAGATGCCCAGGGCCTAATGTGGTGGGCGGGGGGTGAGGGGAGAAGAAGCCACGAAAAGCAAAGAAAATGACACAGGACATCAGCCGCTGTAAGTACATTCCTTGCTAATCAATCAGTTTTTACTGTGATGCCTCCAGCTCAGTTCATAAGGCTGGAAAGCAGCTTCAGCAGCGGTTTAAAATGTTTCCAGTTTAATAATCCCTGCTAATTGAAAGTAGCTCAGAAGCGGGGGGGGGGAGGGGGGGGGGGGGGGGGGGGAGAGCTGGGGGTGCAAAGGCAGTTTATGGCAGTGGAGAGGCCCCTAAGGGCAATGAAATAACCTTTAATGCTGGAGGGGAAACCCACTTCCTGGGCCCCAAATAACTAATTTCTATGACTGTCTGCCTTCCACTGAAGCCTTCTCTTCTTACGTTTTAATTGTGCAAAACAACTGCAGCGGAATTGCTGAGAAACCTGTTTTTAATCTGTGGAGAATTAGCCACCCCCTACTGCAAAAAAACGGGATCTTCTTTTTCCCCTTCGACGGAGAATTACGTTCATTTTTATAATTGTCCCTTGCTTTCAAATCACCTGATATGACAAAGGCGAGGCTACGCTACAGTTCATCTGTTCAACGGTGTCCTTATGAATCTGAGGCACCCATGCTTTAATGGAGAAACTGCCTGACTGAGGTAAATCATGTCACCTTGTCCCCAGCCATCGCGTTGGTTGCGGACATCTGCTGACCTAACCTGCAGAGCTTAAAACAAAAACGCCTTTACATGTGCAGCCTGAGATATTTGGTTCAAATGATGTCTTAATAGGTCATAATGAAAAGTAATTTTTAGCGTGAGACAAAGCTACCATGTGAGCAGACTTTTGACAGCTTTTAAACATACATAATTGTTTGGTATTGTAATTTAAACAGGTAAAAGACAGATTTTAGCACAAAAGCCTTAGTCCTGGTTTCTCTGGCTTTCTAGGCAAAACTAATGACTGGAGATATAGATAGAGGGAAAAAGACACGTGCCGGACGTGCTAGGGGTCAACTCGGCCGCCTTTCACCCTCTGCATTCACACACATACACACACACACACACACACACACACACACACACACACACCTGCCCCAGAAGGTAAATATAGGCATATGTGTCCTCTCTCCATAGATTTCTATTTCTATTTAGCCTCCCCAGACTTGTTACTTTGGTTTTTGAGAGAGTGCCATCACGTAACTCAGGCTGGCTTTGAACTCAGGATCCTCTCAACTTCCCCTCCTGAGTGCTAGGATTACAGGTGACTGCTGCCATGACACTTGGATCTGCCTCAGCTCTTTTAAAACGTCATCACCAAGAATGAAAGAAAATAAACAAACCTTAAGCCGTGATAGGTCCCGAGTTGGATCGCTGATAGGATGATAGCACCCATGGTCTATCAATCTGGCCCTAAGACAGGACAGTGAATCACCCCGGTGGGAGCACATACTGGGGGAGGTCTGGTCACTCCGGATTCAAACTACAACAGCTAAATCAAAGTGGTAGTTGTGAGGAAGTGAGAAAGCTGGGAGATGGAGCAAGGCCACCCATAACACAAAAGCAAGTCCTAGGACTTGTGTCAACTTAGAGAATTAAATCCGGAGTCTAGGAGCAAGTGAGAAAATAACCCGAGACGACAGATGATACTCACTGATAAATGGTCCCTGGGGGGAAAAACCAGTTCATGTCTCGAAACAAAAAAGCCCACGTATTTCCTCCTAAGTATTCCAAGGAATTCTTTCAATTCAGAGAGGCTGCAGGGGGTGTTTACATCCTAACACAAGGTAAAAGCAGAGGGAAAGAAAGGCCTTGCTGTCCAGCCAGTCTCCCATCTGGAGTGAAGGAACAGATTAAGATGAGGTTGCATTGCGGGACATACAAGCATCCAGGGAAACAGAAACACAACCAGGAAGGTGCTGTGCAGACCCTGAGCCTCCCGTCACCCTGTATGGGCACCTGTCTGCAGCTGCCCACAGCAGCCCTGCGGTGGAACCTACATGAGGTATACTGTGAGCATTTATATGGCTTCCCCTCTTCTTCCAAAGCCAGGAAGATCTGAAGCCCTGGAACTGGAAGGCCCTGGGAGTTCTAGGATCATTTATACAATGTGCTAATCACGCGTGGCCTTTGGGAGAAATTTCCCATCCAAACCAAAACACTGCTGAAGATTTTATAGACTACTGAACCAATAAGAAGCCTAAAATCCTAATTTACAACAAAATTTCACCCTGCTTCTATCTCCCAAAATTATACCCCTAAGTCATTAATGGTTTTTTGTTTGTTTTAACAGTAGCCTTTGCTTATATTCTAGGCTGTACACCCAGGAAAACCTTTCCCTCATATTATCCCACCCCTCCTGCCCTAGTTCACTTTTCTGTCACGTGATAAGACACTGACCAAAAGCAACTTAGGTGAGGAAAGTGTTTATCGAATTCCAGTTCACAGTCTATCATGGAGGGAAGCCAGGCAGAAACCTTGTTCCACTTTGCTTTCTATGGCTGTGAAAAACTCCATGACCAAAAGCAACTGGAGGAAGAAAGTATTTATTAAATATCTTAACAGTTTACAGATCATGAAGGGAAGTTAGGGCAGGAGCTCAAGACAGAACTCATTGAAGCAGAAGCCATGGAGGGGGTGCTGTTTACTACCTTGCTCTCCTGGCTTGCTCAGCCTGCCTTCTTATATAACCCAGGACCACCTGCCTGGGGTGGCACTGCCCACAGTGGGCTGGGCCCTCTCCATCAATCATAAAATTAAGAAGTTTCCCCACAACCTAATGAAACTGAAAAACTTTGTAAGGCAAAGGACACTGTCATTAGAACAAAATGGCAGCCTACACATTGGGAAAAGATATTCACCAACTCCACATTTGACAGAGGGCTAATATCGAAAATGTATAAAGAATTCAAGAAATTAAACACCAACAAATCAAATAATTCAAACAAAAAATGGGGTACAGAGCTAAATCCAGAATTCACAAAAGAGGAATATCTAAAGGCCGAAAGGCACTTAAGGAAATGTTCAATATCCTTGGTCATCAGGGAAATGCAACTCAAACACTCTGAGATTCGATCTCACACCCCTCAGAATGGTTAAGATCAAAAACCCAAATGATATCACATGCTGGCAAGATGTGGAGAAAAAGGAACACTCCTCCATTGCTGGTGGTCATGCAAACTTATATAGCCACTTTGGAAATAAATCTGGGGACTTCTTAGAAAATTGAGAATAGTTCTACCTCAAGACCCAGCCATACCCTTCCTGGGCATATATCCAAAAGATTCTCCACCAAACCATAAGGACATTGCCTCAACAATGTTCATAGCAGCTTTATTCACAATAGCCAGAAACTGGAAACAACCCAGATGTCCTTTAACTGAAGAATGGATAACCAAACTGTGGTACATTTACACAATGGAATAAATACTACACAGCTGTCAGAAATAAGGAAATCAGGCAATTTGCAGACAAATGGATGGAACCAGAAAAGCTCATCCTAAGGGAGCTGACTCAGATCCAGAAAGATACATATGTTATGTACTCTCTTATAAGTGGATATTAACCATATAGCATAGGACAACCATCCTACAACCCACAGACCCAAACAGACAGGAACCTAGCATAATTATACTATGAAAAACTCCATGCAGCAGTGAGTCATGGACCCTGTTGTATGTTAGTGGAACACCTTACCCTAGATGGACTGCCATATCAAGCCCCAGTATAAGAGGAAGCTCTGGGCCCTCACATGACTGATGAGCTGAGGGAGTTTGATATGTAGGGGCCCATCTTATCCGAGGAGAAGGAGAAGAGGGAAACAAGGAAGAGGGAGGGAGGGAGGGACCAGGAGGGGAGGTAACATGAAAAAATAAATTAATTTAAAAAAAGATTAACTGAACATAAGAAATATAATAAAAATAAAAAATAATACTTCAAATGATAGTTTACCAAAAGCATACCTGTCTTAATGGCATGAAATGAAAAATGATCTTAATTTCATGTTAGAATGTTAGACTGTAGATTGCCACTTACCTCACACCCTCTGGGATATCAGCTTGTAAGTTTTCTTCTTAGATGTAAGGGATATTTTCGCTGTTTGGTATTAAAAATTCAATTAAGAGATTTTAAATGCTGTGAGTAAATTAAGGGTTACTGCAGTTCAAACTTGTTTTTAAATCTCTAAGAGTTGAAGTAATTTGGCGCTAAGATAAAATATTTGAGCAGGGAGGTGTTATCCCATGTCTTTGATCCTAGAAAAGGCAGGTGGATCACAATAGAGTTAGTTGTCT
The DNA here is from genome assembly GCA_907164525.1 of Lophiomys imhausi. NCBI lineage: Eukaryota > Metazoa > Chordata > Mammalia > Rodentia > Muridae > Lophiomys > Lophiomys imhausi. The sequence goes on along the minus strand of CAJQZJ010000148.1, from coordinate 2,359,148 downwards.
TCTAAATTCTAGAGTTACAATGAACAGGGTGGTTATGGTTCACACCTTTAACCCCAAAATTTGTGAGGCATACACCTTTAATCCCAACACACTGGAGACAGAAATGTGAAGATCTTGAGTTTAAAGCCAGCCTTACACAGAGTAAGTTCCAAATTGAGAAAAACTTAGATCCCAGAATGGTGGTTCACCTTTAATCCCAACAATTGGGAGGTACACACCTTTGATTCCAACCCTTGGGAGGCAGAGGCAGGCACATAAGATATACAGTGATTTAAGTTTAAAAGTCGCTTGCAAAAGGCAAGCTGAAATTCAAAGTGAATGTCCCCTGTGATCGCAAAATATATACACTTAAAGATATATTTAGTTCAAAAATTTCAAAAGAATTTTTTAATCTCAATTGAAAGATAATACTTTTTATATTGTCAAAAAAACAATTTTCTCTAGGAAAGATATTACCTGCCATAAAAGTAACAAAAAAGGGTTAGGATTAGGGAATTATTCTGAACCTTTCCAGGAAATTAAAACCATCCAACTAAGGAGTCCAGGGACAACTGGGCAACTTAAACTTCTGAAGAAAAGGTACCAGACACCAAAGGAGACAAGATAAGTAGCCCAGATGATCTAGCCTCACAGACTGCCTCAATAGCTATTTCCTCAAAAATCTACATCCAGAACAACTTCAAAACAGCTAGCTAAGATGGTCCAGTGAGAAAGATCTCCCATGCTCATGGACAGGTAGGATCAACATAATAAAAATGGCCATCTAACAAAAGCAATATACAGATTCAATGCAATCCCTGTCAAAATACCAACAATTTTTTACAGACCTTCAAAGAACAATTCTCAACTTCATATGGAATAACAAAAAACCCAGAATAGCTAAATATTTCTTGTATAATAAAAATACACCATGGGGGAGATCCAAGATGGCGCCGACCATAGAGCAGTGCATCTGAGTAGTAGGTGAATGAGATTAGTCACTGTGGAGTGAATGTGAGGTCCCCTAGCCTACAGTGAAACACAGACGGTGTCTGAATTCCCACAGCGATCATTGAGACCAGTCACCAGGTAAAACAGCCCACGCAGTTCCCGGGAACACAACCCTGAGATCAGCCAGCTCCGTCACCGGTCTGGAGAGGAGCTCTGGCTAGAGATCTAGCCCAGGAGTGGATCCAGCCCATGGCTCCAGCCACAGACCAGCGGCCCGCCTGTCTGTCTGATATCCAGCCTGCACTCGAGCTTCACCACAAAAGCAAAGGTTAGTGAGATTATTTTTTTCCGAAGATTCCAACATGGTGGCACAGTGTGCACTGTAGCGGAGAGGCAGAGACCTAACCCAGTCACAGCAAAGCAATTAGGAGCCAAGACTGCCTGCAAACAGAGCACGTGACAGTGTGTTCTCCACAAATACAGGGGCGGGTGGGTCACTCACCCTAGCACCCAAGCATCTGAGGCAGTCAGCAACAGGTGCACTGAGGCTGGCATCTGTTGTGGGTGGAGCTCCCTGCCTGCATAGTCAGCCCAGCTGGGGAGCCAGAACGACTGGGTCAGTGAGAGGAGAACACAGACCCAACCACAGCTCTACCTGCCTTTCTGAGGAGACCTGTCAGCTCCCAGGTCCTCAGAGGCTAGCCCTCTCCCCACTCCAATCCCCTCTATATTGGTCCAATTGGGTCACAAGCAGTTGAGGAGAGCGGCAGCCACTCTCCTCTCCGAGAGCCAGTCAGTCTATTACAGGAACCTGCCCAACATCTGGAGGTAAACACCAGGATCTCAGGATCAGCCAACCCCCAGGGCAGGGAGTTTTCCTGAGCACCAAGATCAGGTAACAAAAGAAACAAACAGATAACACCTGGGTCCATCTGATGACAAAAGGTCAGCGCAAGAACATGGTAAAAAAAAAAAAAAAAAAAAAAAAAAACAATAGGATGTCTCCAGATCCTAGCCATAATGCTACAGACAACTCTGGACAGCTGAACCCAACTGAAGCAAAGGAAAATGACCTTAATCCTACGCTTATATTAATAATAGAAGGCCTAAGGGAGGAAATAAAATACCTCAGAGAGCAACAACAAAGTACTGCAAAGGAGGTGATGGAAATGAATAAAGCGCTTAAAGGAATGGAAGACCTGAAAAGGGAAGTTGAAGCAATGAAGAAAATCCAATCTGAGACATCCATAGAACTGGAAAACCTTAAGAAAAGAATCAGAACTACAGACACTAGCATCACCAACAGAATACAAGAGATGGAAGAAAGAATTTCAGGCTCAGAGGATAAAACTGAAGAAATGGATACATCTGTCAAAGAAAATGTCAAATCTAAAAAAGTCCTGACACAAAACCTTCAGGAAATCAAGGACAAAATGAAAAGACGGAATCTCAGAATAATAGGAATACAAGAAAGAGAAGAGTCCCACCTCCATGGACCAGAAAATATCTTCAACAAAATCATTGAAGAGAATTTCCCAAATCTAAAAAAAGAGATGCCTATAACTGTACAAGAAGCTTACAGAACCCCAAATAGATTAGACCAGAAAAGAAAATCTTCCCGCCACATAATAATCAAAACACTAAATGTACAGAACAAAGAAAGAATTTTAAAAGCTGCTAGGGAAAAGGGTCAAGTAACATATAATGGCAAACCTATCAGAATCATACCTGACTTTTCTTCAGAGACTCCAAAACCCAGAAGGGCCTGGACAGACGTCTTGCAGACCCTAAAAAACCACAAATGCCAGGCCAGACTACTATTCCCTGCAAAATTGTCAATCAACATAGATGGAGAAAACAAGATATTCCATGACAAAGCTAAATTCAAACAATATCTATACACAAATCCAGCTCTACAGAAGATGTTAGAAGGAAAACTTCAACCCAAAGAGGTTAACTACACACAAGAAAGCACAGGAAGCAAATAGCATGCCTGCAGCAAAACCAAAAGAAAAGAAGCTCACTCACACACTATTTCTACCAACATCAAGATGGCAGGAAGTAACAATCACTGGTCATTAATATCTCTCAACATCAATGGACTCAATTCCCCAATAAAAAGGCACAGGCTAGCATAATGGATGCGAAAACAGAATCCCACATTTTGCTGCTTACAAGAAACACACCTCAGCAAAAAAGATAGACATTATCTCCAAGTAAAGGGCTGGAAAAAGATATACCAAGCAAATGGACCCAAGAAAAAAGCTGGAGTAGCAATTCTAGTATGCAACAAATTGGATTTTCAACCAACATTAATCAAAAGAGATGGGGAAGGACACTATATACTCATCAAAGGAAAAATCCACCAAGATGAAATTTCAATACTAAACATCTATGCCCCAACTGTAAGACCACCCACATTCATTAAAGAAACACTACTGAAGCTCAAATCCCACATTGAACCTCACACATTAATAGTGGGAGACTTCAACACACCACTCTCACCACTGGAGAGATCAACAATGCAGAAACCAAACAGAGAAATAATGAACCTCACAGATGTCATGAATCAAATGGACCTAATTGATATCTACAGAACATTTCACCCCAAAACAAAAGAATACACTTTCTTCTCGGCACCTCACGGAACCTTCTCCAAAATCGACCATATAGTCGGTCACAAAGCAAGCCTCAACAGATACAGGAAAATTGAAATCACTCCTTCTAACTTATCAGACCATCATGGAATAAAGCTAGGCTTCAACAATAACCAAAACAACAGAGTGCTTGCAAAAACATGGAAACTGAACAACTCTCTCCTCAATGACCTCTGGGTCAGGGAAGAAATAAAAAAAGAAATTAAAGTCTTCTTAGAACTCAATGAAAATGAAGGTACAACATACCCAAACTTATGGGAAACATTGAAAGCAGTGCTAAGAGGAAAGTTTATAGCTCTAAGTGCCTTCAAAAAGAAACTGGAGAATTCCTATACTAGCCATCTAAAAGAACACCTGAAAGAGCTAGAACAAAAAGAAGCAAACACTCCCAAGAGGAGCAGACGAGAGGAAATTATCAAACTCAGGGCTGAAATCAACAACTTAGAAACAAAAAGAACAATACAAAGAATCGACAAAACCAAGAGCTGGTTCTTTGAGAAAATCAACAAAATAGACAAGCCCTTAGCTAAACTAACTACAAGGCAGAGGGAAAATACCCAAATCAACAAAATCAGAAATTAAAAGGGGGAAATAACAACAGACATTGAGGAAATCCAAAGAATCGTTAGGTCCTACTTCAAAAACTTGTACTCCACAAAATTGGAAAATCTAAATGAAATGGACAATTTTCTTGATAGATTCCACCTACCAAGGTTAAATCAAGAACAGGTAAACAAATTAAACAGTCCTATAACCCTTAAGGAAATAGAAGAAGTCATTAGAAGTCTTCCAACCAAAAAAAGCCCAGGCCCAGATGGTTTCAGCACAGAATTCTACCAGACATTCAAAGAAGAGCTAACACCAATATTCTTCAAACTCTTCCACAACATAGAAACAGAAGGAATACTGCCAAACACATTCTATGAGGCCACAGTTACCCTGATACCTAAACCTCACAAAGACCCAACGGAGAAAGAAAATTTCAGACCAATTTCCCTTATGAACATGGATGCAAAGATACTTAATAAAATACTTGCAAACCGGATCCAAGATCACATCAGAAGTATCATACACCATGATCAAGTAGGCTTCATCCCAGGGATGCAGGGGTGGTTCAACATTAGAAAATCCATCAATGTAATCCACCACATAAACAAGCTGAAAGAAAAGAACCACATGATTATCTCATTGGATGCTGAAAAAGCTTTTGACAAAATACAGCACCCTTTCATGATAAAAGTCTTAGAGAGATCAGGCATACAAGGACCATACTTAAAAATAATAAAAGCAATTTACAGCAAGCCAATAGCCAACATCAAACTAAATGGAGAGAAACTTAAAGCATTTCCTCTAAAATCAGGGACAAGGCAAGGCTGCCCACTCTCTCCATATCTCTTCAACATTGCACTTGAAGTTTTAGCTAGAGCAATAAGACAACTAAAAGAGATGAAGGGGATACAAATTGGAAAGGAAGAAGTCAAAGTATCCCTATTTGCAGATGATATGATAGTATACATCAGTGACCCCAAAAATTCCACCAGAGAACTTCTACAGCTGATAAACTCCTTCAGCAAGGTGGCCGGATACAAAATCAATTCAAAAAAATCAGTAGCCCTTCTTTACACAAAAGATAAATGGGCTGAGAAAGAAATAAGGGAATCAACACCCTTCACAATAGCCACAAATAATATAAAATACCTGGGGGTAACTCTAACCAAGCAAGTGAAAGACCTGTATGATAAGAACTTCAAGACCCTGAAGAAAGAAATTGAAGAAGATATCAGGAGATGGAAAGATCTCCCTTGTTCATGGATAGGTAGGATCAACATAATAAAAATGGCAATCTTACCAAAAGCAATATACAGATTCAACGAAATTCCTATGCAAATACCAACTCAATTTTTTACAGATCTGGAAAAAACAATTCTCAACCTCATATGGAATAACAAAAGACCCAGAATAGCTAAATCAATCATGTACAATAACAGAACATCTGGAGGTATCACCATCCCGGATTTCAAGCTGTACTACAGGGCAATAGTAATAAAAACAGCATGGTACTGGTATAGAAACAGACCAGTTGACCAATGGAACCAAATTGAAGACCCAGAAATAAACCCACACACTTATGGTCACTTAATTTTTGATAAAGAAGCCAAAAACATACAATGGAAAAAGGAAAGCATCTTCAATAAATGGTGCTGGTCTAACTGGATGTCAACATGTAGAAGAATGCAAATAGATCCATACTTATCACCCTGTACAAAACTTAAGTCTAAGTGGATCAAGGACCTCAACATAAATCCAGACACACTAACATTAATAGAAGAGAAAATGGGGAAAAGCCTTGAAATCATTGGCACTGGTAGCAACTTCCTGAATAGAACACCAATAGCTCAGGCACTAAAACAAACAATCAATAAATGGGACCTTATAAAATTGAAAAGCTTCTGTAAGGCAAAGGACACTGTCCTTAGAACAAAACGGCAGCCTACAGAGTGGGAAAGGATCTTCACCAACCCAACATCTGACAGAGGGCTAATATCCAAAATATATAAAGAACTGAAGAAATTAAACACCAAAGAATCAAATAACCCCATCAATAAATGGGGTACAGAGCTAAACCGAGAATTCACAGAAGAGGAATCTCTAAAGGCTGAGAGGCATTTGAGGAAATGTTCAACATCTTTGGTTATCAGGGAAATGCAACTTAAAACAACTCTGAGATTCCATCTCACACCTGTCAGAATGGTTAAGATCAAAAACTCAAATGATAGCACATGCTGGCAAGGATGTGGAGAAAGGGGAACACTCCCCCATTGCTGGTGGGACTGCAAACTTGTGCAACCACTTTGGAAATCAATCTGGAGATATCTTAGAAAATTGGGAATAAATCTACCTCAAGACCCAGCCATACCCCTCTTGGGCATATATCCAAAAGATTTGAAAGGAAACCACAAGGACATTGCCTCAACAATGTTCATAGAAGCTTTATTTGTAATAGCCAGAAACTGGAAACAACCCAGATGTCCATCAACTGAAGAATGGATAAAAAAAACTGTGGTACATTTACACAATGGAATACTACACAGCTATCAGAAATGAGGAAATCATGCAATTCAAAACCAAATGGATGGAACTAGAAAAGCTCATCCTAAGTGAGCTGATGCAGTCCCAGAAAGATAAACATGGTATATATTCCCTTACAAATGGATATTAACCATACATCAGAGGATAATTATCCTACAACCCACACACCCAAATAGATAGGAACCTAGCATATCTATCCTAGGAAAAATTCTACCCACCAGTGAGTCATGGAATCTGCTGCAGGTTAGTGGAACCCCACACCCTAGATGGTGTGCCTTATCAAGCTCCAGTACGAGTGGAAGCTCTTGGGCCTCATATGACGCAAGATCTGAGGGAGTATGATATGTGAGGACCCACCTCATCTGAGGAGAAGGAGAGTACCAAGTAGAGGAACAAGGAGGGAGGGAGGGAGGGAGGGAGGGAGGGAAGGAGAGAGGGAGGGAAGGAGAGAGGAAGAGAGGGGCCAAGAGGGGAGGAGGGAGGAAACTATGTTCTAGAAGTAAATAATACTTTTTTAAGAAAAGAGTTAATAAGCTTAAAAATATAATAAAAATACAATATAAAATTTTCAAACTATAATTTACCTTACTGGCATGAAAGGAAAATGGCCTTAATTTCAGATTAGAATGCTAGACTGCAGGTGGCTACAGAGATTACACAAACTTGATAGCAGCTTAAAAGTTTTTGTTTTTTTGTTTTTGTTTTTGTTTTTTTTTGTTTTGTTTTTTTGTAGAGGTATAGGCTATTTCCATGGTTTGGCATTAAAAAGCAGGTAACAGGTTTAAAACACTGTAAATAAATTAAAGGTGACAGCTGTTCAACCTGGTTTTACAAACCTCCAAGAGTTGAAAAAACTTAGATCTAAGGTAAAATAATGCATGGTGTTAGCCCATGCCTTTACCTCCAGTAGAGACAGGAGGATCACTATAGAGTTAGTTGTCTTATAAATTCTAGAGTTACAAGAAACAGGGTGGTGATGGTGCACACCCTTAGTCCCATCATTGGGGAAGAATACACCCTTAATCCCAACACACTAGAGACAGAAACCGGCAGATCTCAGAGCTCAAGGTCAGCCTGATAGAAAACAAGCTCTAAACAGAGAAAAACTTTGATCCAGGGGTGGAGGAGCACATCTTTAATCCCATCAGTTGGGAACCACATGTCTTTGATCCCAAAATTTAGAATGCAGAGACAGGCACATAGGATTTGGAAAGATTTAAGTTTAAAAGCTACTTACAAAAGGCAGGCTGCAATTCAAACAAATTGTCCTTTGAGATCTCAAAATATATACACTAAAGGTTTGTTTAGCTCCAAAATATCAAAATAATTTCTTCTTTAATCCGGATTGAAAGGTAATACTTTATATCTTGTCAAAAAAAACAAATTTGCTCCAGGAAAATTATTACCTGACCCCCCCCCCC
>CAJQZJ010000148.1:2293586-2323348 GCA_907164525.1 Lophiomys imhausi | reverse complement strand
CCCAGCCCCTCACTGGGGGATTCTAGGCAGGGGCTCTACCACTGAGCTATAACACACATACACCAACCCTTTGTTTGTTTGTTTGTTTGTTTGTTTGTTTGTTTGTTTGTTTGTGACAACATTTCACTATGTAGCCCAGACTGGCATTCACTCAACTTCTGATCTTCCTGACCTTGCCTCCTGAGTTCTGGGATAACAGGTGTGTATCACTATGTCCTGATGGTTTTTTTTTTAATATGAAAAGAAATTAAAGTTTTTACTGAATTATCTTGATTTATGATAATTTGATATTTTAGCAATTTTTCAGCTGAGGGAATCCTTTAAATGGGATCCTAAAATATGTATGCCAAAGTGGTTCTCACATTGAAAGCTCCTCATAACTATTTATTTATCTGTGATTTAACGTGAATGAAGTACTTGGAAATTAAGAATAACCTAGAAGCATTCTTCAGTCAACTCTGGGTGAAAGCAGTCTGCCACATCTGGCTACAAGGAACAGCATAGCCTGGCTGGTCTGCAGGCCCCACGGCTCAAGATGGGCAGCTGTAACTCTTATTCACAGCTCCAACTCACCAGTACGTGGGAATGGGCTTGTCTGCATGAATGTAGTTCATGCTATTAGTCATTATGTGGGGTTCCTTTTAAGCATAGTAATGTTTCCTTCCATGATTACATATGTGAAGGCCAACAAAGTAAATGTTATGTTTATTTTAACATTTATGATGCATGCATGTGCATATGAGACCAAGGAGCCAGCCTGGAGTGTCATTCTTCATGTACCATCTACCTTGGTTTTGTTTGTTGTTTGTTTGGATTCTTCAGCGGGGCCGGCCAGCTAGCAAGACCCAGAGATCTGCCTGTCTCCACATCATCTGTGCGTGGATTACAATGTGTGCCACTCTTCCTGGCTTTTAATGTGGATTTAGGGGCTCATGTTTGTATGGCAAGCACTTTACCACCCAGAGTTCTCCACAGTCCCATCTATTATGTTTCTTCCCATCTGTTATATTTCTGGATTGTGAATGAAAGGAATTTGGGTGTATGGAGGAAAGAGCATGTGGGGACAGTGCCTCTGCATAAGAACTGTAGTGTGCTCACCTGTGTCCTGAAGGCCCTTGAAACACACCAAGCATGTTCAGCTACCTATGCCAGTCTTTGAGGGGCTGGACTCTTTCTAGTCCATCTATCTCTCTCAGAGGGTCATATTTTCAGTGTAGCATGAAAATATGTCTCCATGCAGGGCTTGCAGTCACACCCTGTCCTACTCCTTGCTTATTGTCCATGCCCTGGTACCAGTGAGGAAGCCCCAGGAATAAAGGAAGTGTCCCTCAGCTTCCCTGCTCCCCTTCGGCATGGCACCTGGCAAACACAATGACTGCTCAGGTTGGTGCCTGAGCAGCCAATCAACTGTGAATTCAGAAACTCCTGCAACATAGGAGCAAAGGAGGGGGCTGATCTAACACATGTTGAGTTCTGAGGCTGAAGCTAGAAGGAAGAACAGGAAATTAAAGCCACCAGGAAAGGCAGGACTTTCAAGCAGACAGGGTCTGGAGGTCATTGTTTTGACAGAAGCAGCAGCAGGAGTCTGTCATCTAAGCCCCCCAGCAGGTAGATGGTTAAGGGGTCTTAAAGTATTTGAGTTTATCTGAGGTGGGCAGGCAGTGACATGGGACCTGTTGTATTCTCTAGAAATATCACCATGGTTGCCACAGAGAGGTGAAGAACTGAGTGTCTGGGGGGGGGGAGGATGGAAAGGGGGAAATGGTGATAGCCTGTTTTCTTTGATGTTCTGGAAAGAACTGAGGCTCAAATGAAGAAGAGCTCACATCCCCCCACATCCCCTAACAACTAGAATTGCCACTGGTCCTTTAAGACAAGGCATGGGTAGGATCAGAAGGGAAGGAGGGAGATCCAAATCTTCTTAACAGTGGGCAATCAGCAGGGCCAGGCCTGAGATTATGTGAGAAAGAGGCTGCAAGCAGAAGGACATGGGTGGCTCAGGTCAAGAATCTCCTATCCAGGAGGATCCAAGATGGCGGCAGCCAGCGTGGACGTATTTTGATTTCGGGGTCAACAGTCACAAGGTGGCAAGTGTTGCAGGATGCTGTACAAAGGGCACGAACCCTTCTAAATCTCACCCTGCTACACAGGGACCACGGAAGATGCCTGGGCAGGACATCCCTTCCAACTCTCGGACACGCTAGGAAGCCTCTGGACCCGGGAATCGGGATAACCCATCCCCGCAAAAGGAGAAATACCCGGGTAAGTCCCAACCTAATACCCAGCCGGCAGATTCAGAAACCACACAGAGATAATCCCCACCCTGCTGGGCACTCCCAGGTCTCACACAGACAATCCAATTATCTGGAAAAGGTTGCGACCCTTGGAAGTGAAGTAGCTCCACTGCAAAGCTCCTTCAGATCCCAGTCTGTCACAGGCCAGCTTCCAGCCTCGGGAGCAGCAAGGCTATTGGAGCTGAACTGCAGATTTACCCCCTACAGGAACCAACCCCGGGCAAACTGTGAGATATTTGAAACTGTCCTATATCGAACTTTTGTACTAGTAAGGGCCCTTCCGGAGGGGAATCAGAGCTTACTTGTGCACAGCTCCGCCACCTGAATTAATTAGGTCCCCACCTGGGAGGCGGGACTGAATGACTCTCCTTATAGGGGTGGAGTAAGGCAACTCCTACACCACAGTGCCCCCTTTGGACCCAAGTCCAGAAGACAGCAAACAAAAAAAAAAATTCCTCATGGCCAGAGGCCAGAGACAAAAAAAAAAAAAAAAAAACAGAGCGAAATGTCTCCAACAAAAGAAAGCAATGCCTGAACCACCTCACCACAACTGAAACACATGAAAACGATGACAATTCTACGTTATGGAAAGTGATAAAGTCCCTTCAAGAAGAACTTAAAACTATGAAGGAATTCAAAGAAGCCACATGCTTTAGCATGGATTTCTACCGGACCTTAAAAGAGGAGCTAACACCAATAGTTTTCAAACTCTTTCACAAAATAGAATCTGAAAGAACATTGCCAAACTCATTCTATGAGGCCACAATCACCCAGATTCCTAAACCACACAAAGACCCAACAAAGAAAGAGAACTTCAGACCAATCTCCCTCATGAACATAGATGCAAAAATACTTAATAAAATACTAGCAAACCGAATTCAAGAACACATCAAAAGTATCATACACCATGATCAAGTAGGATTCATCCCAGGGATGCAGGGATAGTTCAACATATGAAAATCTATCAACGTCATTCACCATATAAACAAGATGAAAGAAAAAAAACCACATGATAATCTCACTAGATGCAGAAAAAGCATTTGACAAAATTCAACACCCCTTCATGCTAAAAGTTCTGGAGAGAACGGGCATACAAGGGCCACACCTAGAAATAATAAAGGCAATATACAGCAGGCCAGTGGCCAACATCAAAATAAATGGTGAGAAACTTGAAGCATTTCCTCTAAACTCAGGGACAAGACAAGGATGTCCACTTTCACCATATCTCTTCAATATAGTACTTGAAGTTCTTGCTAGAGCAATAAGACAACTAAAGGACATCAAGGGGATAAACATCGGAAATGAAGAAGTCAAATTATCCCTATTTGCAGATGATATGATAGTATACATAAGCGACCCCACAAATTCCACCAGAGAACTCTTACAGCTGATAAACACCTTCAGCAAAGTGGCTGGATACAAAATTAATTCAAAAAAATCAGAAGCCCTTCTTTATACAACAAACAAAAGGGCTGAGAAAGAAATAAGGGAAACAACCCCTTCACAATAGCCACAAACAACATAAAGTACCTGGGGGTAACTCTAACCAAGCAAGTAAAGGACCTGTAAAACAAGAACTTCAAGCCCTTGAAGAAACAAATGGAAGAGGCCTTTAGAAGATGGAAAGATCTCCCATGCTCATGGATAGGTAGGATCAACATAATAAAAATGGCCATCCTACCAAAAGCAATATATAGATTCAATGCAATTCCTATCAAAATACCAACACAATTTTTTATAGACTTGGAAAGAGCTAGTCTCAATTTCATATGGAACAACAAAAAGCCCAGAACAGCTAAATCAATCCTGTACAATAAAAAAACATCTGGAGGTATTACCATCCCAGATTTCAAGCTGTACTACAGAGCAATAGTTGTAAAAACATCATGGTATTGGTGTAGAAACAGACCAGTAGATCAATGGAATCAAATTGAAGATCCAGAAATAGACCCACACACTTATGGCCACCTAATTTTTGACAAAGAAGCCAAAACGGCACAATGAAAAAAGGACAGCATCTTCAACAAATGGTGCTGGTCCAACTGGATGTCCACTTGTAAAAGAATGAAGTTAGACCCATACTTATCACCTTGTACAAAACTTGAGTCCAAGTGGATCAAAGACCTTAACATAAGGCCGGTCACACTAAATCTACTAGAAGATAAAGTGGGAGAAACCCTCGAACTAATTGGCACAGGCGACAACTTCCTGAACAGAACACCAACAGCTCAGGACTTGAGATCAACAATCAATAAATGGGACCTCATGAAACTGAAAAGCTTCTGTAAGGCAAAGGACACTGTCATTCTAACAAAACGGCAGCCTACAGACTGGGAGAAAATCTTCACCAACCCCACATCTGACAGAGGGCTAATATCCAAAATCTACAAAGAACTCAAGAAATTAAATGCCAAGAAACCAAATAATCCAATCAAAAAATGGGGGACAGAACTAAATAGAGAATTCACAAAGGAGGAATCCCTAATGGCTGAGAGACACTTGAAGAAATGCTCAACATCTTTAATCATCAGAGAAATGCAACTCAAGACGACTCTGAGATTCCATCTCACACCTGTCAGAATGGCTAGGATCAAAAACTCAAATGACAGCACATGCTGGCGAGGGTGTGGAGAAAGGGGTACCCTACTCCATTGCTGGTGGGAGTGCAGGCTTGTGCAACCACTATGGAGGTCAGTCTGGCGATATCTTAGAAAACTTGGAATAGCTCTGCCTCAGGACCCAGCCATACCACTTCTGGGTATACACCCAAATGCCTCTTCACAGAATCATAAGGAAGTTTCCTCATTTATGTTTAAAGCAGCCTTATTTGTAATAGCTAGAAACTGGAAACAATCCAGATGTCCCTCCACCGAATAATGGGTTAAAAAACTGTGGTACATCTACACAATGGAATATTATTCAGCTATCAGAAACAATGAAATTATGCAATTTGCAGCCAAATGGATGGAACTAGAAAAGCTCATCCTGAGTGAACTAACCCAGACTCAGAAGGACACATATGGCATCTATTCACTTATAGTAGGATTTTAGCTATATAGTAGAAGGTATCAATACTACAACTAACACACCAAAGGGAACTTGGACATAGACTTCTTATTTTTAATTTTTATTTTTTATTTATTTTTTATATATTAGTTATATTTTTTTCTATTTTTTAGTCTTTTTATCTATTGTATGCTTATTGATTTGTTTGTTTAGTAGTTCTCTCTCTCAGGCAACGAGACACTTTTCACTGATGGTACTGCTTCATAGATCCCCAATGAATGAAGAGGCTCTTGGCCCTCATACGACCTCTCAACTGAGATGAGGGACTGTTATATAAGGACACCCCACCCCAGAGAAATGGGATGGAAGGGTTAGGAGGTAAAGAAAAAAAATGAAATGTGATGTTTCGGCCTTTTACTACTAACTGTCATGAACTGTTTAGGCTAATTAAGAAATGCAAACTAATGGTTATGCAAGCCAGTCATTCTGTTAGGTACTATGATAGCCTATTATAGTTACTTGCTAAGCTAATCAGAAATAAACCTGCTAAGAGACAAGCAACATCTGCTCACCCTAATATAAGAGATAGATAGGGCCTCTTCAAAAACCTCAAGAGATCTGCAGAATATGGCATTCAAAGATGTTTTCGTAACTTTAGATTTTTTTTTATATCAAAACATATCAACTCCTGACAGCACCCCCTATTCTCCTCCAAGTAGAAGATGAGCATCGAAGAATCTCCAGTGGGAGATGATTGAATTAGTCGCAAGCCTATCTCTTGGTAGGAAAAGCCCCTTGCTCCAACTGTAGACAGAATGCTGTCCAAAAAGGACAAAACCTGGAATCAGGTAAGTCAACAGCCTAGCTCTGCCAAGACAGGGTAGGTAAGTCCTTCATAACTCCTGCTCTACAATCAATGTCTGTCAGAGAAGCAGGGCCAAACGACTGAAGAGCGATGCCGTAATGTATGGAGAGAAAATGGAAACTGTCCAGGAAGCCACTGGTATGTCATTTCTTAGTTTGGGAAGCTGCAGACCCTGTACTTCCTATAAAATCAGATATATTTATCCCTCTCAGGTCTCTGAGGTGATTGAAGAACAGATAGATAAAGTCTCATAATTAAATTTTGAGTTGTTTAGGAGTCAAGAGAGTGTTATACATCTAAGAAGATACTTTTAAAATTGTGTTGCAATTAGTATGAATGTTGAGTCAGATATAGAACTTTAAACTCATGGAGATGTTTAGATAGTAGAATGTTAAAGTCAGGTACCAAATACATATGGACTGGACATTGGGAATGTACGTTAAGCCATATAACCCTCATAACTGTGGCCTAATTACCTCTGTTGTACTGTATTGTATTTATTATTATAAGAGAAAGAGCCATTTGTTGGACTGAAAGGAGAAACTGTAGGGGGAAATAAGATATACCTTAAACTTAAAAGAAAAAAAAGGGAAGAGGATGGGGGGTTGGGGTGGGAGGGTGGAACTGGAGGGGGAATAGGGAGGGGACTGCGATTGAGATGTAACTTGAAGAAATAAAAAATAAAGGAAAAAAAAAGAAAGAAAGAAAAAAAAAAAAGAATCTCCTATCCAAGATGCTGAGTTGAAGGGGCACTACCAGAAACACACAGAGGCTGGGTTGGTCTGCTTGTACTGCCCTTTTCTTCACGCACAGCAGGGGAGGCTGCAAGAGATTTCTAAGGACTAACTCAGATCTAAAAACTAACTTCTTTCAGCAAAAGACCATGAGAGCCACTGATTCTTGAATCAAAAGCAGGTTGGTAAAGGAACTACTGAAAGCCAAGCCAGCCCCACTGAGTCCCAGGAACCTAACAGCTGCCCTGGGACACAGACATGGCTCAGAAACTGGGAGGTGCTCCAGGGAACTCCCCCCTTACCCCTCCCTACAAGACCAGCACTTGTCACCCTGTCCCCAACAAAGCTGCTAATGTAGGTAGTCTCTGGGGATAGGGAGCAAGGGGCAAACTTTGAATCTTTACATGCCACAAAGAAGAAAATCAATTCCAGTGCCTGAGGGAGGGAATGACTACAAGGGAAGGTCACCAGCCACTACAAGTAGCTTGTCTGAGGCTCGATGGGGTGGAGGGGGCGGAAATGGCTCCAACCAAAGTGAGTATTCTCTGGGGTCCACAGCAAACCGCTCTTCCCTAAGAATAATATATAGGTGTGTGGGGTGCAGCAGGGCCACAGGAATGTATAGGTGTGTGGGGTGCGAGCAGGGCCACACAAAGGAGGAGGTTCTTGTAATTCCCAACCATGTCAGAAGTACAAATTCTGCTTCCTGCCACAGGAGCGAAGTGTCTACTTTAGCCAACGAAATCTGACTCATGGTCAGTGTTGAAGGAGTCAGCTGACATTTTTAGCATTGCTGTCACAGTGGAAATGGGGTATTGAGCCTGGGGTGGAAGAGACACCCCTCCAGCAGCTCAGCAGCTCAGCAGCTCAGTTGTAGCACTTGGTGGTTAACATCAGCTTTTCCTTGTGCGTTTCCATACAAGGATGCTAAATCAAGACATTGGATTTGACTTCCAGATCCATTGTGGGGAGGGTAGAAGACTCCACCTCTACTCCAGAGCCTTGCATCACCCTGAAGCCAACATCTTAACCTGAACCTAGCATATCATGCACCAGGAGGCATCTGGAGCCCACTCTTCCATTAAAGTGATAAAAAAAAAGAGGGGTGGGTAGACAGACTTCAGAGATCAAAGAGAAAGATGCTTCCCAGGTCTGTTGAACCTACCACTATCCAGATGTGAGAGCACATTCAAACTCTTTTTATGACATAGAGATAATTTCTGCTTTATTTCTTGATACTCAGAGAAGTCCGTGCAATGGAGTGTAGCAGTCCCCAACACTTGCTGGCTTCAATATAAAATGGTCCCCTCAAGGTTTATGTGTTGATCCTCAGCCACGACTGGTGGCAGTCATGTGGATGAATCTGATGGGCCATGCCCTCTCCACTGTGGTGGACTGAAATGTCTATGTACCATAAGTTAAAAATAAATGTCCTGTAAGTAGTGTCTGTCAGATGTCTGTTAACGGCAGTAAAGAGGTGACTAACACACAGCCATACTTGGGGTCATAAAAGGCAGTGAGGCGTCCAGAATGAGAAGACCCCATTGAGAAAGTGGTCATGTACACAGGAAGGCACAGTGTGTGGGAAGGGCTGTACCAAGGGAGGGCCATGGACCAGAAGCCAGATCCCCACAAAGCCACCGTCTGAAGCCACACCCTAACACTGTCCACAGCCTGAAGAGAATTAAAATGAAATTAAAAACTGCTGGAATGGTACCACCACCACAATCCATAAAAGAACGAAGAATTGGACTCCACCAGAATTAAAAACGTCTGCTCACAAAGGGATAACATTCAGCGAATTAAAGGACAAGCCGCAGCTTGTAAGAAAATATTTGCAAGTCACATATTTGACACAGGACTTGAATCCAGATTGTTATAAAGAATTCTCAAAACCCAGCAATGAGAAAATAAGCAACCTAATAAAAAGTCAACAAAACTTTTAACAGATACTTAGCCAGCATGAACAAATAGCAAATAAAGCATATATAAGAGGTGTGCAGTATCATTAGACATTAAGGCAAATTAAAGCCACAGTGAGATATCACTGTATCCCTATTGTATTAGCTAAAATACAGAAATAAAAGACATAAAAGCACATGCTCATGAGGGTGCATAGCAACTGGGATTTGTGGGAGTTGTTCCTTCAAGATTTTGCATATGTTGATATTTCAAGGTTATCAAGTTGTCTGGGCAGATTTACTGCAATGTCTGGGTACCACTACCTCCCTTGAACCCCTGAAGAATCTTTCTGTTTGATCCCTGCTATGCAGGAAATTGAAAATTGATGTTCTCATTGAAACCCCGAGTCCAGATATTTTGTGACAAATTCATACCTAGTTACCATAAAGTGAAAACAAACTGACTGTTTTTTCAAGGAGCCAATGAAAAGCAAACTGTGAAGCATTCAACCAATGGAGTACTATTCAGCAATGAAAAGGGATAAAGTACTGATGTATGCTATGGGGGCGAATTTGAAATGTATGGTGCTAAATGGGAACTGTCGGGTGCTAAACTAAATTCTAAATACAGGATGGCAAATCCATAGACCAGAAAGTGCCAGCAGTTACCAGAGGAAAGGGTGTGGGAAGGGCTGGATGACAAAAGACTTTAGTAGCATCTGTGGTTGGTGAATCCATACAGTGTCCTATGATTGTGGTTAGATGAGCATTCACATTTGTCCAAATCTGTAGAACTGTGTGGTAACATGAGTGACTTTTAATACAAATGAATTTAAAAATTAATTGGTTTGAAGAGGTCCCTTACTGGTTGGTTGATTGGTCTTATTAGAGGGGTCTGGGGGGCTCAAGACAGTCTTACTATGGAGTCCAGGCTGGTCTCAAACCAACAGGCATTTTAAATAGTAAGAAGTGTCTCAAAATGAGTTTACATCCAATTCAACATGATAGAATATGTTAGTCAGTTTTCTAACATTGTTGCAAAATAACCGAGAAAATCATCACTAAGAAGGAAAGGTTTATTTTGGCTCATGGTTTCTGAGGTTTCAAAGCATGGTCACTCGGCCCCATTGTTTCTGGATCTTGCAGTGAGGCTGAACATCACTGTGGAGAGGTTAGAACAGAGCTGTCCCCACACCACAACAGCTAGAATTAGAAGGGAGGGGCAGGGTCTAAACATTCCCTCAAACTCATAACTGGCAAAAGTGAAGAGAATGTCCCTGGAGAGTCCAGCCCTTCCCAAAGCTGCAGGGACCAGACCCCCAGCAGCTGCGGTGGCCTGCATAGTGCTGACCGGGTTCACTTCCTTCTGTAGAGAGGAGACAGCCTTGTGAGCTCCCACCCCTAGCTTATGAGCTTTTGGTAGTCGATGGCTTTGGAGGGAGGGAGAGTCAGTTTTCTTTAAGGATATGAGCCCTGGTAGGCTGACCAGGCTCCAGGGGAAGGCCCCACACCCGAGAATATTTGGGCAACACAAATTGAGCTTTGTGTGTTATAAAAATAAGTAAATACAAATGTGAAAAGGGGGACACTAAGTTTGGAGGGGGAGGTGTGGAGTGGATTTGTGAGGAGTCTGGAGAGAAATGGAAGTGAGAATGATCAAAATATATTGAATGTATGTATGACATTCTCAAAGAATAAAAATATTTTATTTTTTAAGTAAAAAATGATTTTAGCACGTGTATATATGGTTAAATTGTGTATTGTTTTATTTCCTTGTCTGGTGGCCAAAAAAGTTATATCAAAAATACTGCTAATATCTCCTTCAAAAAACACACCCTCAAAGACCTGCTTTCTCCAGTTAGGCCTCATCTCCCAGTCTCTCACCACCTCTTCATACACTATAGGCAATGAATCCATCATGGATTAACCAACCAGTGAGGTCAGAGCCCTCATGATCCAATCACCTCCCAAAGACCCCAAGCCTTAAACACTAGCACTCAGGAGGGAGAGATTTCAGATCCAAACCATGGCACAAGGAGAATTTATCTACTCCACTTAACAGATATTGAAAAGTCCCTACTTGGTCCTCCTGGTCCAGAAGGTTCTAGAAGACAGAGTAGCCTACCAGTCCTGTCTCCCAGAGATGTCTCCAGAGCAAACCAGACCCAATTAGAGTATGGGATTTTCACGAAGCAGGCCATGTTTAAGGTGGGCACTGGGGGTGAAGATTCACGGTGTGTATGCTGCTGGTAGGCAAAAGGCAGGAAGGCAAGAGTCTATGTATACACACAGATAAGGTTGATTCCAAAGCAGGGAGGGATGGTGGGCACGTGGAGAGAGGCCAGACCACACAGGCTGGTGGGAAACTCATTGAGGGTCTGGTTGGCACAGTCCTGAGACTCCTGTGGGGACTTGTATGGGAGCCAGATGGAACATAAATAAATATCAACATGTAGCCTCCTTTAAATCAAACAGAACGGGGCGTGGGGAGGGCCTCCTCCCCAAACAAGGCAATTAGCCCATCACGAGGAAAGCAGCCACAGGAGGTCACCATGACCCCATCAGCTGACATTTACAGAGTGCCTACCACTTGCCAGGCACTGCTGCCAGGGTCGCACACAGATGGACCTATTTCATCTACCCATGGCATTTTTATGACTCCCATTTGCAAGTAAGAAAATCGAGGCCTTAGAGTAACAAACTAACACACGCAAAGTCACACTGGTACAGGGTCGACACCTGTATCTGGACACATACTCTTGGCTAGACACTGATCTGATGTTTAATCTGGGTAATCACAACAACACAGAGAGACAGAGAGCTTTGGGGCTATTACCCAGCCATCTTTTTCTATGTCTATGCACATGTGCACGTACGCGTGCACACACACATACATGCACCTACATATGCATGCGCGCACGCGCACGCGCGCACACACTCACAACAGCTTTCCAGCCTCTCTCGAGCCCCACTTCACAGCTCCACAGCACCACTGAGTGCACATACAAGAACATGGGACTCCGAGGTAGCTGCTCAGCCCTCATGGAACCACAGAGTCAAATGACACAAAAGAATTACAAGACACTCATTCTTAAGAATAGTATGTCTTTTCCAAAAGAGGCTAGGGCGTATGAGCGGGAGTAGGAGCCAAATGACGTCTGAACCATACAGTCAATAAATTAATTTCATGTGGGAGAAAAAAAAAAGCTGGACTGGCCCAGGGTTATTAAAGACCCCGTCAGCATAAAGATCTCATTGTGACACAGACCTCTCTGGCACAGTCTCATCTGTTAAAGCTGTTTTAGATTCTCGAGTCCCCTGTGCCTAACAAAGATTCCACATCAAATGCAGAAAAGATGGACCTGTCTAGACATCCCATTGCATGTTAAAAATAAATAATAAATAAATAAATTTAAAATTTTTTTTAAAAACCCACACACCCTTCTTGTCAGTCCTGAGAAGTAGGGCCTGTACAGAGTTCCTTCCAGGCTGCTGGTAGCTGGCAGAGCTGGGGAGGGCGGGCAAACACAGCTGTTCTGACTCAGGAAGAGCTTCCAGGCATTTTGTAGAAATTACCAGTGAGATTCTAGAAGATTCTGAGAGCTGCTAGTGAAAATTAAACTGGGAAGTTTTTGTGGTGGAAGCAATGATCCCCTGAGAGTCACAGAGTCAAGGAGTCATGGATGAAATGCAGGCTAACCTACATCAAAATTGGTGGTCCTTCAGCCAGGGCTGAGCTCAAAGCTCTGTCTGACATGGCCAGGAAAGGGGGGGGGAGGCCTGGAAGCCAAGAGAGGGGATAGAGGTCTAGTTAAACTCATTAATGGCAACAGGAGTCATCTAGTATATGACTGCTCTGAGCAGAGCTCCTAGGAGCTAGTGTTCCCTGCTGGTGAAAGCCTCATGTCACTCTCAGTACAGAAACCAGACTTGGCACCCAAGGACACACAGGACCCTGCCCACCTCTCTACACTGAACCATACTTTCCTCATAGGCGACAGAACCTGGGGGTTCATCTGCCTTCGGAATTCAACCCAGGGCCTTCCCTCATCCTGCTCCTTCCTCCCCTCCCTTTTTCCTTCTCCTACCCCAAAGCTCCCGCTGTAGCCTTTGCTTGTCTGAACGTTCTCACATCTTCCTCATAGGACCACCTCAACCACCCTTGAAAATTCCCTTTCTTCCCTCTCCCATGAGTTCACACTATTTACCTTGTGCATTTTCTTCACATAACCTATCAAGGCTATTGTCTTGGCTCTTTTGTGTTGCCATGATAAAATGCCTACCTCTAGATAACTTACAAAATAAAGAGGTTTATTTAGCTCATGAGTCTGACTGCTGGATGTTCCAAAGAACATATAATACCAGCATCCCCACAGAGAGCCTCCAGGATATATCACTATATGATAGAGAGGTGGAAAGTTGTCATGAGTAGAAAGGATCAAAGTGTGAGGTCCCCACACTTTACAACAACTGGTCTAGAGAGATAGAAGTCACCCATTACTGACAGTTGCCAGTAGGTCCCACCTAGCAAAGGTCCCTCCACATCAACACCTCCATACTGGAAACCAAGCTTCCAGCGTGGGAACCCAAGTCATAGCAATCATGTTCATTCATTGTTGCTATCTCTCCAAGGCTAGATTATCAGTAGCCTGGGGCAGGGACCTAACCTGCCTTGTAAACTAGAGATCTGGTCGACCCCAGTTGCCTTGAACTGTGAAGGAGAAAAGAAAGTTATGAGATGGCCCTCAAGGTGGGGGGGGGAGGCTAACCTAAATGAGTAGATGAGAAAGTGCCTCACAAAGGGACATTGAGACCTAAATGTTGTATGGTACAATTCCTAGGGAGATGTAGACAAATATCTACCCTCAACTACCATCCAAGTAGAAAGCCTACAACAGATGAAAGTACGGATACCACCAAAGTCCAACCTGGTGAACTAATGAGTTTTATTGGGATTACTTACAGGGGTATGGGTGAGGGATTACTTAAAGGAGCAAAAATGACTCAAAGACAGCTGCATCAGCAAAGCCTACCCAAGCATGAGTGACAGCTCACAAAAGCAAGGAACCTTCAGCATAATGCACAGCCTGCAGGAAGCTCAGCAGGCTGGAGAGTGTCCTTTCCAGGTAGCTCAGTTGGTCTGAGAGTATCTTTCCTACCTATGCATGCTCTGGGAGGGAGGGTCTTAGTGAATCTGGCCAGTTTCAGGGACTTCCTGAAGTCTTGTTTTATTTTGTTGATTTGTTTCCTTCCTAAAGTTAAATTTCCCAGCAGGATGGAGTGTCCCCTTAGGATATCCTGTTGTCTCACCTCCCTGTAAATATCTTGCATATTAATGAGTTTACTTCAAAGACAATACCTCTTAGGAGGATAATTGGGCTCACCAGGCAGGGGAGGAAGCACTGCCCAGAGCTCCCAGGCAGGGAACACCTTGTGCTAAAGGAACTGAACTGCAACAAATAACCAAGTTGATCAACTTATAAAGAGAAAAGGTTGGACTGGGAGGTGGCGCAACAGATAAAGTGCTTGTGATGAAAAGGTGAGGACTAGAGTCTGAATCCCTAGAACCCATTAAAAAAAAAGCTGTGTGGCAAGGTAGCCCACCTGTAATCCCAGAGTGTGGGAAGCAAAGACAGAGGATCCAGGGAATAAGGTTCAACTGAGGAAGACACCTGGTGCCAACTTCCTTTGGGCCTCCACATGAACACACACACACAGAGGTATGTGTGTTCTCACACCCATGGGAGCATGCATACACATATACGGACACTCCCATGATCATCTGTTGTTTGGCGACCCACAGTATAGGGCCCCAAAGACAAGACATAACAAAAGGAGTGTATGACAAAGCAAAACTGTTGACCTCTTGGCCAAAAGCCAAAGAGGGAAAGAAGAGAACGCCTGACTCCCACTGTCCTCACCCAACAGCCTAAAGACCTCCCAATAGACTCCACCTCCACAGTTTCCAGCCGCAAGTTAAGGTCTAGGCTTATAACACACAAGCCTTTGACGGGGTTTTAACTGCAACAGAGGTGAGGTATATACAAAATAATGTGCCTGGAAAGGAAAGGAGGGTAGGGTGTGCTAAAGAGTTTTAACTCTATCCTTGATGTGACATTAAGGGATCCACAAAGATTTAGCAGATGAAAGGTGTGTTCTGATGTATACTTTTAGAGATTGTTCTGGTTACTGGAGAGAGAACAGATAGATCATGAGAGGATAGAGTAGAAGCCACGACACAAGTTCGAAACAAAGGTGTCTCCAGATTGGAGACAATAGTGTGTGGAGCAGTAGGGTGAAGGGTGAGGCTGGAGGAAGCTGGAATGGGTGTACTCTGAGGTAGCTCCTGAAGGCTGGGGAACAGATTGACAGCTATACCATGGTTTGAATCTGTTCCTTGAAAATCCATGTGTTGAAAGCTTAGTCCTCAGAGCAGCAGTTTGGACCTTGAAGAGGTGGGTCTTATCAAAAGTGTTTATGACTGACAGCACACACTTGAAAGTATTGTAGGACCCCAGACTCTCTATGTATATATGCCTCTTGGCTCCAGAAGGAAACCATTTGCTCCAACACAAGCCCCCTAACATAGACATCTGCAGGCCTACATAATGGAGCCACTCAGTCTTGACTTTGGGCCTCTAGAGCCACCCCAAGTAAATCTTTGTCTTTCTAAGTTAATCACCTTGGATATTTCATCATAGTGCTGCAAAGCTAATACAAACAGCAGCTTTGGGATTGTTTCAGTGTATGACTGTAAGATATATCCCTTAGAGCTGGAGTGACGTCTCTGCTGTTAAGAACACATGCTCTTCTTCCAGGGGACCCAACTCCTGGCACCCACATCAAGAAGTTCACAAGTTGCATCACTGATAAAGTCAGATAACCAAGATATATAAAGAATTCCTGCAACTCCACAACAAGAACACAAAGAGTACAGTTTTAAATGAACAAAGGATTTTCAATAGGTGTTTCTCCAAAAGAGAGTCACAAGGCAACAATGGCACATACACAAATGACTGTATATTCTAGTCAACTGAGACATGTGACAGTATCACTTCACACCCACTGGGGTGGTCATGGTTTCAAGAATTCTTGTAAAACAACGAGCCATGATGTAGATGCCAACAGGTTGGAAGTCTCAGACATTGCCAGTGAGAATGTGAGATTAGACTTCAATATTGCGAAAAGTTGAGTATAGAACCACCTTGTGGCCCAGCAATTTCACTTCTGGGTATACAACTGAAAGAAGCGAAGATATGTATTCAAAACAATCCATGAATGAGCCTGATTATAGAGGCATTATCCTGGGTGCTGTAAGAAAGGCTTGCACACACGAGGACCTGACTTCCATCCCCAGCATCCACATGAAGAAGTCCACCCACAGTGGCTCATGCCTATAACACCAGCACTGGGGCTGTGGAGAGAGCTGGACCCTCATTGGCCAGCAACTCTAGCCAAATCAGGGAGTTCCACATTCAGTGGGAGGCCTTGTCTTCAAAAGGTAAGGAGGGCTGGAGAGATGGCTCAGCAGTTAAGAGCACATATTGCTCTTCCAGAGGATCCAAGTTTGGCTTCCAGTGCCCACAGAAGACAGCTCATGATCACCTGTAGCTGCAGCTCCAGGGGTTCCAACAACCTCTTCTGGCTTCTGCAGGTACCTTCATTTGTATGTACAAAGTCACCCAGGTACACACATACACATAACTAAAAATAGCAAAAAAAAATCTAAAAAAAAGAATAATGTGGAGAGTTATTAAGGAAGGCACCCCTACTTCCACCTCTGACTTCACTATCTATACACACACACACACAACAAACTTTGAAGCCATGCCCCAGTGACCCATTTCCAACCAGGCCCCACCACTTCCTACTCCACTCAGAATCTTAATTCATTGGGGAGTCCAGCTTAGATGAGATCAGAGCCCTCTTGACATAATCACATCTCAAAAGGGTCCATCAACTAACCACCAAGGTCAGAACGTGAGCCTTCTGGAAATATTTTCATATTCAGACCATAGCACAGAGTCCCTGGAAGGTGACTCCTGGTGAGACCCTGACTTAGCAGCTATCTCAAAAGAGACATACACCCATGGGGCCCATTCCCAGTGTGATAATCTTCTCACCATTGAGGCCAAATACCTAACAGGAAACAAGAATGCGAACAAGGAAGGGTTTCTCTGGGTTCACACTCTGAGAGTGTATAGACCATAATACACCAAGGTTGTGGCAGAGTTCACAGCATCAGGAGCGTGTCTCCATGGACCAGGAAGCAGATTGCTTAGGCCACTTAGAAGTTGTGGATACAAGCATGAAGACCCACCACTCAGCACCCACACTCTCCAAAACAGCACAGGCAGCTGGGGACCAAGTGTACAAACACACAAGCCTGCGGGAGACACTCATGCCCTGCAGCTGTGTGCTTCTGAGACTTGGCAGACACCCACAGTGGGGGCTTCTGGGAACAAAACTCACCCAATCAGTGCTTTCCCACACTGCTCTCCTCTCCTATAGCCCAGTCTAGCTTCCTGTGTAACAGGAATCTTTCCTCTCCCTGCCCAACCCTCTACCAGGCACACTCATGCCATCCATACCCATCCCTCACATCTCCACAGGAGCCATGGGGCATGAATCATTTCTCTCTGTCAAGGTTATATTTCCTTGTTTTAAAAAGAGAACCTATTCTTCTTATTATTCTGAGGAGGGAAAAAAAGGTGCCTCTTTTGGGGGGCTTAGGAGGTGGCAGGGTTTTTCAATATATTCATGCAAACGAGATATTTCATCTCATGGATTTTATCCCAGTTCTGTCTATGCACATTTTAAATAAATTAAGATGAAATAAATCCATTTTATTATATTACCCGGTGCCATCTCCATGAAATAATGCCCATATTTGTATTTCCTAAGGAATGTTGACGTGGCTAAAAATGTTGCAGCAGCTGTAATCTTTAAGGATTGTGCTGCCAGGAAAAAAATAAATCTAGGCCTTTGTTTGGAACCTACAGTGGCACACCTTTGATTGAAATGGCCTAAAATATCCATCCCCCAAACATGGGCCAGGCAGTAAAGTATACAGAATTGATCGCCACTGGCTCAGACACAAAAATGGCGTGACTTCCCTTTGTCTCATAACATCTGTCCTCTTTCTCCCCCCATAAACCATCAGCCAGAAATAAATTGCCCAGGTTCTCTTTGTTAGGGAAGGAAGGTTATAGAGGTCACCCCCAGAGTGCCCTGGGCTGTCTCAGAGCTCTCTCTGACCCTGGGGGGCAGCACAGGGGTTCTGTCTAACCAAAGCTGAGCATCTCCACCTTCTGATTCTTTCTCAAAATGGAAGGAAGAGTGTGGGCAGTGACGGGAGTCTTGATCTTGCAGCATCTTATTCTCCGAGGAAAATCAGACAGAAAAAGCATGGATGATAACCCAGAAAGCTAACCTAGACACAGGACCCTGGCCACTGAAGCCTGGGGCACCAGGGACATGAGCCAAGGGTGGCAGAATGAAGATATGGCTTGTGTCATCTGCCCCTTGTCATCAGGGTGTGTATTAGCCATTTTTATCTTAGTTGTGACTACATACATGACAAACCCAACCTGAGGGATGAGGGGTTTATTTTGACTCACACTTTCAAAGGGTTCTGTCCACCATGGACACATGTTCATCTGCCCATCATGGTGGGAGGGTGAAGCATCATCAGTGGACTGAAAATAGAACTGAACGTGCTGACTTTCCTCTTTTTCCAATTGCTGTCCCATCAGGGCCTGACTTTCCCCTAATCCACACCTCCTCCAGCCCGGTAATCCCCTCTGGGAAGTTCCCCCACAGACACTACCACAGGTATGTCACACACACACACACACACACACACACACACACACACACACACACACTCATATTGCCTGGTGGTCCCAACCATCAACAGCTAAAGCCAAATGTTCCCAACTAAGGCTGTGGTTTCCACAGAACTGGTAGTGTCCTGTACAGGCAGGGAGCAGTCCTGAACAGCCACCAGCTTTGGTCTCAGCCCTGATCATCCATCCCACTCATACCTCCTCACATGCATGCCCTTCCTGCCATGCACTAACAAGCCCTCACTTTCAACTTTGCATCATATCCAATATACACAGGAGAGCTGGACCAAGACTATTCAGTTGCTTCCAGCTGCTTCTTTCTAGATGGTCTCTTCGAGCATGGTCAGCAAGGGAAACAATTGCTGCCTGTGTGCCCAAAGGGAAAGGGCTTCACATGTCAGTACACGTGTGGTTCATGAGTCCTGTGGCTGGAGCATCTAGCCTCAGTGTATCTGAGGACCACAGCTGGCCCTCTTTGTGGCTGGGTTTAAAGCAAAGAATCACCTGTTTCAGAGAACTGACATATCCCACCAGAAAAGCTTGTCAGGCTCCCTAATAAGACTTCAACACAAATAAGCAACTACCCACTTCCCTCTAAAACAACCCATTTTCAGAATAAGCAACATCTTACTAGAGGCACAAACATTGGAAAAACATACCTAATCTCACAAAAGAGAGCTCCATTTTGGATGCGAAATTTAGACCACACACTGATAGGTGAACTTGGTTCTAGAATCCTCTATGAGCATTCTCAAATATCCCAATGAGATGGGCAGCCCTGCCTTCATTAAATACCAGGAGGCCAGGACTTCCTTCTCCAAGCTTTCATCAGGGTCAGCTCCCAGAAGACTCAGTGGGGCTTGGTGGCAACTCTACAACCTCTGAGCTTACACAACCAAGTGATATTCTGGACTGGCTCCTCCACACTCTGCCATTGTTAGTGCCAATTAGGTTGAGCCTGGCAGCCCACCTTTGACGAAATGCCTGAACAGCAAAGACATAAACAACGCCAAAGCCTTTGGAGTTGATATATGGTTGCATTTAATAAACATTTGTTTGCATATTTTTTATCATGCTAATGAATATAATTACTTTAATTTATGTCATCAAGCTATGATTCTGTTCTGATCTATACGTCACTTAAATGTGTACTGTTAGCATTTTGCACACACTGGCAATTTGAAGAAGGGGAGGATTCACCCCTCCTTGGAGACCTTGGAAGAACACTGCACCCTCTCAGAGGATGGACCCAGCTCTACAACTGAGAGGAGGCAGTTTATAACCCCCAAGGTGGGTATCACAGCCCCTACCCTGGAAACTTTCTCGGAACACCAGATTTTTTTTTAACAATCTCCTTAAGAGGATGCCAAGGCACAGTGCTCAAAACACAGCCATGAAAACCAAGAGTTTTCATTGTATTAATGTGTTTCACTCATAACAAAAGTAATGCATTGTTTATTTTTTTTAATTAGAGAAAGTAAATATTACCAAAAGGGATTAGATAAAGATGTTAAGTTCTACTTCTTTCAAAATCCAAGAGGCAAGAATCCTTCTGTCCAAGATGGGAGACACATACAACATTATCTGGACTACAGAGCCCCAAGTGGCCAGCAGTCATCACCTAGCCAGGGTTGGACAGTCACATGAGAAAAATCAAGCAGGGACACATTATTTGGGATGTATCATCATCATTAAACAACATTGTCTATACTCATTCCTTTAAATTGCACTGGCATACAAAAAGGGTGATCCCTGGACAATAAAAGGAAGACAAAATGTCATTGATAAAGAAAAGATGGGGAGTGTGTTGGCGCAGCAGATTAAAGCAATTGCTGACAAGCCCAATGACCATACATACATACATACATACATACATACATACATACATACATGTAGAAGAACACACTCAGAAAAGAACCATGGACGATGATGCAAAGGGCACCCATGCCATGTGAAGCTTGGAGGAAATGTCCGTGGAAACTGGCTGAAGAGTTAGGGTGAGAGATACCAAGTGTGTGCACACCTTTGGCCATTTCCTTCCCATGGTGTAATAAGTGACAGCAGTAATAGGTGCTGGCCTTCTGCAGACGTAATTTTCATGAGTTACATCAGCACACTCCCCGTCTTTTCTTTATCAATGACATTTTGTCTTCCTTTTATTGTCCAGGGATAACCCTTGTTGTATGCCAGTGCAGTTTAGAGGAATGAGATACCCACCTCAGAGAGAAAGGAAGACATACTCGGCATGATTTCTACCTCCACTTTCTGCAGGAAAACATTAAACTGATATAGGAACGAGGCCCGAGACTCCTGTCCACCACGCAAAGACACTGTGTATAAGCCAGTATGGAAACAACTCATCAGTGTGGGAAACAAGTAAAAATCCAAAGAAGACAATGAGCCCAGATTAATGTTAGAGTAACTTTATATAATTGTGTTAGTTTCACAGTTTGCTCTTAACCCAGCTATCATCTAAATAATTGAGACTCTATTATGTTATTTGTTAAACAAGCTTCACAACACAAAAACTGAGCAGTTATTACCCTATTCTTAACCCACTAAACTAATCTGGCTTCCCTGCAGCATAAATCTCAGAGATATTGCACTTTGTGGCTTTTTGTCTTCAGCTGGATCTCTTCTCATCTCTCCTGCCTCTGCCTCTTCTGAATCCCCCATTTCCTCTCCTTAACTCTTCCTCCCCTTGAGGAGGCCCAGCCCTATTCTCTTGCCTGCTCAGTGATTGTCTGTAAACTGGCATATCAGGGGACAATTGGGGAGCAGTGTTTACATAAAATTGAGACATGAGCTCTTAAGAACCAGGACTGGAACCACATATGGGGGGGTACATAAATCAGCATTTGAATTACACAGTAACCTTATGCATACAGATTAATCCTCAGACTTTAAAAAAATTAAGATCTGGGAAACAAGAGGATTTTAATTTAGATCCTAGTGTATACATAAGAAGTCATGCACAGTAGCACACGTATGAAATACTAGCACTGGGGCACAGAGAGGGGCAAGTCCCTGGAGCTTCTTGGCCAACCAGTGAACTCAAAATTGAGTGAGAGAGCCTCTGACTCAAAAAAAGGGGGGATGGAGGCAGAGCATGTAGTGCATGCCTTTAATCCCAGCACTTGGGAGGCAGAGTTGGGTAGATGGCTGTGAGTTCGAAGCCAGCCTGGTCTACATAGCAATACTTTGTCCAAAGAAAAAAATTTTAAATAATGTGAAGAGTGATAGAACAGTATATGTGATGGATAGATTCTGGCCTCCAAGTACAATCATGTACCACTACACACACACATACACACATGCACACACATGCACACACACACACACACACACACACACACATACACACACACACATGCACACACACACATGCACACACACACTCCGCAAAATAAACTTCAATCTGAGACATAAGTGTAAAAGGTAAAACTATATATTTTTTAGAGAGAAAATCTTTAGGACCTGGGGCTAGATAAGATATTGTTAAGTCTGAAACCCAAAGCAAGATCATAAAGGGGAAAATTGATAAAACATAATACATAAAAATTTTAATATTACTCTTCAACAAATGTGTATCGTGGCTGAATAGATGAGGTAGTGAAATATCAGACCTCACTCTCTAGGCCAGGGGTAGTGGTACACACCTGTAATCCAGCATTGCACAGACAGAAGCAAGAGTTTAGCAGTGGTCCTTAACCAGCCCTTTGGGGGTCACATATCAACTATCCTGCATATCCAATATTTACATTATGGTCCATAACAGTAGCAAAATTACAATTACAAAGTAGCAACAAAAATAATTTGTGGGTGGTGGGGGGGGGTCACCATGGCATGAGGAACAGTATTAAAGGATCTCAGCATTAGAAAGATTGAGGACCACTGGTTTACAGTCTGAGGTCTGACTGAGCTACATAATAAGACCTTATCTAACAAAGCAAAACAAAACTGCACACATCCAACAAAGTGGTAATATCCAGCATAAAGAGGGAGCTCTCAAAACACATCAGCAAAATATAAATGATCAAATTGGAAAATGGGTAAAAGGCAGAGGTATTTATTTCACAGCAGAGAACATACAAACGTCAATACACCCGGCATCCATAGCCAGAGGGAGATGTAAATTAGGGCCCTGACACATAATGAAACTCTTCACATACTGATCAGAATGCCTAAATTGGAAAGAGGGAAGGCATCCATGCTGGGGAAGCCTCGGAGGACAGCATCACTCAGGCATTGCTTGTGAGAATTCAGAATGGTAAGGCACTCTAGAAAACAGCTTGGCAGACTTTTTCTAAAAAAAAAAAAAAAAATTACACCAACTCCCACAAGAGTCAACAAAGGCACTCTAAAGTATTTATCCCAGAGAAAGAAAACCTATGTTCCCATAATCCTGATACATGTGCTCATAACGGCTTTGTGATCAAAACAGGGAACAGCCCAGATGCTGGAAGGAGACTGGGCTTAGCAACCAGTGGTGCATACGCACTATGGAATACTACTCAGCAATTAAGAGGAGTGAACTGCGGTTTACATGCAACAACTGTGGTAACTCTCCCTCCAATTGGGCCACTTGAAAAGGCATATTCTGAGGGTTACCACATGCTAGTCCATGCACAAAACATGGTATGTATGATTCCCTGTGTTGTGACCTTCTTTTGTGACATCTTTAACAGAAACAATGCATAGGTCAGATATTGTGGGAGCTAGGATCATGGCGATGGAGAAAACAGCCTGGAAAATTCTTGTGGGAAAACACTGTGTCTAGTTGAAGGTCAATATGTTGCTTATTACTTTACAGTCTTACAGGGTGGTACAGTTGTGACAAATGGGTTCAGGGAACTCCCCCTGTTATGTCTTACAACTGTATCTGGATCTATATTTGTCTCACCAGAAGTCTTCTAAAGGCAGATCCAATTGTAAAAAAAAAAAAATGTTAAGATACCTTATAAATTTAAACATATTCTTGCCACATTATGTCACAATAAATTCTGCCCCTGATTTGCCAAGAGAAATCAGGACCAGTGTTGTAAACGATCTAAGTGCCCATCAGCTGAGGAATAGATTAGCAAGCTTTGCTATAGCCTCACATGGAAATTCATTTTGTGTGTGTGCGTAGGTGTCATGCCTGCTTGTATGTTTATGCACCATGGGCATCCAGTGCTTGTGGAGGCCAGAAAAAGGCACCCTCAAAACTGGAGTTACAGAGAGTTGTTAGCCACCATGTGGGTTCTAGGCATTGCACTCTGGTCCCTCTGCTAGAGCAACAGTGCTCCTGAGTACAGGTGACACCCTAAAGTTTTGCATTCGGATCCAGCTGGTATGGCTCATTTGCAACACACCTGGGAAGGAGAAAGTGGAGGTCGGTGAGCAGAGCTATGGTTGTCAAGATAAAAGGAGCAGAATTACTTCAGGGGAACCAAAGAGACTCAAGTGTGATCCACAATTTGATTACATCTTTAGGCAACTGAGAATGCCAAAATTTATTAAGGAATATACTTTAAGGGTATGAGAAAAGTGGAATTGTCTAGAAGGCCAAAAGGGATGACCAGGAGGGGGAGGGGCAAGAAACTGGAGGGTAGAGGCTGATGGGGCTCAATGTGCAGTATATACTCTTACGAAAACCTAAAGACAATAATAACAATAATAAACAATTAAACAAGAATCCCAATCAAGAAGAAAATAAAACAACCAAGAACAGGCAACCATTTAAGAAACCTCCACTAGTTGGACAGTGCAAGGCAGTTCTTCTTAGAAGGAGGCTGGAGCAAACCTACTCCTTACTTGTTCTTAAGAGTAATGGCAGAATGTTCTACAAATGCAACACCCCTGTGACAGAAAGAATATTTGGCTGTAAATAGGTCACACACCCCTTATTGGCTAGTTGACTGGGCTTCTCCACATTAACATGACTTTTCTCTAGGTATCTTATAATTTTTGTGCTATTGTGAATTTGGTTTTTTTCTAAATGAGGATATTGGTATACCCAAAGCTACCCATTTTTATATTTTATTTTGTAGCTCAAGAGGGCCTTGAATTCACGAACCTCTAACCTCCAACTCTTTGGCATATCCTACTGAAGTGCATCAATACAAGAGGAAGAATGCTTATTTTCTCTTGGGCCATTTTAAAGAACTTTCTTTTTAACTTTAGTGTTATATCAACTGAGTATCTTCTCCATTCCAGGAAGCTAGACTTCCAGAAAAATCAAAATGATACTTCAGTCTCTTCCTTTCAATTAATGAATTGACTTTTTAATGTTTTCTGGTTTTGTGCCATTGGCTAGGACCTCCAACACGCTACTAAATGTGGCAGTAAGGATAAACTCAGTCTGGTCAGGCTTGTTTTTAAGATTAGATTTTATTTTATTTTATTTTATTTGTGTGTGTGTGTGTATCTGCATGTGTGTGTATCTACATGTGTGTATTTACATGTGTATATGTGCATATGAAAGCACAGTGTACATGCAGTCCAGAAGAGGGCATCAGATCCACTGGTATCAGAGCTACCGGAGTTTGTGAGCCACAACATGGGCACTGAGAACCCAACTCAGATCCTCTGCAAGATCAGTACATACTCTTAACTACCGAGCCATCTCTCTAGCCTCAACTGGTTTTTATTTTAAGGAAAATATTTCTCACAATTTTAGTACTTGCCTTAGTTAGGGCTTTTATTGCAGTGATAAAACTCCATGACCAAAGAACAATCTGGGAAGGAAAAGGCTTTCCTCCATCACTGAGGAAAATCAGGGCAGGTATTCAGGCAGGAGGAATCTGGAGGCAGGAACTGGAACAGAGGCCATGGAGGAGTGCTGCTTCCAATGGCTTGCTCAGCCTGCTTTCTTAGACAACCCAGAGTTGTCTAAGAGTGTGTCCCCACCTACCGTGAGCTGCCCCCTCCCACATTAATCATCACTCAAGAGAAGTAGGCTAACCCACAGGCCAATCAGGATGGGGACATTTACCCAACTGGGGCTTCCTCTTCCCTAATGACTTCAGCTGGTGTCAAGCTGACACAAAACTGGCCCATACAATGCTTTGCAGATTCCTAGTTTTATCTTTCACTTAGTACTATTTTTCCTATTACTTTTGTGCAAGAATGCTTGAGGGGGAAATTATTTGCTTATCACAAAAGAATAATTTTAAGGAAAAGATGCTTTGACTTTCATTATAATTCTAACATCAAAATTATGTGAATTAAGTAATTACTCTTCTTCCCAGTTGGCAACACATGAGTTGATTATTTCTCCTTTTAAAATTATTACCAATGTGTTTGTGCATGCGTGCGTGCCTGCATGCGTACGTGCGTGCGTGCGTTCTTTCCACAGAAGGCACATGGAGGTCAGAGGACAACTTTGTGGAGTCAGTTTTCTCTTTCCACCTTTATGTTGGCTCTAGGAGTCAAACTCAGCCTTGAGCAGCAAGCACCATTTTGCCCCTAAGCCATCTTGCCAGCCCATGAATTGTCTATGTCTTGAATATGTGGTAAAGACAGCTGAGCTTTATGTCTTCCATAAAAGTGTGTCTTGGATTAGCTTCTCAGCTTTGTCAATAAAAAACAGTGGATTTCAACTTTCTACTACTTCTGAAGCTAATTTTGTTAATGTATGTGTTTGATAAAAATCATGCACTTCGCCTATTTTTTAATTAATATGAACCCACTTTCTTATCAACCTTAACTCGCCTGTGTGTGTGTGTGTACTTATTCCTCGTTCACCCGGTGCTGTTAGTTTATGTCCTCTCCTTTTCCCTGCTTAAGCTGAAGAAGGTTTTATCGATCCATTCGACTATGTGTGTTGACCTTGCTTATTCTGTTAATGTCAGTTTTTAATCTTGATTAAAGCTTTCCTCTAACTTTCTGTAGGTTTGATTTTTGGTTCTTTCAAGTATCTTGAATATTATGTTTGGTTCATTTGGTTTCAATTTCCCTCATTTTCGAATGAATGCATGGAAGTCCATAAATTTTCCTCTGATAACTGCTTTGGCCACATCTCATAGGTTTTAATATTTAATGCTCTATTGCTTATTTCTAAATAGTATATAATTTTCATTTTTATTTCCTTATTAGCACAAGGCTTCTTATAAGTGTTTCTGTGTTTATGATTGTAGATATTGATTTAATCTTTTTACTTATTTTCTCATTTGTTCAGGGGATGAAACTTATACAATTCTATTTTTTGTTGTTGCCATGACTCCCTTTGCTAATTTTCAGGAGCGACTTGTGTGTTCGAAATGAATAGGTATTATAAGTTTGTTATATACAGTTGTTTATTGTGTCATTGAAACTCTGCATGCCATGCTGGAGAGATGGCTCAGCATTGAAGGACATTGGCTGTTCTTGCAGAGAACCTTGCTGAAGTTCATCACTGGGGAAGGGGTTGGCCAGGCACAGAGGTTTCAAAAGACCCCTGGCATTCCCAGTAACCGTTCTGGGCTTTCTGTTCATGGTTCAAGACATGAGCTCTCGGTGGTTGCTCCAGCTGCCTGCTCCTTCTGGTGGATGTACCATCATGCACTCTGACCCTGTGAAGCCATAAGCCCCAAATTAAACATTCTATAAATTGCCTCAGTCACAGTTTTAAAAAAAATAGTAAATAGCAATAGAAAACTAAATAATAACACCTGAGGCAAACCATAAAATTAAAATAAGAACTTAAATTCTGTTTGCTATTATTTTTGCTTAATACACTTCTAAAAGAAATATGAAATTTGTCCTTTTTTTATATTTTTACATATGTATTAGAGTTTACTAGGATAGTGATTAGTGTTAGAGTTTACTAGGATAACAAAACCATGGGATGAAATGAATATATATATATACATATATTCATAATATATTAAATACTATTTAATTATTATATTAATATAATATAATAAAGATATTAATATATCTTTAATATAAAATATTAAAGAATTTATTAAGCCAACTACATTGAAATAGTAACAGCAACTGAATTCACACTTGCAAGGCTGAAAACCTAACCAGTTGCTTGGTCCTTGAGGCAGGACTCAGTCCCACAACAGCTGGTTCTCTCTGGAGAGGTTGAGAACTCAGTTGGTCGATCCATGGGGCTGGGTGCTTTAACATTTCCCGACCTGGCACCAAAGCCCTGGAGAATCAGGAACCTACTGACCGATTGATTGGTCAGTTGTCAAATACTGAAGCCTGGAAATGCTGTTCTTACATCAGTGAGGGAATCAGCAGGCACTTGGGTAAATGAATTCTGGGGCGGGATGGAAAGCCAAGCCAACAAAAAGCCAGTAAACATCTTCTAGCCCTTTTAAACCTGGATGGCTACCAGTGGGTGCCACCGACACTCCTATGGGCCTTCCCATTACAACTAAGCAGTCAGGACAGCTCTCAAGGTGAGGCTCCCTGCTCAGGTGATCCTAATTTGTAGCAAGTTGACATGAAAACCAACCATAATGGCATCTATTATTTTATTTTATATTCCCCTTTATTAAGGGTATGAAGGAATATAATTACCGTATCTTCCCGGCTGATTGTTCTTTCAAACAGTATAAGTTATTCTTTTACGCCCTCATTGTAATGCGTCCCCGCCTGCTTGAGGTGGTATCTAGGCCATCTTACACATTTTAATACAGTTACACTTATTTCTCAGACCTGTTTTTTTTCCCATTGACTTAACTGATTTTTAGATATAATACACCTGTTTATTGGGTTTTTGTAAACAGTTTGTATTGACAAATTATTTATCTTTATATAATATCCATTCTTCTGCCTTAACTTTAGATTTAATACTTCTAAAGCTCTTTGTTTTTTGTTTTGTTTTGTTTTTAACTAACGTTCTTGACAGGACATGTGGTGGATTGCACCAGAATGGACCCTATGTTAAATAGCTTTATGTCAATTTGACACAAGCTAGAACCATCTCAGAGAAGGGAGCCTCAATGAAGAAAATGCCTCCATAAGATCAGATTTTAGGCAGGACTGTAGGCATTTTTTAAAATTAGTAATTGATGAGGGTAGGCTCAACTCATTGTGAGCAGTTTCATCCCTGGGCTGGTGGTCCTGGGTTCTCTAAGAAAGCAGGCTGAGCAAGCCATAGGGAGCAAGCCAGTAAGCAGCTCCCTCCATGGCCTCTGCATCAGCTCCTGCCTCCAGGTTCCTGCCCTACTTCAGTTCCTGGCTTGACTTCTTTGATGATGAGCAGTGACGTGGAAGTATTAGCCAAATAAACCCTTTCCTTCCCAAATTGGCATTTGGTCATGGAATTTCATCACAACAATAGAAACCCTAACTAAGAAGACCCTCAGAGGCTCATATGTTTGAATGCTTAGCCCCCAGTTAGTAAGACTGTTTGGAAAGGATACTGGAGGAGGTGTGGCCTTGTTGGAAGAAGTATGTCACTGGGTATGGATTTGAAGGTTTCACAAGCCCATGCCATACCCATTCTCATAATCTCAACCTGCTGCTGGCAGATCAGTAGGTAAAGCTCTTGGCAACATTCCCAGCACATTGTTCTGCCTGCTTCCCACCATAACGGTCATGGACTCACCTCTGAAACTGTAAGCAAGCCCCAAATTAAATACTTCCTTTTATAAGAGTTGCCTTGGTTATAGTGTCTCTTCACACCAATAGAACAGTGACCAAGACAGGTCATATGAGAATTTCCAACATATTCCTGGATTCCTTTTGCACTATTATTGACAGTTTTGATTTGGCCATCCAAATATTTACCCCTTACGTCTTTCCACTATTTGACTATAAGGTTTGTTCTACAATTCTCTTATATTTGTTCTGTCACTATATAAAGGATTCCTCTGGATTTACAGGTTTAAAGGTGATACATGCTTTGCAACATAGTGTCATATAAACTGGAGCTCCTTTATTACAGAGGGAAGAGTCCTTTCCCTGTTCATTACGGGATACTCAGCTGACAGTGTCCTTGACCTTCACCCAGCAGACACCAGTAGACTCCAGCAGACACCAGTAGACTTCACCAGACACCAGTAGACTCCAGTAGACACCAGCAGACACCAGCAGACACCAGCAGACACCAGTAGACTCCAGCAGACACCAGTAGACACCAGCAGACACCAGCAGACACCAGCAGACACCAGTAGACTCCAGCAGACACC
>CAJQZJ010000148.1:2270001-2287132 GCA_907164525.1 Lophiomys imhausi | reverse complement strand
CAGTGAGGAGCTGGGGGCATGGCTCAGTCAGTGGTAGAGCACCTGCCTAGAATCCCCCAGTGAGGGGCTGGGGTGTGGCTCAGTGGTAGAGCACTTGCCTAGAATCCCCCAGTGAGGGGCTGGGGTGTGGCTCAGTGGTAGAGCACTTGCCTAGAATCCCCCAGTGAGGGGCTGGGGTGTGACTCAGTGGTAGAGCACTTGCCTAGAATCCCCAGTGAGGGGCTGGGGCGTGGCTCAGTGTAGAGCCCTGCCTAGAATCCCCCAGTGAGGGGCTGGGGGCGTGGCTAAGTGGTAGAGCCCCTGCCCAGTTTATCCAAGATTCTAAGTTTCATTCCCAGCAATATAAAGGAGTTGGGAGGAGATGTCCTTAACAACATCCCACCTTTCAGCCATATCCAGGTACACAGAAAACATCTTTCCTGGAAATCAGAGAAAAGGTGACCTTGTATCCTGAGTGATGGAGCAGGAGGTTCTCCACGTACTTCTAATTAGCTGTGGCCTTGATACACTAGCCAAGGTGTTGGGCACTAATAAGGCTGCCAGCCTC
This sequence comes from Lophiomys imhausi, assembly GCA_907164525.1. Classification (NCBI taxonomy): domain Eukaryota; kingdom Metazoa; phylum Chordata; class Mammalia; order Rodentia; family Muridae; genus Lophiomys; species Lophiomys imhausi. The sequence goes on along the minus strand of CAJQZJ010000148.1, from coordinate 2,286,585 downwards.
TCCGAGTGGACCTGGGGCTGCCAGATCACCGAGTGTCGCGTTTCAAAGCAAGTGTCCTCAGAGGGGCTGAGGTGCAGATTCCTCTGCGCCCTGGCAGGCTCTCGTAGGAAGACAAAGCATATAATAAGGGATACGCAATGAAGGAGCTTTGAAGAGAAAGCTGAAAAGTAGCCATCATGTTGGCAGATAAATTCTACACACAATTATTCATTCCTAGCCCCTTGACATGTAGATTAATGAGTTTGATAACCCAGGCTTCTAGGAAGTAGATTCCACCCTTCGCAGGCTTTCTCCCCCTCTACCTACAAACAGCGAGCTGGTCTATGGAGAAAAAACAAATCGATACATTTGCAGTAGCCACCGCTGCTTGCCTGTGATTGGGGCCTTATGTCAAAACTATGATGTGTCTTCTACACCCTGGCCTAGGAAGAAGTCGTTAGTAGTCAGAGGGACGTGGAAGGGGACAGTGGGCTTCAGATCTTGGACTCCACTGACTTCTGGTTTGTTGCCGAGGCTGGGCATGGGGCACTTTCAATTTCAATGCCAAGGGGAAGGGGGCCATTTGCCATAACCCCGGGTTAGACTTCCCAGTGGCACTGTTCCTAGTTGGTACTCAGTCATCCGCTCAAAAAAGAGGTAAAAGGAAAAAGCACTGGAAGAACTCAGTAGAGGCCCCTAACCCACTCCGCATGTCACAGGGAGGCGGGGTAAAGAGCTCTGACCTGAACAGTTCAAACCCTCATACAGAGAAAATGTATCCAAAGTAAATGTCCATCTATGTCATCAGATCTGCACATGCATTACATGGGATCCCCAAACAGGAAGGAGTGCATGGTGGGGGTTCCCCTAGACTTAGAGAGCACCTTCCCGGGGCTGAGGAGATGGCTCAGTAGAGAAGGTACTTGCCTTACAAGCAATAAGGGCTGGAACTAAAATCCCAAAAGCCTGGCAGGCAGGGTCCTAGCTGAACCAGCTGGCATTAGTAAACTCTGTGTTTGGTTAAAGACCATGCCTCAATAAATAACGTGGAAATCGATCAAGGAAGAAACAAGACATCACCTCTGTCCAACACACACACATGTACACACACATGCACACCTACATGCTCACACATATATACACATACACGACGATAGATGTGCATGTACACACACACACACACACACATGTGCACTCAGAATAAACTAAAATGTAATAATTTTTTAATGGATAACTAAAAATAAAGCATGTATACAACAAATACAAGCAATGTGGAAAGACATATACAATAGGCAGAGTGGTGGTTAAAATAACAGCCCCCAGGGCTTAGCAGTTAAGAGCACTGGCTGTTCTTCCAGAGGACCAGGGTTCAATTCCCAGCGTCCATATGGCAGCTCACAACTGTCTGTAACTCCAGTTCCAGGGGATCCGACATCCTCAAACAAACATACATGCAGTTAAAACACTAATGTACATAAAAAATAAAAATAAATAAATTATTTAAAAAATAACGGCCCCCCCACAGGCTCATATATTTGAATACTTAGTCATCAGAGAGTGGCACTATTTGAGAAGGATTAGGAAGTGTGGCCTTGGAGCGAGTGTGTCACTGAGACTAGGCTCTGAGGTTTCAAAAGCCCATGTCAGGCCCAGTCTCCCTCTGCCTGCTGCCTGTGGATCCAGATGTATGACTCTCAGCCACTTCTCCAGAGACATGTCCAGCTGCTGCCACCATGCTCCCTGCCATGATGATAATGGACCCACCTCTGAAACTGTAAGCAAGCCATTAATTAAAAGTCGTTTTTTTATGAGTTGTCTTGGTCATGGTGTCTCTTCCCAGGAACTGAACAGTGACTAAGACAGGCAGTAATAACTTACAAAGGTAAATGCCCCATTCATGCACCCAATATTCCTATTCTTTAACTTACACTGAAATGGGTGGGGCTGGGACAAGGAGTGGCTGCACAGAAGACCAAGAAGGCTTCTCCCATGTCACTCTGACAGGGGCTTGGCTGTCACACTCCTCTGCCAGACAAGTCCTTTGGGAAACAGCAGACTTCAAAATCCTTAACAGAGTCCTAACTGGGTACTGGTTGAGCCAGTCCAGTTCCTGAGCTCTCTGTGGTCCTGGCCCATCACATAATTCTGTAGATACCTTGTTTTATCCCACATGAATATAGGGGCTGGAGAAATGGCTCAGTAGTTAAGAGCAGGTACTGCCCTTACAGAGATATCTGAGTTTGTTCCCAGCATGCACTTGGGCAGATCACACCTACCCTGCCACTTAGCTCTGTTCTAGCCTCTGTGTGTACCTGTATTCACATATGCAGAACAGTGCACACATACACGTGAAAAAAAATTAAAAATAAATCTTTTTTTTTTAAAAGAGTAGGGATATATAGAGCAGCAATATACCCTACTCACAAAAATTCTGATCCTCTACTTAAACCATTTTAAGTGTTTGTGGAGGTTCAATTAAACTTCAGCCTAGCTTCCTTCTTGGTGCTAAGCTGACAGCCATAAAGATGTGTCTCTCCCTCTTGGAGCCTTATAGTATCTCCCAAAGTCTGGGGCTGATAATCACAGAAAGTCATCAGATTTCACCACTAAAAGTCCAGGGTGATCACTAAATTTAAATTTATGTATAAGATAACTTTCATGAGCTCAGTTGGTCTCTACCTGATGGTGCTGTTTGGAAGTTGTGGAAACTCTGAGGCTCAGTCTTAGTTGGGAGCAAGTCTTAAAGGAAATGTCCATCTCTGCTCCTGGATGCTCTCTGCATCCTGGTCCATCAAGATATGAGAAGTCATACTCCAAGTTCCTACTGCCATGTGCTGGCCCATTCCAACTGTCATGCCTTCCCCCCATGAAGGACAATATCTCTAAAACAGTGTGCCCAAATGTTCTTCTCCTCCCCTAAGCTGTTCCACTAGATATTTTGTGACCATGATAACAAAAGTAGCTAATGCAACAATGAATAGCTTTTAGTATAAATATGTCACAAACATGCATAGGACATATTGATACTAAAAAGATAATTTGCTATATGAAGTAACAAGATAATATACTAAGAATATTTTAGCATTAGTATGCCCCATGCGTGTTAGAGACACTCATACAAAAAAATTCTATTCATTATCTGAAATTCAAATTTGAGGAGCCACCTAGTATTTCATCTGACAGCCATATACAGGGTGTCCTTTCGGAACTCCTCAAGGAAGAATCCAAAGATGATCAGAGAGATATGAGTAAAACTAGCTTCATATGCAAGACCACCATATGAATCCCCAACCCATGCATCTCACCTCTCCCAAAACACCCTGTTCCCCATCCCAACCACAAAGCCAACAGCTTTAGAGGGAAACAAAGACCATTGTTCCTGAGTAGATATGAACCCCATTGCTGGATTATGGAGCTCCATATGACAGCTTAAACTTGGAAAGGCATCTCATGATAGAGGGGTGATCGGGAGGGCACATCAAGGTAGGACCACAAGAGTCCAGAGTCTTTGAGGCATGATGGTACACACTTATAATCCCAGCACTCAGGAGACTGAGACAGGATGAATGTGAATTCAAGGCTAGCCTAGGGTACACAACACCCTCATGAAGAGTTCAAAGCCCATGGAATTCTTGACAAGTATCTTCCAGATCCCAGAATGCAGTTGGAGCAGGAGTTGGAGAGGAATTAATGCTCTGCTCTTTTTGTTTGTTGCTTGTTTGTTTCCCAAAAGTCAAGGCCAGACTGATTCATCTTCTCTTCTAGATCCAAAAGCCTTGGCCTTGGTACTTTCTGCAGAAACCTAAGCAGAGTCATTCAGAAAATTCTGAGCTACTATAACTTCTGCTGGGTTCTGAGTACTGTGCTGTGGGTTCTGAGTACTGTGTTGGGGGCTGTGCCATCAGGAGTGGCTGGATCATTACAGGCAGTCCATACACCTGCCAGGTACTAGCAGGAACTCCGACCTGTCTCCATGGCTGCTTCTACACATTGGTCTCCAAAAAACCTGCACATAGCTGGGCGTGGTGGCGCACGCCTTTAATCCCAGCACTTGAGAGGCAGAAGCAGGTGGATCTCTGTGAGTTCCAGGCCAGTCAGTGATAGACAGAGAAACCTGTTTCAGGAAAAAATAGAAAAAGAAAAAAACCTTACTCATAACTCACCCAGTAGATATGTCTCCAGTTTCTGCCCTGCCCTGTCATGTGGGTGAACAGGAAGCAAATATGCCCTGGCTGTGTGACTGCCAGATTCTCATTCCTATCTGCCCTTGCTATCAGCCCCTCAGGGCTGCAGGCTCCAGAGAAAGTTCCAGAAGACAAGCTCTGCACACCATCGGGCTGCTCAATGGATCTTACTCACATACATACCCCAGTGCAAACCCAGCCCCTCACAGTGAGCAGGACCCCAGCCACATTCCATCCATATCCTCCTCCCATGAACTCTCTGCTTCAGATGGGCAGGCTCTCTGTCTCTTTGAACTAATAGGTTCCAACAAGAGCAAAGTACTTCCAAAAGACACAGATGCAAATGGGCCAGCCAGCCAACAGCCCAAGCAAAACGCAAGTCCCCCTCATTCACAATCAGTCAATAGGCACCTTTTCAAAGCACAGTGGCTGATTTAAACAGTGACTATTAGACTGGAGAAGGTTGACCAGTAGTCTCGGATGCCCTAGCACAATTCAGAGTGGGGCTTCACCGTCAAGTAACTGCTAGGCCTGGTACAGAAGGCAAGCTGAGCTGGTGAAGGGCACAAAGGGGTATCTCATACAATGTCCTGCTATCTCCAGATGATTATCAAAGCACTCTATTATCCCCTCAAGGAACCTGTCCTTTAGAGGCCAAAGCCTGGCCCCCTGCAAGCCTCATTTGATTTGCACGGTTATTGACATACTTGAAACAACAGCCAATATTTTTAGATCAAATTTTACAAGAAAATCCAGGAAAAAAAATACACACACACACACACACACACACACACACACACACATATATATATATATATATATATATATATATATATATATATATATATATGTTTTCCTTGAAAAATCAAAAAGTCTGACAACACTAACCCAGGGTTCAACTGGAGGGAGCCAGGGAGAGACCTCCCCAGATAGGATGCAGGCTAACTAGCCAGTCTACAGAACCCCCTCCCCCTCATCTAACCCTTGCTCTGTGGGTATCCTGTGGAAACACCCTGTTGTTCCCTAAAGACCACAAGAAACTCAGCAGGTCCCTAGATGCCTTTTCTAGCCACCCCACCCCAATCTATCAAAAGAGCTATTTTTTTTTTCTATAACAAGCTACTCCCACGCCCACAGGTCAGCTCTGTGTTCCTCCCTCAGAGGCAGTGCATTAGCCATGTCTAGTGCCAATAGTAGCATGGACTCATAAGACAGATGTCTTCAGGGATTCATGAAGCATCTAGGACATTACAGAATTTCAGGGAAAACTGTAAGCCAAGCCAAATCCATGGCCCAAGGTCAAAGGCAAGAATCGTGTGCCCATTTCCCAGATGGATTGGGGCATAGAGGGGTCACACCCTGATTTTCTCTACAGCTTAGAGTATGGTGGGAGAGATGTGCCACCAGGGATACAGGAAGTGCAGAAGGGATGGGGATCCTGATTGGCTGGTGCTGGCTGGTATTCTGGGCAGAGCTTTAAAATGGATAATGTATCTTTAAGGCCAGGTGCCCTTCAGGGAGCGTACTGAATAAATGTCTTCTGAAAAGCCTGTAAATATTCCATCGCCTCTCTGTCATTACTACTATGAAATGATAATGAAGCATGAAAGAAATATAATTCCATATTCAGATGACAGCATTAGCCTCCATAAGCAAACTGAAATATTTATTAGTAAAATGTTCGGTATCTACGCCTGTAATCTAAAAAAAAGAGGGGGGACAAAAATGTTTTATAATAAAAAAGAGATTGAATGCAGAGGTAAAATGTGGTTGGCTGATTTTATTGCTTATTATTAAATCCTGGCAAAACAATTATTTTTTTCTTTTCATTAGTAAGACACCCAAATTAAAACTATGCCCTCCGGCTGCAGGTTTACAGTAGTGATTAAAAACAAGGGATTGTGATACATGGGGCTTTTGACAATGGCGTAATCAAATTCATTTGTATTGTTCAATCTTTCCCTGACAAATATTTTTACAGTAAAATATACCAAACAAAGAATCTTGAGCAACAACTATCAATACAGAGGAATTAGGAAACCTTGCCATTATTTAAAAAGTGAACGGATACGACGTTGCCATAATCTTGAATACAAACGGTATCGTGTAGTTAATTAGGGTAATTATTGCCTAAATTGTGCTTAATTGTCTTATACTGAATAGGACGAACGAAGGAAGCTTTTTGAGCTTCCTACAACGGCTGAGCACCACCAAACTCCTGAATTATAATTTAATAAGTTTTGATGGTATTTCCTATAAGTCAGAAAATGCACCTGACTACAAGCTAAGAGGCAGACAGGAGCCATGCGCCCTGACCTCTTTTTCACCTTATTGAAAAAGAGGCGTGAGAGAGTCATTTAGTACTGCAGCGTCACTTGAGGGTTCTTGTACTGGGAGCACATTCCTTAAAGGAAAGGGGAAAAAGAGAGTGGAAGAGAAAAAAAAAAAAAAAAAACAGGGTCTTTGAAGTGAATGAAAAATTAGAAATTCAAGTGACCACGATCAATTCTGAAACACTGCACAAAATTAATTACAGTTTTGCATCAGAAGCAAGGATGTAGATTTCAGACAGCTGATGTCATTTATCTCAACCTGCACAATACACAAGGCGATTAAAAAGCCAACTGTGTCCCCACCTCCCGAGTCTAAAGCCTCTCTGAGGCTGTGAAGTACAAATGATTAACTCCAAATTATGCAAGGGACTGCGCACGTGCTTCAGCTTGAATGGAGTGTGTAGCAATTCCCCGGGAGCTGGAGAGGGACAGATCTGAGGCTCTTTATCAAATCCAGTCTGGCCACCACCCCACCCCACCCCCGACAGAATCGAGATAAATTACAGAGAGAGCTGGCCAGCACTGCAGAGGGCTTGCTGTGCAAACTCCAGATCTCCCTCGATTCTGTTTTTAATTGCTTGTCTTGAATTTGCAGTTGGAAGAGCAGGTTCAAGGATTGACTCCATTCTACAGACAACTCTGACCAACCAGCTTCCCAATTCATGTGGAGCAGGGCATAGGCAGTGAAATATCTGGATTTGTGAGTCCTAACAGAGGGGAAGCCCATGCCCAAAACACATATCAGCTGGGGATGCCCCTCCTTCTCGCTGGGCTAATCCTACTGATTAGCCTAAGAAGCCTTCAGCATCCCAGTGGCTCAGAAATGTCCTGAGGTTTGGTCCAAAGAAGTCCAAGGTTCAGAACCCCACAAGAAACCTATTTGTATCCCCTTTATCTGACACCCAACTCTGACACATCCCCCCCTTTAAAAAGACAGGCAAGAGTTCACATGTGTTCAAAATACATCTTAACTCCGCTGTCAAAATGAACTCAGTATTAGAAAGGCTGACAGATTTTCCCCCTCTATGAGAAACCACACGTGGTGTGTCACAACACACACGCACACACACAAGTGCCTGCTTCCTTAAACTCTGCATTCACAGCTGATTTATTAACACAAAAGATGCCAAGTGGAAAACTGTTGCTTTAAGATTTGTAAACACAGATCCTTACTTTACAAACCCTGAGGTCTCCAACTCCCTCTGGGTTTCCTTGCAAAACCTGGCCTGCCTCCCCAGACCAGACCAGACTTAAAACACCTACTCTTCACCTACCACTTGCAGATGTCTTAAACACAGACAGGCCACAACAAATTGCTGACACTGCCTTCCAGCCCAAGGCTTAACCTGAGCAAGTCTGACTCACAAATAACCCTATGTTAGGGACACTAGGAAGTGGTGGGGACTGTGGCTCACCACTGAGGCAGACTGTTGCTACTGCACGTGCATTCAAATGGCCATTTCAAAGAATAAAACCTATCCATGTAACCACTTTGCAGTGAAAACTGGGAACCTGGATTCTTCAAGAAAATTGCTGTACTTCTTAATGTTGAATAACACTTTAAGAGCGAATACAGGAACACTCTGCTGGCCAAATATAAACTCCTTTTTTTGTTGTTTTATACTCATTTTTCTCTGGTGATGGAGATGGACTCCTGGATCCTGGGCACTCTAGACAAGTGTTCTGCCCCTGAGCCATGTCCCCAGACCCTCACTGGGGAATTGTAGACTAGTGTTCTATCATTGAGCCACGCCCCCAGCCCCTCACTGAGGGATTCTAGGCAGGTGCTCTACCAGTGAGCCACACCCTCAGCCCCTCACTGGGGGATTCTAGGCAGGTGTTCTACCACTGAGCCACACCCTCAGCATAAGGCATTTTTATTATCGTGTATTAGCTGTGCAAAATAATGAGGTTCACTATGAAATTTTCGATTATAAACAGTTTTGATGACCTATCCAGAATGTCCCAAATTTATTACCTCAGTTCTGTACTTCACTGAAGGGAGATGTTTTCATTGCTGGACTTGTAAAGGAGATATCTTGAGACAGCTCTCTCCTGTCATGGTTGCCTATAGCAGTCAGAAGACTCTAGATCACAGTCCTTGTTTTCTCTTCTGCTCCCCAACGCCTTGCCTTACTCTGGCCAGTGGTATCCTAACCATGGAGGTTTGCCCTGGTGTGGTTTGGTGAGACAGCATCTCATTCTGTAGCCCAGGACTTCACTCAAAGTCCTCCTGCCTCAGCCTTCTTCGTGTGGATGCTGTCACACTAGACTCATAATCTTGGAGATCAAGAGGTTTCAGCCCAGCTCACTCTGTGTTGCTTTCAATTTCTGGGGCATCACAGACCCATATGTTTTCCCTTTTAATCCTTGGATTTTTAGTGAAGTTATATAAATACCTAAAAGCTGTGGATCTGCAACACACATACCAATATGCTAATCCCACCCATCTGCTCCTTGCTGCCCCAGACTAGACCTCTTCCTAGGCACCCCACAGTCCCTCTGCTCACTGAGCCAAGGCTCAGTCCCCCTCTAGACCGACTCCCTCTCCCCTGTGGCTGGAAGACTACTAACACCTACCCATTAGAGAAAGCAAGATGTACTTACTACCGAACCCAGTGTTCCCTCAGGGTACTTCATGTGACCAGTCAGTAGGTTCAGTAGCACCTGCCTTTAATCCCAGCATGTGGGAGGCAGAGGCAGGAGGATCTCTGTGCGTCTGAAGCCAGCCTCGTCCACAAAGTGAATTCTAAGACAGCCTGAGCTGCATAGAAAGACCCTGTCTAAATAAATAGATGGATGGATGGATGGATGGATGGATGGATGGATGGATGGATGGATGGATGGATGGATGAGATAGACTTTGCAGGCCAGTATCCCTTAAAAGAAGAAAAGAGGGAGGATGCCATTCTCAGTACTCAAATGCTTGCTTAAACCAAACTGGACTCCATTGCTGGTTACTGGGCACAAAAGAAGGTGTGCTCCCAGGCTTCTTCCTGTCCTGGTACTCCTGAGAACACTGTGACAGCCACCACCAAAACCCCAGAGTGTCCCCCATTCAACTCTTTAGAGTCACTCCAGCTGAAGGAGTCACCAGGTGGGAAGTTCACAGGACACATCATTAGGGACACATGGTGGCTGCAGTACTTCAGTACTTCAAGTAAATCATGGGACCTCAGAGCTCATATTTGAGCCCATGGAGGATGAGCTGCCCTTCAGGTACCCAAACTCACAGCTCAGGATGTCAAGCTCCCATATAAACACCACAGTGAATCAGTCTCTCTCTTTCTCTCTCTCTCTCTCTCTCTCTCTCTCTCTCTCTCTCTCTCTCTAACTTACACGACCATGATGGATGATGCCTGGTGACAAGTGTTAGCCCCAATCTCAAAATGTTTCACTGTAGGGTAGCAATGAAATGAACGTCCCTTTCAAAAGAAACTGGCGGAAACTCTCTGAGGCCTCAGTTAATAAGTTGTAAGATGCATTTATTGGGCTTAGAGAGGTTTTCAGGAGACCACGGTGCACAGCTCCCCCTCCCAGGGAGCATCTAGTCTAGGGGAAGTGCAGAGGGATCTGGGAGTGATGCCAAGGAACCAGGAAGTTCATGCATCCGAACAGTGAACTTTCAGAAGACACGACCAAGTTATTGTTTTCATGTATAGTCATTATACCAGCTGACGGTCTGCACTGTGACATGATGCCACATGTCATGGACTTTCACTCCTGTGTTACACATTCTTATCACCACCATTGTCCCCCTTCCCTTTCCTAAATCGCCCCCCCTTATCTTTTGTCTTTTAAATCCACATACAAAAGAAAGCATGCAAAATTTGTCTCTCTGAGTATGGCGTGTTTCAGTTAATACGATCTCCACATTTTGGGTGGATCTTCCCACTTCCAATTACCCTAATCTATATAATCTCTCACAGGCCATGCCCAGACGTTTGTCTCATAAATAACTCCAGATTCTTTCAAACGGGCAGAATCAATATTACCCATAACACATACACACAGAGATAAAGTTTTCATGTAGTTTGGGTAAAAATGAATGAAACAAATCTAAAATGACAGTATCATTTTCCAGGGCATTATCTGTTTGGAGGGTGTAGTCATGGCTCTCAAGATCTCTCCAAAGAGAAGCAGATTTGATTCAGCTGAAGAGAGGATCCTAGGAGATATGTTACCAGGTCATTTTTTACTAACGCTATACTTGGTGGTGCCTCTTAGGAGGCTTCGAAGAGGACAATGCAAATAAGGCAGCTTCATTTCCAACCAGCTGTTTAGACACTTCACAACCCAAAGATGTTGTCCTTCTCAGACAACATCTCTATCCAAAGGCAGGATGCCGTGTTGTTACTCTGACCTGAACTAAGTTGTGTTAGAAAAGACAAGAACCATCATGACCCACTTCTGATGATGACTCCGGGCCGTAAGGAAAGTAGTCAGTGAAAAGAAAGTCATCTCTACCTCTGGGATCCTTGCTCCTCAGCCAACACTGGGCAAAGTCCTCCTTAGGTCTCAGGCTTCTTGGCGGTAAAATAATCCAGTTCTCATAATGTGATTCGGAGGCTCCAAAGAGGCAATTCGAGTAAATAGCCTAAGACATGGCTTGGGGATGTTGGTCCTAGGAACCAGTAGGTGCATGTTCTCTGTCTCCTTTAATGTGGTTACTGGCACTGGTTTTAAGAAGAAAATTAAGAGTGCTTCCAGTGTGAAATTTCCCTCAGCATATTTTTTGTTGTTAAAATAGAAACTGTACAAATAGCCAGTTCCAATAACAACTGGAGAATTTCTGAGATTTGGGGTAAAGAGGTGGTGAGATCAGAGGCCTCAGCAATGGCTGAAGCAGAAAAAGACAGGGTCTGTGCTGACTGTCCACCTACTCCTTGTCCCACATGAGAGGCTGGCAGTCCCTGCAGATGAGCCTCCAGGGATCCAGCTGATTTCTGGGCAATGCCTGGACCAGTAAGTAAGACCAAAATTACTGCAGATCACCCTGCCAGCTGATTGCAGGTTATCTACTCAAGCCCAGCCCAGAAGAGGATAGCCAACTGGCCAAGACTACAGAATTCATCTACTGGGACACGGGACCACAGTGCCTAAGCCACTAAACTGTCAGGAGGCTTGTTCTGCAACAGCAGCTGAGACATCTTTCAAGACACCTCACTGCACAGATAAAATGCCGAGTCCAGAACATCATTCCCCTCTCCTCTACTTCTAAATTGTCATCCCCTCTCTGAGCCTCCATGTTCACAGTGCTAGATGCAAAGGAGATCCTCTCAGAACCCTCCATGGCTCCCTAGGATCAGAGTCAGATCGAATTGCCCACATGCCTTCTCCCCCGACAGCCCTATTCCTTCCAGAAGCAGATTCTAGTTAGGAGGTGCCTTCTGTTACTCACAAAAGCTCCATGAGAACAAAGCCACAATCTTGGCACTACTTGGGGGGGGGGGTAGCAAAGAACCCTGCCTGTGAGGCCAAGCGGCTGTCCCTACTCTCAGCCCCAGTTCTCCTCTCTTCCCCTCAGATGCCTGTCCTCCAGGCCCCTCTTTCCTGGGCCCCATGCCTTTTTTCACACATGTCAGATCAGGCTCTAGAAGGCAGATCTTCTCCCTCACTCCAGAACGACTCCCCCTAGAGAGCTCAGCCTGGGTTCCCAGCATCCTCAGGAGCAGTCAGGCCTCCAGTGAGGATGCTGCAGCTCCTTGTGATAATGTGTATCCACCCTCACAGGCATACCACTAAGATGTGGGGTGAAGAAGAAGAGTGCTAGAGGCAAGTCATGCAATTTGATTGCCACTGTGGCAGGGTTAGTGACAGCATTTAATAGCATAGAGATCTTGGAATAGCAAATCCTAGATTTTTTAAGGTAAAAGATTTACGTCCAACATGACATGTCCTTAGGAACCCACCAAGGATGAATGACGTTTTTCGATCATGGGACTTTGGGGTCAGGGAGGAGGGGAAATGCCCTGAGCCCCCTCTCCCCCCCGCCCCCACAGAGATCCATGACAACAGATCGCATGGCCTCCTGACAGCCTGCTGCTCCTTGGCCCTCTGCAAGAAAAGTTATGGAGGGACACATTGCCCAGGAGCACGACTTGGAAGCACATGAAAGCTTCTGATGAACATCATGCTGCCAATTCATTACGACAGGTGAAGTTATTTAGGTCAAGATTCACATGGACAGAGTGCTGTCCTCCTCCTATCTCGCTTACCATCCTCCTCGTTTGACAGAGAGACTCACATCACAGTCTTATCAGGAGACTTCACCATCTTGTATTGACCTGTTGCAGGTCTTGGGACAGATTCTCCTGGTATTCTGGAGCATCTAGGCAGGGAGTTGTCTCCCTTCAGAGCCCAGGGGCTTCGGATTGGACAGAGTACTGAAGCGAGACCCTGGAAGGCCTTTGTAAACTGTCTTGAGATCTGATGAACGAAATTCAGAGACTTTAATAATCAAAGATTTGATGAAGGCCAGCCATCCATAAGGATCCACGCCCAGAGGAAAATATCCTTTTGAGAAACCTTAGGTTAGTGTTAAGTGTTTGTATTGTAGGTATTAGGGTGTTATAGATTAGGTATTAGAGTTAGGGTTTGGGCTTTAGGATTTAGGAACTTCATAGACATTTGTTAGGTAATTGTTAAGTATTAATAAATATATGCTTGATAAATAAAAATTTACTGTTACATGCCACTTATGACCAAGGCACAAGTGACCTAAGGCTTCAAGGTCCTGGCTTCCAAAATGCTTGGGAAATGTAGCTGATGATTTCTATCCCACTCAGAACAAAATGATTGTGTACACCAAAAAGTAATGGTATGGGCTGGGGACATAACTTAATGGTAGAGCCCCTACCTAGAATCCCCCAGCAAGTGTCTGGGCATGCGGCTCAGTGGTAGAACCCCTGCCTAGAATCCCCCAGTGAGGAGCTTGGAGGCATGACTCAGTAGTAGAGCACCTGCCTAGAATCCCCCAGTGAGGAGCTGGGGTGTGGCTCAGTGGTAGAGCCCCTGCCTAGAATCCCCCAGTGAGGGGCTGGGGGCGTGGCTCAGTGGTAGAGCCCCTGCCTAGAATCCCCCAGTGAGGGGCTGGGGGTGTTGCTCAGTGGTAGGGCCCCTGCCTAGAATCCCCCAGTGAGGGGCTGGGGTGTGGCTCAGTGGTAGGGCCTCTGCCTAGAATCCCCCAGTGAGGGGCTGGGGGCGTGGCTCAGCCATGGATTACCTGTTTAACAAGTGCAAGGCTTTAGGTTCAATATTAAATACAAAAAAATGAAAGTAAAAATAATAAAATAATAATAAATTTGAGCTCTAGGCAAGGTGGCACATGTGTGCTATCCCAGTACTTGGGAGGCAGAACCAGGAATACCTCAAGTTTGAGGTCAGGTTAAATTACATTACTTGACTCTTTCAAAGGAAGGAAGAAAGGAAGGAAGGAGGGGATGGAGGAAGGAAGGAGGGAAGGAGGGAGGAAGGAAGGAAGGAGGAACCTAAAGTAACAGTGGGGCTGTGTGGCACTTGTCTGGGTGGCCTCTAAGCAAACTTGGCACATCCCTTACCATATGACAACTTCATCCAACCCCCACCCAGGGCCCTCTGTGCCACTATGCAGCTCCCCCATCTACCTCTGCTCTCCCCTAACCTAGCAAGGCACCCCAACATCTTTGGTGGAGAAAAACTCCATATCTCCCTGCTTCTTTCGGAGATCTAGAGGAAGCAGAGTCCTAAACACAGGTAGACCCCATCACCAATGCAGCAGGCTCTGTGTGAGCCACCACCAACAGAGCCCAGAGATAGCAAAGCTGTTCCCAAACCAGCCCAGCCTCAGATTTCAGCCATATATAATAACTGTGGACATTAGGAGGCAACATGATTGGTTCAACCTAAAACTGTTAAAAAAAAAAAAAAAAAAAAAAAAAAAAACTTACCCAAGATGCAACCCTTAGCCCTGCTAGCCCATATGACAGCCCTGCTTGAGAAGTAAGGTCGTCAGCGGTTCTCCACACAACACCCCCGGCCTATGCAGCCAGGCCCCCAAGCTCAGCTGCCTGCTGCTCTCCCACCTGTGTGGTGGTGTAACCAAAGGACAGTGAGGAGCTGTTTATCGAAACGAAAATGCAATTGTCTGACCAGTAAAAGCACTCCTGTACGTAATGCCTGTAATAGATTTTTATGCCTCCGTGCTGACACACTCTTTTACGTTCATGGTTATTATCTGTCCACTTCCCAACCTGAAGAGGTTAGATTGTTTAAAGATTTGTTAGCTGTGAGCTGCTTAAAGAAGGGCCAAGTATAAACTCCCAGCTAATTGAAAAATAGCATTTTATCAGATTCTCCACTGATATTATATTGTAATGGTTTGTACTTAGAGGACTCTCAATACTTCAATAAGTGGTGGAATTAAAAAAATCGCATCTTCAGGGCTTTACAGAAAATGTGGCTGTTCCCAATTTATACTGCTTTTTTAACCATTATTTTCTTATATTTCCCACAATGCCTCGGATCAGAAGCAAACAGAAACTGAGTGATTACCCCAAAGTGTGCTAGATGAACTGGAAAAAGTCTATTCAAACAAAGCTCATTAGTTCTGATACCTCCAGGGCTATGACAAATTAAGCTGCGGCTGTGTGAGCTTGCAGACAAAAGGGTGATGCCGAAAACTCGGGCTGAGCTAGGCACTGTGTCAATAAATTCCCCTGAAAAAGGTAAAAACTACAATTGGAGCTAAAATGGAATCCCTTTAAGGAGCGTGTACAAAATAGATCATCCCTTCTTTCTTAAGTATATCTACGAACCCGCCTGTGATGAATTATTGCAGTTGAGGAGGTGGCCACTCCATAGGGGCTGCCTGGCCAGGTGCACAGAGGAAGTGCTGGCTAAATCCACCCTCTTTCCTTTGCAAAGACTTGGCCATGCCCAGAGGAAAGTATTCCAAACCCAACAGGCAGAGCGCACGCTTCCAAAGCTCAGAAACCCAAGCTTCTGACTGCCTGCTGGATCCCAAGCGAGAGCCCTGCGTTATTCCCAAAGCCAGGCTGCCAGCCGCCAGCTTGGAATGGCCCCACCACCTTAAGATAACCTTGTCTTCTCAGCCAAGAGAGGGTTATGCATTATCACCAAGGGCTGTATTCTTGTTGGTTTGTGAGCCCATTTCAAATGGGAACTCCTAGAATTATAAAAAGTAGTTGTAGATAATCTGGCTATTTATTGGATGGATGGATGGATGGATGGATGGATGAATGGATGGATGGATAAATGGATGGGTGAGTGAAGGAGACATTCAGGTAGGCCACATGAGTATAACAAGGGCCACGGTTGGCCTTGACTGTAATTTTCATTTGAATAACAGATCCACAGATCATTAGTAAAGCACCCTTCTTGGCCTGTTTGTAAAGGCGGGCCCATGGATGATGGCACACAAAACAGCAACTGAGGAAGATCCTCTGTGAATGGGGGAGCCAATGTCCAATTGGCTGAGTCCAGGTTGCAGACTGAGGAAGAGTGGTGAGTGTAGGCTATTCACAATGACTCAAGTACAGGGAAAGCCTTCCCTGCCATACACTCCCTTCATTAACCTTATATGCTTTTAAACTTTATGTGCTTTGCAGGAAAGTGTACAGGACCCCCACCTGAGGAGCTCCAGCAGCCAGGCCAGGCTGTTCTGTTGTCAGGTGGGCTTCAAGTTTTGCCTCTGGGCTCCCCGTACATCTTTCCCTGGGTGTCACCTCTTCAGCTCTGCAGTTCCCCTGTGGTCCCTGAAAGGGGTGCTCAGATCTTCAGGCTGGGCTGCTGGCCTCTCTACACATCCGGACAGCAACGCATCAGGATTCCAGAGGGGCTGAGCCTAAATCTCCACATCTCTTGGACCTGAGATCAGATGCCTGAAAAAACTGGGAGGTTGGAGCCACAGAGAAAGCAGCAGCACCTGCTGACAAGGAACTCAGGGGGAGGGAGGCAAGTCCAACTGGAGCTAGTCTATGAGCTTCTTAGACATCTCTGTGGCAACAATGCATAAACTAGCCATTCCTGGAAGCAGGGAGCTGAAGGGGCTGATAGATTAATATAAGTTAGATTTAGTGAATACCTAG
>CAJQZJ010000148.1:2236778-2259617 GCA_907164525.1 Lophiomys imhausi | reverse complement strand
AAGAAAGAAAGAAAGAAAGAAAGAAAGAAAGAAAGAAAGAAAGAAAGAAAGAAAAGAGGAAAGAGGGTGAGGGGGGAAATGAAAGGGTTGTGTAGTGGCCAAGGAGGCGGTTCATCAGGTGAAGAGCCTGCTGCAAATAGGAGTGCCTAAGCCTAGATCCCCAGCATGCATTTTCTAAAATCCACTTGTAATTCTAGCACTAGAGTGCAGAAACAGAAGGATCCTGGGATCTCGCCTAGCCAAGCAAGCTGGACAAAATGGCAAGCTCCAAGTTCAGGGAGAGACCCTCTCTCAAAAATTAAGGTAGAGCGTAACTGAAGAAAATACTAGAAGCTGGCTTCTAGCCTCCTCATACAAGTACACATGCACCTATGCATACACAAGACACATGTGTGCATGCACACGCACACACACTTGCACACGCACGCACACACATGCATGCACACACCTGTAGGGACAACCACTTGGTGTAAGGTTAGAAACAAGTTACGTATCCATGTAGAACGGACAAACTACAGAGCACAGCCCTGTTCCACACCCCCTCAGTCATGGTCATTAGGAGATTTCTAGATTTTTCTAACAGATGCCAGAAACATGGGGTGGGGTGTAGGGGTTAGATAAATTAGATTTAGAAAATATATAGGAGTTTCTGATACTGTCTCTTAATTCGGGGCCTGAAGAGCATTATCAGCATGAAGTCAGGAAAAACAGGAAAGACTTAGTAGACTGAAAAACAAGGTTGAAGTCAGGAAAAACAGGAAAGACTCAATAGACTTGAAGAAACAAAGTATCTGGCCTGACATTGTTTTCAGCTGCTAAGTGGGCGGAGCCCAAATTAAGCTGAAACAGAGTTCCTCCTATTTAAGGACAGTGCATGGAGCCCAGAAGAAGAAGAGGCCCCTGATGCTAGAGAGCTCCAAGAGTCCTGCTGAAAAAAGGGCTGGCCATTGATGGCCAGCTCTCTCCCTGAAGCAGAAAGAAGCCGGTGAGCAAAGAAAGCCTGAGCAAGACACCAAAAGGTCAAGGACTGGACCCTGCGGCTCAGCTTTTGCCTAGAGTGGTTTGATCTGTCCAAACAGAGGCCTAAAAGAAATTGTGCCTGGCTTTAAGGACTGAGACAGAGCAGCTGAGTTCCTGATTCAAAAGAAGTAAGTTGGCCTGCAGACGGCTGGGGTCTCCCACAGAGAAGAAAGCATGAAGCCTTATTTAAGGTGAGACTGCAATAACCAACTTACCCTGACGAACCTGCATCTGAGAGATCCAGAAAAAGGACTGCTAAGTGCGTTCAAGAATCTACAACAAAGACTGTGTTCCTGACGACTGAGGACCTGCCCCAGAGACTAAAAGGTTATGAAAGTAGTTGTTGTAATTATCAATAGGTTTAGTGGATAGGTAAAAGGGGTTGTAGGAATTTATTGGATTAATAGATAAGAAATTGTTGGTGTTTGTTATAAGTGAATTTAGTAATAAATAAATAAGTGTTAAATAATAATTTAAAAGTTCGGTTACAGTGGGGTTGGGGGAATCTTCTAATCTACTGAGCATCCACCTCAGGTTTCAGTCAGAGAGCCCACCTGTGTCTGAAGAGAGCCTACAGTCCTATTGACCATCATCACCTCCAATCCAAAGACTGTCCTAGCATGCTAGGAAAGCTGCACTACCTGCAGGGGCCCCGGCCAGGGAGTGACTCACAGTGACCCAGCCCAGTGGTCCTCTAGGGCGACCAAGGATGCCCTCTGCAGAGCGACACTCTTCCACCTGCAGCTTAAGCAGGTGAAAGTTTGGCGTCCCCTGCCCCAGGCCTGGCTGTGGGTCACTCAGTTGAGAAAGGTGTTTGCCCAAATTGAAGTGTGCACTGAAGTTCTGCTTCCCTGCCAAGTCAGCACCTAATTCCGAGCTCTGATGATTGACATGCCTCTTAATGCGGGTTTCTAAATGTGAGGCCATTTTCCGAGCAAACACTGCAAGAGCAAGAATTCCTTGGTCCAGTGATCCCACGGCTTCCTCTCTTGGTGAGCCACCTGGAGACAGAATTGCCACTGAATATTATCCTTTTCTATTATTTTTATCTTGGGTTCCAAATGAAGCACATGAGGAAAGTAAGATGTGGTGTGGCCTGAATTCTTATGAAGAGGTGTTGGGAAGGCTCTAATCATGGGCAGAAATTTACGGATAGCTTTTGATGAAAGAAGAGGTTTTAATTTAGTGCAGAGGGTAAGGGAGTTCTGGGGTGTGACACTGGGCTAGCTGACAGGGGTGGAGAGGTCAGCAAGTTGATGCTGGATATAGCCTCCCTCTGGGTTCAGTGACAACTCAGGGCTACCTACTAACAGCAGAGAAGCAGAGTCCCTTCCCCCTTGCCCTGGAAGCCCCGCTGAGAAGCTAGTGATCCCTCTGTTATCATTTGAAAGAGAAATGTCCTCCACGGGTTCACTTGTTCTCCAGCTGGTGGGACTCTTGTGAGGTTTGGGGGGTTACAGTCCCTTTAAGAGGTGGGTCTTGAGGGTGACTCCAGACCTCATCTCCAGTCTAGTCTCTATAGCTGGCTCCGTCCAGATGAAAGAAGCGGGCACCTCAAGCTCCACCCTCTCTAACCATGACAAACCCTTCTTCATTGGGGCCTTTCTGTCAGGAATTTGGTCCTGACGAGAAACGTTAACTAATAAACCATCTAATGCTGTGTCCTCCCAAAGGCTGCTGCCAGCCACTTGGGTGTGGCTGACACATGGGTAAATGGTAGTCTTCCTCTCTGGCCTTGACACTGGGCAGGCTTTTTTCAGTCTGTGGCTCTTGCATTGTTTGAATTCCACACTCCGTGCTGGCTTTTTTCTGTGTGTCTAGTCCTGGGTTACTTAATTTATCTTTAATTTAATTTACTACTTATTTGTGTGTGTGTGTGTGTGTGTGTGTGTTTACAGGAGAACATTGTATTCCCTGGAGCTGGAGTTACAGGTGGCTATCAGTCATCCAGTGTGAATGCTGGGACCATCCAACGTGAACGTCCTCTGTAAGAGCAGCAAGCGCTCTTAGCCACTGAGCCATCTCTCCAGCCATGTTCATTCATTTTTCCCCCATAGGCCCCATGAACTACTGAGGCACTCTTTTCCCCAAAGAAAAGGTACACACAGACCTCTATAGTGCTATGGGGATCGGCTCTTGAGACAATTCCTCACCACTAGAATGCATGGAGGAGAACGGAAAGGTAAGCTGGCTTGAACTTGGAACCACATTAACTGCTAACAGTGTCTCATCTAAAGCTTTCTACTTGGCTTCAGAGCCAACAGGAGCAGGAAGCAGGGGGTAGAACACAGAGGAAGTGCAGTCTCCTTGGCTGGCAGACAAAAGAGCTTAGTTTTTCTGGAGGACCCCATGCTGGGGACTGAACTGGAGGGCTTGGAGGACTTGGTGTGAGGATTGGGAGTATGTGAAGTGTCCAGAAGTGAGATCAGCAGGGAGTAGCCTTGGACTGAAGGAATCCCTGAGACCCTTTCCCTAATATCCTGTCTCAGGAGCAATTCCACTCATCCTCCTGGCTCCACTACCACCACCTTGCTGCCTCAGTCTTGGCATCTCCCAGCACAAAGGCTAGCTGCTGGAATTTTCCCTGCAGCCCCAGTGAGAAGCAGTCAGAGAACAAAGCTATCTGTGCCTTGTGGTGCCCAAAATACGACTGTCATTTATTTTGTTATATGAAATTAGAGCGTGCCTTGTAGCCATAATGAATCATTTCCTTCCTGCCTGGGCCACTGTGTCAGGCATCCCCCATTCAGGGGCTTTCACTTCATCTCTGGCTAATAATAACCCACCCAGGTGAACAAACGCCCTCCCCGAGAAAACTCGAGGCCTGGACAGACATCACCAGCAGAGCAGCATGTGAGAGGTGGGGCCAGGCAAGCACAGCTGGGGAAAGACAATGCCATAGGGAGAGGAGGCAGCCTGTGCTCCATGGTGGAGTGCAGCGAAACAGGGGGCAGGGGGTATCTTTCCCAGACACTCCTTAGACAATGCATCATCAGTAGGCTGCTCTCCTGCTTCCACTCGCTGCCTAGATTTAGTGAAGAAGGCATATGCCCCTCCCTACCAAGTCCCCACTGTGGCCATCCAAGGCCTTGCTCTTCACGGAACCCTCAGATTGCAAGGCGCTAATCCATAACGCAGAAGATCTAGTCCCACCTCTCTCATCTCCCATGCTTGTTCTGGGCAGGCTCTGTAGGAGTGAGTGCTCAGCAAGTGAGTAATGGGGTCATATCCTTGGGTTCTTCCCCCTGGGGCTAGGACCAAGGAGCCCGGCCCACCCTAGTGCACAGGAAGCCAGATTCTGTACCATAGATTCTCCCCACAACTGGCCAAAAAGATAGTGAGCCCATGCATGAGACAGTCTCCCCAGTTCCTGTACCGTTGGTCTCTTCCAATAATTGTACCTCTTAAGCCCTTTTAACTACCATATCCTGAGAGTTGGCACACGACCAGGGTTGCTCAATGAGAGGACAGAAGAGCAAATCGGTGACTGAGTGTCAAAGGCCACATGGGTAAATGATATAGAACCAAACTCAGTCGGAAAGTGAGCAGGAAAGGAAAGTTGGCCAGCTGTCACAGGTACCTTGGCTGTCTCCGAGGGCTCTGTGGAGGGAAGCTGCAAGCCACTGTCCCATGCTTTCCCATCAGCACATGGCCCATAGGTTTCTGCTGGCACTCACTAGACCACTGCACTAGGCTCACCTGTCACCCTTGGCTCTCTGCGTTCACTTCCCAACTCCATGTGAAGTCCGCCTGTTCCTGCTTTACAATGCTTAAGCTCAACTGCCAAGCTGCTTTGGTTGAGACAGTCCTAGGAAATCAGTAAAGCACTGACCATGAGCAGAATCATCCCCTACGCTGGTGACCCAATAGAGAGAATGAAGAAAACCCACACTCTCGGCTTCCTGGATGCTGTGCCGTGAGCTGTTCTGCCCTCCATGCACTCACCTCTACCATAAAGGATTGGAACCATGAGTCAAAAGTAAGCCCTTCCTCCCTTCACTTGTTAATATCACTTATTTGGTCTAAGGGATGACATCTGACTGATATAATCATCCACCAAGAGTGTACCCTGTTCCTGGGTCTGTCTTCTCTCTCACTCTTCCCATGGATCCTTGCTACCCAGCAACGGTACTCTTCAGGGAGCTTCCTGGCTGTCCAACCTCATTAATCTCCGTGACTCATATGACCTCACGGCAAGTGAGTTCTTGTCTACAAGCACCAGGCACTGGTCTGATGCTGCAGAGAGGCCCCACCTCACCTGGGCATAAGGAGGCCTGTGTCTAGTTTTGTTCACCACCTCACCTGCAGACACCACACCATCAGACTCACTGGAGGTCCCCGTGAGATGGAAGCAAGAACATAGAACTTATCAAGTCTCGGCTCCCATGCTTAGTTTTCTATCTCGTTCATTGCCACAAAAACTGAAAACACAAAAAACTATTCATAAGCAATAAGTGGCTGCTAAGAAAGAAAGAATTGGTCTTCTCTGGGGACAAGCCCCCTGTTAGTTTATCCAATCTCAAGTGGTCAGTCCTAAACACACACACACACACACACACACACACACACACACACACACACACACCAGGTTGTAGAAAGGTTATCTAAATATACATATATATATATATATATGCAACCATAATTTAATTCAATAGGCTACACATATGTGTATACTACTTGAGTGTATATGCACACACGTGTGTGTATAACAATAGTTAAAGAAGGACAGGAAATGGAAATGACGTAAGAGAAGTTGCAGGGGGAGAAGGAAGCGTGGAAATTATGGAAGCACAATACTCACGTATGAAATCCTCAATAAATGTAATAAACAGATAATCAAATAAATAAATTAGCAAATAAGGGGTTAGAGAGATAGCTCAGCAGTTAAGAGCACTGGCTGCTCTCCTAGGGGACCAAGGTTCAATTTCCAGCACCCATTTGCAATTTCCCAACTCTTGGCAATTTTAGTTCCAGGGGATCTGCCCTCCCTGGGCAATGGTTACACATAGTGCATAGACATACGTGTGGACAAAATATCCATGCACACAAAATAAAAACTGAAATACACATACATACATATAACATATATATAAAATAAAATATAAATAGCTACTTATAATTTTTGTATGTCTCCTTCTGGATTTCTCTACAAATTTCTACATAATTGAGAACCTATGTGAGATGGAGTTTTTGGTCCTGTTTTTTAATTTTTTGACAAGTCCATAAACATCATAACATTTAATCGTGAACTCACACTTCATTGTTCTTCATGATTCTCTTATTAAATATGCAAGTTATTTGCAGTCTTCCCTGTATTATAAACAACATTGCAATGAGTATCCTTGATTGGAAGGCATTTCTCTTCCTGCAGTGCTGAGGGTCACGGGCCAGACTTAGCCTCCATGATGCAAGTGCTCAGAACTCTACCTGGGGCCACATTTGAAGCTCTTTCCAAATCTTAAGTCTGTTGTTTGATGACATTTGTGAAGCACATTTCCTAGGCCAGAGCTGATCCACACTTTGTAAGTTATTGATAATTAGTTCTAGGATATATATATATATATATATGAGAGAATGAAGAATATATATATCCATGAATGATATTTTCCTTTATTTTTTGGTTAATTTGATTTATATACAAAATGCATACTGTACTTTGATCATAGTTATCCCCACTCCTCCTCCTCCTCACTCCTCCCAGATCCACCCCCATCTCCCATCCCTTGCCATCCTCATATGATTCTCTTTTTTTTTTTCCCCATAAACCAGAGAGTCCAATCTGTACTACCCATACACTCTTGGATGTGGGGCTTTCTACTAGAGTGTGGGTTGTATCCTTAAAGAAAGCTGACTTTTCCTCCCCTAGCAGTCATCAGCTGTCAATAGCTCCTCAGCTAGGGTGGGGGCTCCTAAGCCCTTCCTACTTCCAGGCTGGAATACCGACTGACTAGATGTTGCCCACATGCTCTCCAGGCATCCATGCCTACTACGAGTTCACAAGTGCAGTGTTCCTGCGATGCCCAGAAGACACTGTTCGCCCCAGTTCTTCCTGGCCTTCAAGTCCCTGAGCCTTGGGAAGAGGGAGCATGGTACAAACTTGCCTACTGGGAGCTAAGCACTCCACAGACACTCTCTGAAATTTAACCAGTTGTGGGTTTCTTCACAGACAGACCGTGACGGGACTAATAAATGGCCAGCAGACTAGGAAAGCTCACCTCTGGATGTGTTTATGGTGGTTATGTCAGAGACCATTAGATGCTGGGGCTCTGATGAATGAGGGCTTTGATGGTAGGCTGGCTAGAAGATGGTGACGGAAGCTAGGGTCTGGTTGGAGGAAGCGGGTCACTGGGTGTGTTCTGATGAATTGTGCCTTTCTCTGGCTTACTGTGTAGCCCTCCTTTCTGCTTCCTGTCCACTAAGGACAGAATCTCCTCTGTCACACATTCCCAGCATGGACAGAACCGGAACCCTCAGAAGTTATGAGTTGAAATGAATCCTTCCTCCCTTGTTTCAGGTATTTTGCACGGCAATGAAAAGGTAACCAATAAAGTTACTTTTTTTTCTTTTAACTAAAAGTCAAAACTTTTTCAAAGAGTCTTTAAATACACATGCAGAAGGAGAAAATATAGTGAAGCACAAATGCCTGAACACTGAACTTCTCTTAATATAGTATATGTTTTAGATTTGACTTTGAACCCATGAGATACTTTATATGATTGTAAAATAAAATTTGCTTAATCCCCTTTAAGAAGATACAGCAAATATAAAAATGTTGCCCTATTCATCCTCTTAAGCATAACTAGAATTCATGGACATTATATATAAAACAGGCATACAATTTTTCAGAAGGACAGAGGGACTTCGGTGGACTGACCGAGACTTTCATCATGTCCTAGTTAGGGGAACTATTGCGACAATGAAACACCATGACCAAAGCAAGTTGGGGAGGCGAGGGTTTATTTGGTTTCCACTTCCACATCATAGTCCATCATTGGAGGAAGTCAGGGCAGGAACTCACACAGGGCAGGAGCCGATGCAGAGGCCATGGAAGGGTATTGCTTACTGGCTTGCTCTCATGGCTTGTTCCCATAACACCAAGGACCACCAGCCCATGGATGGCACCACCCACAATGGGGTGGGCCCTCCCAATCACTAATTAAGAAAATGACCTGTAGGCTTGCCTACAGCCTGTTCTCACAGAGGCATTTTCTCAGTTGAGGTTCCTTCCTCTCAGATGACTCTAGCTGTGTTAAGTTGACATAAAAAAGTATCCAGCACACATCACCACAGGATGGCATAGTGGTGAATTCTTGGGTTTCTTTCTTTGTTTCTTTCTTTGTTTGTTTGTTTCTTTCTTCTTTTTTCTTATATACCAAACTTAGAACTGAGGAAGACACACAAATCTGGAAACTGCAATGGTCACAAGCCAAAGAAAGCCCCTGAAAACGCCTTTCTTCTCTAGGCAAAGGAGGAGACAAAAAGGAAGCCTAGCCAAGACAGAACACCTAAACCAACAACTACCACCCTCCAAGTAGTCACCACAGGTCCCACCCACTACACACACTAGCAAAAGCCAGATAGTAAACACAAGAGTATCTCCTCTTTTTGACTTGTCTAGTCATATTTGATGGATCACAGAAGCAAAAATTATACCACTTTTTGTGCTATCCTAAGTATACGTAAAGAAAATCATTAAGACAACAACATTGAACTGGGAGAAATAAATGTCCTTAAATGGACATATTATTTCTACTCTCCACTCAAATTGTAAAATAGCCAGATCTTGAATAAATTGTGTATAAATAATGTAATACACAGTATAACCCCTGAAAATTATATGGAGTGTGCAGGCTATTTTTTAGGTCAACTTAACACAAAGCTAGGGTCATCTGAGAGGAGGGGAACCTCAGTTAAGAAAATGCCTCTGTGAGATCTCACTGTAGGCAGGCCTGTAGGGCATTTTCTTAATTAGTGATTGGTAGGAGAGGGCACCCCATTGTGGATGGTGCCATCCCTGGGCTGGTGGTCCTGGGTTCTATGAGGAAGCTGGCTGAGCAAGCCATAAAAGCAAGCCAGCAAGCAGCTCTCCTCTGCACCATCTCTTGCCTCCAGGTTCCAGTCCCACTTGAGTTCCTGGTCTGGCTTCCTTTAATGATGAACAGCGATGTTGAAGAGGGCACCAAACAAGCCCTTTCTTCCCAAACTTGCTTTTGGGCATCATGTTTGATTATGGCAATAGAGACCCTTACGGACACACAGAGATACACTCAAAATAGTACAAACAATTTTCAAAAAAATAGAATCCTACAAGATTTCCAGATAACCAACCAGAAGATAGGGAAAGGAAACCAGAGAACAAGCCACAAAAAAAAAGAAAAGAAAATGGAAAACAATGGCATAAGTAATCTCAAACATGTCAGTGATTACATTAAATGCAAATATGTCAACTTATCAATTAAAAGACATGGTCATGTCCTAAACAAGACATTCATGTCATCCCCTCTAATATTTCAGAAGAGAGAAAGAAAAGAATGCAAGAGCGAGAAGGCAGGGAGAAGGGCTGTAAAATGTCATCTCCTGGGCAAAGTACAGCCAGTGCCTTCACTTCCTGCACTGGGTCTGTACAAGAATAGGCCAGTCAACAGGAAGACATAGATGGAGAAAGGGTTCAAGAGGCCCTAACACTTACTGGTGGGCTTTGTGTTACTGATGTATTCATGAAAAGGCCAGTCCTTGCCTTCCTTTAGTTGTGCACCCATTGATGACCCCACCAGGTTCCAACGGTTAGTTCCAAGTCAGTGGCCATCCATATACATATGGCCCCAGGTAAACAAATAAATCACAAAGAAGACCAAAGTCATGAATCTACTAACGGACTGACAGAAATGGGGGTGAGGGTGACGGGGACAAGAAGAAGATGAGGGAGGGAAGAACTGAACATGCTGTGTACACATCCGAATCTCTCAGACAACAAAATTAATCAAGGAAAAGGTATAGTGGGAATGGACTTAAAATGTGACTGAACTGTAATGCTATCTAAAAGAAGCTCACTTCAAATACAACAATGTAATCAGGTTGGAAACAAAAGAATAAGAAAGATATGTCACAGGAACATTAATCAAAGGGAGGCAGCAGACTTATATTAACATCAGATAAAACAGAGAGCAGAGAACACACCAGAGAAACAGAAATATAATATATAATCATTTTTTAAAGGCCAACCATGAAGAAACAAGGCAAAACAAAGCATGTGTAAAAACAAACGAAAAATATGACAGAAAGGATGAGAGAAGAAGAATCCACAGTGAGTGAGTCATTCAAGCTCCCTCTCTCAGCAGGCAAATAGTGACCTACAACTCCGAAGGGCTCAGCATCATTATCCACCAAACTGACCAGCATTCGTGAAGCCACCCATCTGACAGCAGAATTCCACGTCGTGTCAACCGCCCGTGGAAGGTTAGCAAAAAATAGACTGTTTCAGGGGCACAAAAGAAACACAACAGGATCTCAACCACACTGGGCATGTTCTCCTAATACATCGAAATAACAGAAAAACAAGAAGCTCCAAGCAAAGTAGGAACAGTGAGAACTTTAGTCAATGGATAAAGAGGGTCTATTAACAAGCCACAGCTAACACTGTGTGTGAGTGCGAAAGCTGGTGTCTGTCCTCCATGAGTGAATCAGAAAGCCTCCTATACTCAGGACTCTAAGTCAACACATTACTGGAAGTTCTGACCAGCCCAAAATGCCAACAACAAGTGTTAAATAAACTCTAAAGTTATAAATCAAAATAAATAATAATAATATTATTATTATTCCTGTCTGCAGACAGCGTGATCACCTGTGTTGATGAGCTCAGGCAAGCTCCAAAAACTTTCTAGAACCCATGGGTGAGTCCAGTGTTGCAGAATAGAATTTAAACATACAAAAAGAAGCATTTTTCTGAATATTAGCAGTGAACACATGAACATCAAAAATTAAACGGGTGTGGGAGAAACGTCTGGGATCAAGAGCACTTGATGCCCTGGAAGAAGACCCAGATCTGGCTCCCAGCACCCACACAGTGGCTCAACCACCTAAAACCCAAGTTCCAAGGGATCTGACTCCCTCTTCTGGCCTCCAAGGGCACCTCACATGTGTGGTGAGTGTATACACATAAGGCAAACAGTTATAAACATACAATAAAAAAACATTTTTTAAAGTTAAATGTGTAATACATATGCAAATATTCAACAAATGATACTAAAATGCAAAAATAAAGCACATATAATAGTTGGATGATCAACTACATGATACAGAAAACTCAAAGAAGCTCTAATAGATGGGGAACTTATGGGCTAAGAAGCAAAAATAGTAAAGGACTCTTTCCTCTTCACATTCTCATGTCGGTCAAATGCAGTTCTTACACAAATTCTAGAAAGGGTTTTATGTGTAAAGATACATACAATATTCTTTTTAAATTTATTAACAAACCAAGTATCTAAGAAAACTAAAATTATTTTTGACTAAAAAAGAATGGGATGCAAGTAATAATTAGACTCTGTAGCAAGATTCATTCGGTAACTACAGCAGGTCATCACTGTGAGATGCTGGCAGAAGGCCCCAGACACGTTCTGAGATGTCTTTCTGACACTAAAAATATATATATTCCGCAAGCAGAAAAACTGATAAATGGGCTTCACCAAAGTAAAGTTTTTGTTTTGTGAGAAGCCAAAATTAAAAGGAGGGAAAATAATCTACAAACTAGGAAAACATTTGCAGTAATGTGTTTGGTAAAGAAATGCCATTGAAACTGTAGAAAGAAATCTCAAAACTCAAAAGAAAAAAAAAAACAGAAGTATTGGGTATGGTGATGCATTCCTATAATACTGATTCGTAGAAGGCTGAGGCAGGAGGACTTGCATTTCAGGTCAATGTGGCCTGCACTGTGAGACCTTGTCTCAAGAAGAAATTTAGAAAACAACAGTACAGTTAGAAAATAACCAAAACACGAAGATCTCTCCTACAAAAACGAATATGAATGCTAAATAAACAATATTTGCCAGTATGAACAACTTTTCTTAGAGAGTTCAAACTGCCATCCATGGGGCTGGTGTGCTGCCTCAGGGAAGAACTGTGGTGTGCCTACACCATAGAATACTACTCAGCAAAGAAAAAGCAACAACCAGGATGAACGCCTGGAGAAAAACATTAAATGAAAAAAGCCAATTACCAAAGGTTGCATAGTGTATGATATCATTTATGTGGCATTCTGAGGCTAGGCGTGCAGCCCAGTGGGGCTTAGATCCTTAGTACCACGTAAAAAGCTGCTGCTGCATACGTCTGTAACTTCAACACTGAGAGGGGAGGCAGAGAAAGGCAGGTCTTGGGAACTTGCTGTCCAACCAGTCTAGTCAATCACGTGAGCTTCTCATTCGGTGAGAGGCCTTGTCTCAAGAAATGAAATGAAATGAAATGAAATGAAATAAGGAGGAAAGGAATAGAGGGAGATACCCAAAGGAAACCTCTGGTTCCCACACTCACACCTGTGAGCAGGCAGGGTACACGTGCATACATAAATAAAAACTAATAGAAAAAGAATTTGTGATGATAAAGTACAATTTTTTGTTTACTTATCAAATGCTGGTGGTGGCTTTATATTTTGACTTTGAATTTTGCAGTGCTGGGCATGAAACCAGGGTGAATGAAGAGTCTACCACCAAGCCACATCTCCGGGGTTCAATAATTTTAATCTCTTACTAACTAACTAAATGTATGTGCTAAATGTGTAGCAGTTGTTAAAAGGTTAATAATCTTTAGTGAGCATTGATAAGTTTTAAGTGAGAATGTTATACTTCAAGACATCTGTGATAGCTCTAAAGACATGTGGAAATATCTGTGACTCCCACATAGGTATCTAGAACACCTGATGTGACACGGAGAAAGTACACTGGGCAGCAGTGTGACGGGGACCCACTCAAATAGTTCATCAGAAACCTGAATAAACCCCAAATCAAAAGAAAAACAGGTGTGAGAGAGGGAGCCCAAAGATTACAGTCTCTGGCACATCAGCCCCTGGTGCTGGATGGAACTTGCCTGACTTGGGCACAGAAAGAATGGAAAGGTTAAGAAACTAAGAGACAGGCAAGAGAAATTGAATATTGACCAAATATTTAACAATATTAGGGAAATCTTGGTCACTTCAAAGGGAGCCAAAGCCATGATGCCTATGCATTTCTCTCTTGTCAGTTGTTGATGACCTACAATAGGATCCGAGGATGGCTTCAGATAATCCAGGGAATGGGGCAGACGGGACACAGCTACTGTGGATGGTAGAGCGTACAGGGACATCCATTTCCTGTTTGTACTTTTGCACAACTTTATATTTTCTAAAATAAAAAGACAGCAAAATGCAACGGAAGTCTTTGTTTTCACCCAGGGTTCTTTCCTGAAGACAGTCCCTCAAAGTGAGACTGTTAAAGGTTTGGGGGGGGGGTGTGCATGTGGGTGAATATGTGTGTATGTCTGGGTGTGGAGGTATGAAGCAAACACTGAACACCTTTCCTCAGTTGTGCTTCCACCTTTTTTTTTTTTTTTTTTTGAGACAAGGTCTGTCACTGAACCTGAGGTCATAAATTGAGCTGGACCAGTGGACTAATGAGCTTCAGAGACCTGCCTGTCTCCATCTTCCACTACCACCAGCGGTGGGACAGATGCTGCCCATGTTAACCTACCTGGGATTTTACATGGGCTCTGAGGATTTGAACTCAGGTTGCTCTGCTTATGCAGCAGGCACTTTACCCACTGAGCCTTCTCCCCAAACCCCGCATGCCTTTTGAAAAACACCATGAAAGAGAGAGCACCTACGGAACAAAGGAGGAAATGGAGTCATCGCTTATGATCGGCTTATCATCGGCCCTGAGCAGAAGCTCCCTCCTCAGCTCTCCTCTGCCTAAGTCAAGGCTTAGCTGACACTCAAGCCCCAGTCCTCACTCCCGTGTGCTGAGTATAAACCTTGGACCTGTATCACATCAGTGCCTGAGCATCTTCACTTGTCTGTTTCTCTGGGGAGGCAGGGAGTGCAGTGCATTATGTGTGGTGTGTACACGTGTGTGCATGCAGGTGTGTGTACATGCATGCGCACACCTGCAGCAGCCACTATGGTCCTTGTCATCTGCCATCTCATCAGGAGCACAAAGTCCTAGAAGAGGGTCTCTAGGTCAACGGGAATCCTCTCTGACCACCTGGAAACTGTTTCCCCAGACTCCAACCAACAGCCAGCACTCCCAGTTCCCTCTAGCAAACACTGTCAAACCAATGAATGCTGACCAAGAGTGAGTTAGAGTCCACCTGCCCCGGCTGTGTTTGTTTGCTGCATTTTTTTTCAAGGTTTATTTCATGGGTATATATGTGTCCCCAAGCATACATGTGTGTACTGCCTGCATGCAATTCCCTCAGAGCCCCTGCAGCTGGAGCTACATGCACTTCTAAGCCGCTCTATATGAGCTCTGGGAATTGAACTTGGGTTCCCTGAAAGAGCAGGGAGCTTGACAGGGGGTCTTGTTAAGGAGCCTAAGGTTGGTCTGGTGCTCACTATGCAGCCCAAACTCGTGGCAGCCTTCTGCTTCGGTGCTGGGATTACAGGCGTACACCACTACTGCCACCCTAAGCATGCTTATTACCTTTAGAGTACCCTGAATGCTGATTGGACCAAATATCCAACCACCTCCTGGTGAAAATAATAATAACAATAATAATAATATAATAACAATAATAATTGTAGGCATAACTTTCAAACTATATTTATTAACATCTATAAACACCTACCAACCAACCAACCCTAACGCTTTAGAAAGGAAACTCAGATCAAGACGTCCTCAGGGGCAGATCCTGTGAGGGCAACTGGTCAGCAGTCTGTTGGCAGGAACATCACAATGAGCAGTCACTCAGTGGTGGTCTGGCTTTGGTGTTGCTATGGCAACCTTACTTCCGCTTGGGGCTTGCCACCCCACCTGGTCACTTTCCCTCAGCCACTCTGCTCCTGCCGTAGCCTATGGGGCACCAAGTAGCCACAGCTCTCCTCAGCCCAACCAGTTCTCACAAACCTTCTCTGAAAAGGCCCTATGCCACGCCTCTTCTGCCAGCCAGAGCTTGCTTGGGGCAGGTGCCACTTCCCACAGCTTTTTCTCAGTCTTCCTGGGCTCCACCCACGCAGGCCGCAATCTTCTTTTGAAGGTAGGCAGCAATGAGCAGCTGAGCAGCGTTCAGAGGAAAGGCCAAGCAAAAAGCCCCCCGTCTTGAGTTTCTGAGCCTTCATTTATATTGCTGTCTCTTAATTATGCATCAGGCTGCTCCCTCATTGGCCAGCCTTACGCCCTCCTCCCGAGGTACACCTATTGACCAGGAACATGTGCACCGCCAGGTGTTCCTGACAGAAGCAAGTCTTCCCAGCTGATTTTGTACGCCCCTTTTATGAGAATGCATTTAGGAAGGCCTTGCATATTCCCTACAAACAATAATAATAATAATAAATGTTTTGTGGATGGCAGTAGTGGCACATATCTGTAGGAAGGAGGGAAGGAAGAAGGGATTAAGCTCATTCACTAAGCAATGAATTCACGAATGAACAGATGAGTGAATCCTTAGCAGAAAAAGAGATGGGCAAACTAACGGATGGAAGCCTGAGAAGGAAGGGAATCTGCAGGACCAGTAGATGAGGAAGTTACCTGGCCTACCCAAGCTGCACAACGCTTTGGAGGAAGAAACAGAACCCACGTGACTCACCCACCTTCCCCTAACCCTCCTGAGGATGGTCACTGGTTCTTGCTGAGGAAAACACTCCAAACAGCACCCACCGTGGTTGCAACTCCCCCCCAAAAAAATAGTTTGCTTTATTAGCACGTCCTCGTCACACAACGTGGTGAGTTTCACTATGACATTCTTATAAGTGTGTCGTGCCCTCTCATTACCCCACCCCCTGCCCACTGGTCCCTCTCCTCTTCCCCATCAGTCTTCCCTCACTTTCCTTATATGTACATAGCCTAGGTCTGCATATGAGAGGGAAGTCGGCATTGGTCTCACAACATTGGGTTTATTTCACTACCATTCCCCTCACAATGACATCATTTTATTCTTCCTTATGGCTGAATAAAACTCCACTATGTGTGTATACCACATTTTTATCTTTATGCTTCCATGTGTTGCTCCTCAGCATCAGGCTGGTTCCATGTCTCAACTACTGCATGCCATGCTGGGATGAATATGGGTGTGGTCATATCTTTGTGATGTGCGCTCCCTTTCTCTCTCTCTCTCTCTCTCTCTCTCTCTCTCTCTCTGATTCCTGCAGGTACAAACCTGGGAGTGGTATAACTGGGTTGTACACAGCAGTTCTATACAAAATAAGAATTACGTGTTGCTACATGTTTTGGAGGAACTTTTTAAATACACTCTATAATTAAAATAATGCAGTTCTTCCTGGGGAGAGGAAATATCTCAGCATTTGAAATAAAGTCCTGCCAACAGTTGCCTTCTGAGTGGGCACATAATGTCTGAAGACTCCCCAGCAGGTGACATGGAAAGGAAGAGCTTCCTGCACATTCCACAGCCCCCTCTGCTTCCTCCCCTTCCCCTCTCTCTTCTTTCCCATCCCATCCTTCCTGTGGCTGCACAAGCTGCAGGACCCAGCCCTGCCTCTCTTTACCAGTCTTAGCTCGCAGATCATAGGAATGTTGACACTTCTGAGGTCCCCAAGAGCTCTGGCTGTGAACATCTATGCTGTCAAGCAAGGAAGCAGCCATTTGACCAGCCACCCCCAGTGTCTTCAGGGTCCCACACAACCCTGTGGGTGAATGACACTTCAGGTTCCTTGAGAGTCCAGTCCCAGCTGAAGGACATCTGGGGTACAGACCACCGACCACAAACACACGGGTGTTGGGAAGACACTGCTACACGAGATCCATGCTTACCTTCTCAAACACACCATTCCTTCTGTGGAGGGTCCCCCCTTCTCAGCAAACTCAGGAGTCACTAACTTCCACTACTACACAATCGCTGTCTTAATGAAGGTTTTTTGTGTTGTGATACAAGACCCTAACCAAGTGACTTGGGAAGTTTATAGCATCAGACATCTCTCAGGCCACATTCCACCACTGAAGTTAGGGCAGAAATCCAGAGGCAGGAGCTGATACAGCTGCCATGAAGGGGTGCTGCTTACTGGCTTGCTCTCCATGGCTTGCTCAGCCTGCTTTGCTATAACA
Organism: Lophiomys imhausi; assembly: GCA_907164525.1. Taxonomy (NCBI): domain Eukaryota; kingdom Metazoa; phylum Chordata; class Mammalia; order Rodentia; family Muridae; genus Lophiomys; species Lophiomys imhausi. Next base: position 2,242,362 of record CAJQZJ010000148.1, on the reverse strand, counting down.
CCCAGGACCACCAGCCCAGGGTGGAACCTCTCACAGTGGGCTGAGCCCCTCCATAGGAATCTTCAATCAGTAAAAGGCATTTTGGACTTGCCTACAGGCCAGTCTACCAGAGGGATTGTCTCACTTCAGAGCCCCACATCCCAGATGACGCTAGTTGATATAAAACTAGCCAACACAAATGTGGATGGTCCAAAATGTGGCCACATTCACCCCTTCACACCCACTGCCTTCCAGAACACTCCTCTTGACTTAGCACGTGGGGGTTCGGACCCCGTGAAGGAGATGCTGAGGACTTTGTTGATGACAGTCTACCCCAGCAATCTGAGCACCATCACCTCTGTATGTGATTGTTTCTATTCTGTGGCAAAGAAATAGCTGTACACCTGCCACCATTCCCATTCCGGAAGGCAAGCCGGAGATAAGGAGGCCCTCACAGCTTTCTCTCTCTCCTGCCCTGTTCCTCCAGATTGTCTGAATTCACCCAACTCCCTCCTCTTCTCTCCGATGTGACTTTGGGTCATAAAATGGAACGATCCAGTGTTTATGCTTCAGCTACATTCACATTTAAGAGTAAGATGTTGAGTTTAGTTTTAATGATGGGGGAGAAAGCCTTCCAAAGGCTAGCTCACTGAAACTCATTATGTACTATAAAGGCCACTATTTAAAGATTCCGTAATTCTACTGATAATCTTTTTAAGGCAGATTTATAGCAAAAAATAGTTGGATTCTTTGACTTCTGTTATAATTTTCCATTCTGTAATTTAATACTCCTTTAGTTTATATTTGCACATTAAAAAGACGGGATCTAAAAGTCCATCATTAAATACTTTTAATAAGTGCAATAAATAAGTTTTACAGTGTGCATAAATCCAAAAACAAAACCCAACATAAATTGTTAATCTTACACTTTTTCTCATTAATTGCAATACATAAACATATGTTTTATACAAAGATATTTGCTCCAAAATAAGTATAATAAATACAGTTTACCACATGTATTAACCTTAATAGTTACAAGCTGTTAATCTTATATATTAGGTAATAATTTGTAATAAATAATTGTTTATTATCTTGATGTTTGCTTGTCTTGGGTTTTAGCAATATGCAATAAAGAAATGCAATTTTGAATAATTTGATTGTAAGACTACCGGGAAAATACTGTATTTTATAATTAGCTGGGAGATGGTTCTCCTCATGAGAACCAGGAAAAGGGGGGAGGGGTTCAATAATCTAAACATATGTTATTGAGTCCATAAATAATTTTTAAGGTTGAGTTTAGTTTCAAACAAGACAAAAAGGCTGAAACTTAAATACAAATGGAAAAATGAACCTTATTTCCTGAGCTTCCCAGCCTCCGCCTTGGTCAGTGCAAAAGACACAAGAAAACCGGAAGTCCCACAGGAAGTGCCCAGGCCCAAGCTGAGACAGAGGCATGGCCACGACTGGACCGCGGTCCCCATCCACACCCACAGGAATAGCTGCAGCACCCTGCAGATGCCCCTCAACACCATTTGCAGGGTGGCAGGGAGGAGCAGGCAGGGAGGAGGAGCAGGCAGGGAGGGAGGGGGCAGGCACCCTTCCTAGGCTTAATGGAAACCACTAGTCTTATGAGTAAAGGTAATAATTTGTCATAAATAATTGTTCATTACCTGGGCATTTGTTTGTCTTGAAGTTCAGCACTGTGCAATAAAGCTGTGCAATTTTGAGTAATTCGATTATAAGGCTGCTGGGAAAATAAGGTGGATTACAATGAGCTGAGGGAGGGTCCTGTGGGCTGGAAACACCAAACCTCCGCCAAACCACAAACCAGGGTAGGTGTCACTAGAGCTAGGCAGGAGCCTGTGGATACTCAAAGGCAGAGGGGGAACCTGTTTCTCTTGTTCCTGCCAGAGAAGTGTTCACTGGACAGAGATCTGTGTGAATTTAGTTTCCTCCCTCCCAAGTCTGTCGTACTCAGAACACTGAGACTACAGGAGCACAGCACACACGCTGGCCAGAGGGCACCACGGGCTCACCTCTGTGTGCCCAGGAGAAGCCTCCTGGGAGGGGCACTCCCTCCAAAGCGGCCTGGTGTGTCTCAGGTCAGCTCCCACTGGGTTGGGCCCAAGAACCTGAATGAAGCAGCCTCAGACAGGAACAATGCTGATGGTGAGCCTGTGTGCTTGGGCGGCATGCCAGCCAGGGAACACAGAGACACACCTCAGGTCTGAGACGGGGAGGGAGAGAAGGGACGTGTAAGTAATTAAGAAGGGAAATGGGGAGACAGCTGTGGGGGGGGCGGGGAGGAAAGAGAAGATGGAAAAGAAAGAGGGGACAGAGAGAGGAGATGAAGGAAATATGGACCTGCAGAGGAGGAAGGGGAGAGAAGAACAGAATTGTGGACCTAGGACGGCCCGCCCCAGAGCTTCGCCAACTGATAGTTTGTGCATGGGCAACCAGCTTGCCTAGGGGCGAGGCCCAGGTTTTGCTCCCAGCCCCGCAGTGAGCTCCGCTACCTACCAGAGGTTCTGTGTTCTCACATCTCACTTTTCCACGCTCTGGTGTTGAGGAACATGAGGCTGTCCCGGCTTTCACTCATCGCCCATCACCCTGGCATCCTCTCTGCTGAGACCCTGACAGCTGGAGTCCGGGACTGGTCTCATCGGGTACAGACAACTCAGCCCACGGGAGAAGTTCTTGCCTAGGCCTGGACCTCAGGCAGAGCTGGTTCCAGGTTCTCAGCAGCAAGTTCTGTGAACCTGGGGCCCAAGGAGGCTGAACACAAGGGAGATCCGTATCTCCTCCATCCCACCGGAGAGAAATCTGGGGGCTCTACTCTGAGCCAGACTGGAAGAGGAGTAGAGGTCTTCACTTTGTTTCCACCCTTCCCCAAAAGGCGTACCTAACCACTAAGCCCTGAGCTGCCCCTTTCCCAGGACCTCAGAGAGAGGGACACCCTCCCATCCCACCCTGATCTTGTAGAGCCCTCTAAGGCTCCAGAGGCAGCTCATCAAAAGAAGGTATTACGGGGATTGTCAAGAGACAAAGGCTGGCCCAGACTTCAGGCCAGGACTACTGGGCCACCCTAAAAGACGACATGCGTGTCCCTTCCCATAGAGCTCCTTGCAAACTCAAGAGGTAGATGAGGAGTGTGGGAAAGTCCACCTGCCTGCGGAGGCAAGTGCTGCAAGTCCCCATGAGGACCTCTGGGATGCAAGGAGCCATCTCCACTCCCTGGGCAGGCGACGCTGGGGCAACTGCGGGAATCGTGCAGCCAGATGAAGCTCATAAATTTCCCCCTATGAACAATTGTTTTCATTTCCCTCCCATGCCACTAGATATTATAAGTGCAAAGCAAAACACAAGTAAATATGTTCATTCCACTCTGTGATCGGTGATAAACGAGAGGCTGCGCAGGCTGACAAAGGTCATCAAGCCGCCAGCCCGAAGTCTGCGAGCGGACACTGCCACCCTCCGGCCATATGTGGAACTGCCGCCACCACCCTGACTCCACTGCCCTCCCAGGCTCCAGGCACCAGCTAAGGGCTCCTTCGGCAGGGGGCTGCCACCCGGCTTCACACACGACCCCAGACACGTGCAAATGGCAGGAAAGCTATAAAGCAAAGAAAAACCTCAAATTAAAACTAACCACCACCCCTAATAGCCTATCTCGTGAAGATAACTACTTATTAACATTCCAGTCTCTTTGGCTTCAATAAGGTGAGTGTTGGGCATAGCATTACATGACGAGATATGCCCAGTTTGTCTGAAACCCTGTTTCCACCTAACATTCAAATTAAAGTAACTTCTGTAAATAGCTGGAAAATACCTTTTTAAGGGCTGCATTTTTTTTTTTTTTTTTTTTGGTTTTTCGAGACAGGGTTTCTCTGTGTAACAGCCCTGGCTGTCCTGGACTCGCTTTGTAGACCAGGCTGGCCTCGAACTCACAGAGATCCGCCTGCCTCTGCCTCCCGAGTGCTGGAACTAAAGGCGTGCGCCACCACCGCCCGGCTAAGGGCTCCATTTTTATCATCATCATTATTATTGGTGGTAGTATAGTGTGTGTGTGTCTGTCTGTCTGTCTGTGTCTCTGTATACAATGAGGGGGAAGAGGGGGTAGGTGTAGAGTCAGAGGACACCCTATGGGTCCTAGGGATCAAATTCAAGCTGCCAGGTTTGTCTGGCAAACATTCTAACAGGCTAAGCCATGTGGCTTGAGAGATATTTTACAATGCAACTGTATCAAGCTTATTCGCCATCTTCAATTATTGCTTACATTATTTCCAATGTGTCCATCACTGCAGATGATGCTGAGGCCGAAATCTTTACTCAGAAACCTTTGTTCATATGAACAAAGGTTCATTTAGTAGTCATACCTTTAGAAACTTAAAGGTATGACTACTAAATGAAACAAACTTGGTTCTGTATTGTTGGCATGGCTCAGCTAATATTTCAACTTTAATATCAACCCCAGGCAAAACCCAGTTCAAATGTTCTTGTCATTTTGCCACATTTGTAACAAAGTCCATCAGAAAAAAAAGCAACTGAAGAATCTCCAAGAAACATGTTTTGTCAAAAAAAAAAACTGGGGCAAGTAAATTAAGACTTATTCAATCAGGCATTAAAATACAGAAAGTCATGCAAGTGAGAAACATAAAGAGCAGAGACAGACTGAACCCAGGCACCTACAGCCGAACACAGAAGTGTGTCCTGGCGGTAGGGATGCGACGGTTGACAGGTAAAGATGTGAGCACAGCCTGCTACTATTGGAAAACAAAGCCAGCATCTTCCTCTATGCCTCTCCTGTTTTGAAAACCTGTAGGAATGAAAGAGTTGGGCTCTGAAGTGGAACATGGAGACTACGAGTCAGATATAAAAGGGAAGTTCTTTCTGCACGCAACTGAAACGGCAAAGACTAGAAAGGAAATAGCGATGTCTGGATGTAGCTGGCCCACCTCCAGCTGAGGGAGGGTATACATGTATAAAAATTTCAAACAATAAGCAAGAAAATATTACTTCGAAAAAGATAACTAGGTTCAACTTGTATAAATGTAAAAGGTCCCTCTGTCAAAAAATATATATATAATTTTTAGATTGAAAGGCAAACTGAAATCAAGAAGAAAACATATTTTTGACACACATAATGGAAAGATGAATACCCCTAGTGTACTGAGCTTTCTTACAAGTGAATAAGAGATATTTCAATGGGGAAAGAAATGGATTGAGGGGATGAATAGCAATTCACAAAAGAATAAAAACAAATGATAAATATGCATAAAAGATGTTCAACCTTATTAGTAATCAAACATATGCAAATTAAAACAGGAATGAAAGTGTGTGTCTGTTCCCATGTTGGTAAAGAAAAAAATGGTAGTAGAGAAAAAAGGTGGAAGAGTGGGAAAGATCTCTCAACAGCAGTGGTAGAGGGGTGAGCTAGGCAACCTTGAGGAGGGATAGTTTGTCAATATTATAAAAATGCTTTAAAATGCATGACCCAACCCAGCACTTAGCCTAGGCTACATAGTGAAATCCTATCAAAAAGAGAAAGAAAGAAAGAAAGAAAGAAAGAAAGAAAGAAAGAAAGAAAGAAAGAAAGAAAGAAAGA
>CAJQZJ010000148.1:2217879-2229822 GCA_907164525.1 Lophiomys imhausi | reverse complement strand
ACACACACACACACACACACACACACACACACACACACACACACACATTCTCTCTCTCTCTCTCTCTCTCTCTCTCTCTCTCTCTGGAAAAGTGAGAGGGCACAGCTCACTGTCAAGCCTGATGACCTGAGTTCCATCCCGGAGACCCACACGATGGGAGGAGGGATCTGGTTCCTGCAAGTTGTCCTCAGACCACCACACACTCACTGTGGCACACGCAAGCCCTCATGCATGAAAAAAAATGTAAATAAATAAATGTAATTTTAAAATCTTTAAAGCACAAAATAAACTTCTAAGGTAAAACCTTCTGGTGAATCCATTTTTCTTTTTTCAGACATAGACCAAACTCCTTACCCTCTTTGGGTTCTGTCCTGTGTCTGAATGAGAATGGGGGCTCTCAAGAGACTCCTTTTCCCCACCATCAGTACACCAATCACAGCCTGCCTGGTGAGTCCTTTGCAAGGGACCGGACCAGTGGGCCTGGACTTCCTCTGAATAATGTCTTGCAGCCTTGTTCCCACAAAAGGTATTGGTGTGGAGCCTTCCAGAACAGTGCTCCTGGGATAGCTAATCTTACCCATCAACTTAACAAATCTGGGGAGAAAGAGCCTCAACTGAAGAGTTTGCTGGATCATTCTAGCCTGTGGTGTGTCTGTGGGGGCATTTTCTTGATTAATGATTGATATGGGAGGGCCCAGCCTACCATGGGTAGTGCCACCCCTGAGCAGGTGCTTCTGAGTTATATACATTAAAAAAAAAAAAAAAACAAGCTGAACCAGTCATGGGGAGCAAGCCAGTTCAGTTTCCTGCCTCCGGGTTCCTGCCCAGACTTTCTTTCATGATGGACGGTGACCTATAAACTAAAATAAACCCTTTCCTCCACAAGTTGCTTTTGGTCATGCCATTTATCACAGCAACAAAAAGCAAATTAGGACACCCCCACCCCCAGAAACAGAATACAGATCTCCCCAAAAGAGGTTAGCTTTCCCTCCCTCAGGAAGAGGGCATCATGGCCACATATCACTCCCCATATGCCTTCCCTGCCTTCTCTGGCTTGGGTGTCCCTGAGACCCAAAATGGTGATCTCTCTTGTGTGGGAAGATGGGAAGGTATATATACACAGTGAAAACAGCCCCTGTTTCCTCCCAAACCTCAAAATGCTTTGTGGAACATTCCAGAAGGTTTGAGAGAGGGATTTCAAGAGAGCCCAGAGAGCTATGAGTATCTTTGTTCTCCCACTGGAAACCAAACTGTATATAAAAGAGAGCAAATGTTAAATCATTTAAAGAGAGCTATTTTTCATAGTTCTTAGTACATAAATGTGTTTCTGTACATGTTATTGTAAAATAGTGTTCCTACTTACATTCTTATACATCTGCTGTTGTGTTTACTCATCTCTAGTTCTGACTTTTAGAAATAGCAATAAATCTATTTTTTAATCCCCTCTCCTGATGACTGATTATTCATCGCTAAAAGGGATGGAGGGGAGTCCATGTGAGGAGAGATCCACCCTCCCCAGCAAACTCCACTTTTACAAGATAAACAGGGTCCAGGGAGATTCCTCTCCTGTCCTGGGTAGTTTATGCAAACTAAATAAGGAGTTGGTGGCAGCTCAAATAAATATAAATTACCCTCCAGTGGAGACTTCAACCACTTGTTACAGTCTATTTCAACAAGAAGGAGCCAATAGTGACATCCTATACAAACAATACAATTCCTTTTTACACTGCAACCCTAATACAAAGATCACAAATGACTTCACAGAGAGTCAGTCATCATAGAGCTAAACCAAAGAGAATAGGAAGCCGGGAAGGTGGAAAGAGGAGGGCATAGAGTCACCACCTCCAAACCCTGGGGAAGAGGGGAGGAGTTGGCAAACCAAGCACCTAGAGATGTGTGTAGGTGAGAGTAGATAGGCTTATGCTGCTGTAACAAATAGCCCCCAAACTCTTGATTGTTCAGCCACAGCATGTTCTCATTTCTTACTCTCAAGAACCCTGCTGAATCTGAGAAACTCACAAGGGTAGACTTCTGTCCTGTTTGTCTGTGTTCTAGTGATCACGCTGTATTTTATTTTAGAGCTCCTGCACCCTGATGCAAGGTGATCGCCCAGGTGGAAGGAAGGAGAAGAGAGCTGGCCATGCTCTGTCACCCACAGGCTCCTCTGTGTGTTCACCTTAAAGCAGCCCCTTGAGCAGAAGTTACCCAGCCTATCTGCATAAAAACCTAGAAATTTAGGAGACCCGAAGGACTTCCCTGATGAACAATTGCCTACATCTGCCACAAGTGACAGCTTATTTCCCAGCCGATAACCATGTGGAAAACAACTGGAAAGGAAGGCAGCCCCCATTACCTTGTGCATGATAGGCAAATATGGAATCCCTGATCCACCTACACTCAGCCCTTGTTTTTGTTTTTTTGTTTTTCTCTTTAAGACAGGTCTTACTATGTAGCCCAAGCTAGCCTCAACCTCTCTGTCCTCATACCTTCAGCACCTGAGTCCCTGGATTACAGTTGTGTGCCACCATGTCTCTTTGAGATAGGAGTAGAGGAGATGCTTATGCCAGTCTAACTGGTGAATGCAAAGCTGGAAGACTACAGATCTATATGCATGCACGTGGTTAGCACACACACGCAGACTGGTAGAAATGACAACTATTTGGCCAACATTTCAGCATGCTGTGATGGGGATGGGCAAGGGTCAAGGATTCGAGCTGGTGAATACAGAGGTATCATCAGTGGGTAACACCCATCCATTCCCATCTGGCAACTAACTGGTTGCTTTAGAAGCACTTCTGCATTTAGTGCCTTTCAAATTTACATCTATTTTAATATATCTGTCATTTATATGTGCTTTCCCATTTCATACATAGTTACTTATACCCTGGTCTACTGGATAGCATTTTTTTTAAATAAATTCCAACTGTGTCCTAGAATACCAGCAATGCATAGTGGAACACCTCTCAAGAGAAAGAAAGAAAGAAGGAGGGAAGGGGGGAGGGAGGGAGGGAAGGAGGGAAGGAGGGAAAGAAAGAAAAGTTACAAGTTAAGATGTATTACAATGAATCTATAAGAGGGCCCCACTTTGGTTCCAATGGTATAGTGTTGTTTTTGTTTTATTCTGTTTTGTTTTGTTCTCAATTTTTGGTTCGCCATTAATTACAAGCTAATCTTTCCAGGGGCTTCTTGAAAATGTAGTATCTCATAGTCACATAACAAATGACCAGTTACAACAAAAGCACATCCTGATGTGACCAAAGGAAAAACAGCCTGAGCTTTGAATTTGAGTTCTAATCTCAACTTTGCCATTGGCATCCTTGGTCTTGACCAGACAGCATCCAGCTTTGGACCTGTCCCAGAAGGGAGAAGGGCAATATAGGAAGGATTGCATACGATGCATTGTCTAGGGGTCGGAAGCAGTGGCTCGGTGGTTAAGAGCACTTGTTGCTCTTGCAGAGGACCCGGATTCAGTTCCCAGCACCGACATGGCGGCTCACAGCCATCTTGTAACTCCACTTCCGGGGATCTGACGCCCTCTTCTGGCCTCTGAAGGCACCTCTTGCACAGACCTGTGTGCTGGTAAGACACATGGGGGGGGGGGAGAAAAGCTGCCATGGTAAGGATGGTGGCTTGGTAAGTACTGGGAGTGTCCTTGGAGTCTCACTCTCTTTGAGCTCCAGGGAATACCTGAAGCATCTTCAGACACCTGAAGCATGACAGGGCCCGACCATGTGTGTGACTTAGGAAGTTACACAGTGTGTGTTGGTGAAATGGAGTTGTCCTCAGAAATGAGCCCATGAGAACCTCTTTGGGGATTCCATTGAGACCACCACAAACACCCCACCACACACGGGCTTACATTACATCTCCACAAATACCCCACCATACATGGACTTACTTTACACCTCCACAAACACCCCATTATACATGGACTTACTTTACACCTCCACAAACACCACACCACACAGCCACCCAACTGTCCAGTCCCCAACATTGCCAAGTTCAAGTCCAGCCTTGGCTGTGGCAACCTCCTCCAGCATCGTGGCAGACGCTTTGTCTGGTGGCTGGAGTCACATTATTCCTGGGACACTCACTTCATTCTCAACCACAGTGCCCCACACCCAGGAAAGCTTTTTTAACCATGCTATTGGCTGTTTCAATCAAATTACAAAACACAAAGATAAAATGGTAAGGAATGCCCATTTTTCACTGAAAAGCCAGCTGGCAGGGACTATAGGTTGTAAGCCTTTTTAATATTATACTTTTGTGCTTCCCTAAACTAATTTAGCCTGCTAATTTTCTATAATTACCTGCACACTCTTAACTTCGCCTGGTCAGATGAGTTCTGCAAAGCTTATATAACCAGCATTAAAAAAGATGCATTTAGCCACTCCGATTGTTCAAGTAACAAAGCCCGTGCAATCCGGGGGTTATTGTATTCTCCCAAAAGTACTTAAATAATAGCCTAAAATCTGAAGAATTACTTTAATACTTCAATAAAAATAACCCAATTCAAAACATTTTCAAAGAAACATAGTTCTTTGCTCTAGGCTACCAAGTAATGGCTGAGGGAAAGTATATAGCTTGTCACTTCTGATTAGAGGGCTGTGCCTCTGTGCTTTGAATGAGGGGCATGTCTGGTAATAGGAAGTGCAGATATTAAAGTTAATAAAATAATGTGGAATACGATCTATATGAAACTTGACCAAGTATTGCGCTGACTAGCACATGCATTACTCTGTTCAGTCAAGTGCTGTGGCCCAGCATCTAATGGCTGGCTTAATTTCTGTTTCCAATGAGAGTACAGCTAAAACTACAATTTCCAGATTAGACAAATATTTTATCTGACTCCCTAATAAATGTAACCAAGGAAGGCTGACACATCTACACACACGCCTGGTCACCATGAGAAAAAATGACACACGTTAGAGACCTCTCGGCTTGAAAACTGCGAGAAAGCCCATCGCCTTTGAGGTCATTATAAATAATTAGCTGTAAGCACGGTGATGTGGAGACTTCGTCCCTGGAAAAGGACAAAGGCGGACCCATTTCTCTCCCACCCTCAGAGACACTTGGCGCCCCCTTGGCACAATTTGGGCCTCTCCACAGAACTCAGCACTGAGGCCCCTGCACACTCATTATTGCATCTTTAATCTAAAATCCCAACACCAACCATAATGGTTTTGCTTTTCGATACATTAACCTTCAACTTGTATTTTCACTATTAAATAACCCAGCTCTGCGAACCACCTAGAATTCTTTTTTTTTTTTTTTCCTAGTCACCTACATGAAGCCATGCGGTAGCCATGATGTGACCCTCTTCAGGGATTTAAAAGCAATTCCATGAGCTAATCTCAGTAAACCCAGAATTAAAGTTCTTGTTTCTATATTTCACTTTCAAAATATTTAGAACTTTGACGTATGTGACATTATGTTTTCATTAAAACAGCTGATTTCAAAATGCTGTGCTGAGCAGAAACGCCATAAACACTTTATGATGAACTGCCATGCTCTTAATTAAAACAATAAATCCAGCACACAATATTTGTGCAGCCTCGGGTCTGACCTTTGCCTCCTGCTATCCACCACCAAGCCGCCGCTGTGTTCCCAACGCCAGACGTGGAAGGTTTTAAAACATGATCTACAAAGGCACTAAAGATAAAATAAGAGAAAAGCAACCATTAGTCTTCGCAGTTATGATTAATTCAGTTCATATTTTACAATCTGGTTATGGAGTAAAACTGCAGATTTTACATCAAGTATTTGCCGTGTCTGTACCTAATGTATAAAAATGCTGGATATTTTAGAAAATGGCACCACGCTGGTGCACTATGACACCATGAAAGGCAGGAATTGAAAATAATCAAAATAGACAGCAAATCGCTTAGCCATCTGACGGACAAAACTCACCCATTGGTCAGCCTCGGACAATAAATACATCCATTAGAACCCAGCCCTTCTGTGTTACCTGCACTGGCATGTTTTAGATTGGAATGATCACCCAGCTTCTTACATCCACCCCCAAATCAGGCAGCAACAGTGCTAATTAATGAGGCATAGTGACAGTGACCTTCTTGTACTGGTGTGGTATCACTAAGTGACCTTGAGGACTGCTACCTCCAGAGCCAAATGCTGTTCTGAAGTGGGCTTGTACACACCCCTAAAAGAGGGGCTCAGTGAACATCTAGAGACCCCATGCTATAGCTCTCACTAGATGTAAGAACAAATAGCATCTGGACTCAAATAGAAAAATAAGTGTGCCCATTTATGGTTGAAGGAGAGAAATCCTGCAAGGAGGAGATAGGGAACAATATAATGATCCCTATGGTAGGGGAGCTCTTAAACACCCCCCAGTCACAGTTGACATGAGTACATGTCCTTGGGCCCTTCCATTCCCTGTCTTTTCAACATTCCTTTTTTCTTTAGATTAATTTTTATTATTTTTATTATGTGTATGTATTGTGTGTGTATTGTGTGCACAAAGTACAGTTGCCTGTGGAGGCCAGAAGAGGGCATCAGATCCCCTGGAGCTGGAGTTACAGGCAGTTGTGAGCTACCCAAAGTGGCTGCTCACAAGTGAACACAGATCCTCTGCAAAAGCAACAGGCACTCCACGAAGTGATCTCTCCAAGTCTTTTCAACCCTCTCCAGGGCCCCAAACCTGCTGTGTACTCATGGGGTAAACACCTGGATATTCATGTGTAGATGGAACCCCTGGGCCCAGCACGTTGATGAGGTGATTCACTCTTGGAGGTCACAGCCAGAGTTCAGCAATTTTCTAGAAAGAGGTGGGAGAAGAAAGCTGTAAGGGTCTCAGGAAGCCATCTAGACTCTCAGTCCAGGACCTGACTACGTTGGCGAAATTGAACTCCAGGGTGGTCAGTGCCTGCTGCAAATACAAGCTCTCCACCCTGGACCCGGCTTTGGTCACCAGCTGCCTCTGAAGCCTCATTGCAACCACCCAAGACCTCCTCTACCCAGATACTTGCTCTCTTCCAGTATCCCCTCCCAACCCACAGAGCATGGTGAACTTAGTCACATCATGTTGCCTAAACCTAAGCCCTGAGGGAGACTGATACCACCGACTCCTGCCCATAGGCCCACCAAAGTGGCTTCCAAGGAAAAAATATCAAGCTGACTTCCAGAGACCCTTTCCGCCTTTCCAGATCTCTGGAATCATTTGGCTGGAAAAAAATCGTGCTCTACCCATCTTAACAGAAGAGCCCAGCAAAACCTGGGATCTGAGGGTTCCTGAGCTCATCCAGGTTTGTTGTGCACACACAGCCCTGTCCCAGACACTGGGGTATACTTTGGGTATTTTTAGAGTATTTTCACATCATAAAAATCCATTTAAAAAAAAAAAAGGCTATAGAGTGAATGGCTGATGCTTTCCCAGAGGACCCGAGCTCAGTTTCCAGCACCCACACTGGAAAGCTCAGGACAAACTTGGGACTCCAGCTCCAAGGGATCCAGCACAATCTTCTGGCCTCCAGTAGCACATGCACACATATGGCATACACACAGACAGACATGCTCACATAAACTATCCGTGTAAAAATAGAGAAAACAAATTTGTAACCTAAGCTGTTTAATTATCCAATATATACATTCTGCTTTATTTTACTGTACTTAATTTATTGTGCTAATACCTCGACTTCCTTCCACCCTCATTCTCTTCAACCCCCTAACCCTAGGTGGGAGAGAAAGGTTAGAGGGAGAAGGGACGTAGGTCTCTTTGAGCTACTTCCTGCTGATTACAGTCGTTGGATTCTTTGGGGGTAATACCACTCTCATTAGAAGTTCAGCAAACCAGCAAACTAGGAGACAGCAGCAGGAAGAACAAGCAGAAGTTTGGGGGAGCACCAGCAACTGGGAGAGCAGCAACCGCTTTCTACCTTGTAGCCCTTTCTCTTCTCTGTAGAGCTTTCTCCTACTTCTCTGTAGAGCCTCTTTACTCTTCTTTGTAAAGCCCATTCTCTTTTACTTCTTTGTGGAGCTCCTTCTGTCTTTTCTCTTTTTAACCTCCTTCTCCTCGGAGCTCTAGCTTTTTTCCCCTCCTTTATAGAGCCCCCGTCCCCTCCGGCCTCTGGCTTTTTATTCCTCTCTCCCAAGTCCTCAGAGTTAAACTTGTTCAGCTGGTTAAGCCACGCCCCGCTAGCTCACAAGACTGTTAATACTTTATACCTGTGTCTTAAGCAGCCCACCTGGGATTAAACAAAAACATTCTCACTATTGCTTTTAATAAAATCTTACCACACAAATTCTTAGATAGCTTGAGAGTGCCACTGGTATTGTGATTTCTTGGTCAAGTTTGTGCCTTCACATCGTAGGAGTGACAAACTCACTCATGATGCCCAAGACTATAGTAGACAGAATCAATGTGCAAGTGAGACATGGGGGCTGAAGGAAAACTAAGGGAGATATAGAGCTTGGTCCATGGAAGGATAAGACCTGAGTTACTCAAGCCTCAACATAGAGAGTGAGGGTCCATGCATCGGAGTCTTGCCCAGGACATATGACATATGAATGCTTTTCTCCAAGTGTCATCCTGTGGAGTGAACCTTTGTTGCATGCAGGGTCCACCTAGAAGGGTAACTGGAATCAGAAGTTTTTAAATATTGTGACCAAATTCCTGAAGGAGGAAAGATTTATTCTAGCTCATGGCATTTGTGGTCACCTTGTCCCATTGGTTTGAACCTAAGGGGAAGTGAAATATCATGGTAGGATGGCAGAACCTCCTCAACTCATGACAGTCAGAAAACAGAAGTGAGGGGAGAAGAGCTACCCTTCACAGGCACACCCCCAGTGACCCCCACTCCTCCAACCAGGCTCCAACTTTAGTTTCTACCACCTCCCAGTGATGCCGTGATATTACAATTCCACTAATGGTGTCAGAGAACTTATAATCTAGCCAGCTCTGCCACCTGGGGAACCACACCTTCACTGCATGAGCTTTTTGTGGGGGAGGGGGAGATTCTGTTACCCAACCCATAATAGGAGGTCATGGAAGAAGGTACCCTATCACTACATATAGTTCCAAGAAACAAAATGCAATGGAAGTATTAGGCATCCTTGCTCCCACTGCACCCACAAAAGAGCAATATAACCTATCTGGGAAGAACCTGAGGCATACGGTCAGTTCTAAAAAATCATGTTTCATGTCTTTCCGCTACTAAATGAGTGTCACTGTTTGAAATTGTCTTGGTCTCCTCATTCTGTTTGTGCTTCATTTGCCAAGATGACTTGGTTTTATAGTTGCATAAAAGCTACAAAAGGGGTTGACATCTACTTCAGTAAAATCTAAAGGTGAGAACATGACTACCTTCTCTGCTGAGCGGCTGTGAGGATTAATGACTACCCTGCAGGAATGAGGCACCTGCTGCTCTCGCAGAGGACCCAAGTTCAGTTCCCAGCACTCAGGTCAGGGGCTCACAATCACCTATAACCGCACCCCACAACCACCTCTAGATGCCCCCTCTGAACTCTGCAAGCACAGTACTCGTGTGCACACATGAGCGCACACACACACACACACACACACACACACACACACACGAGTGTATAATTAAAAAATAAAAATAAATATTTTTAATGCACAGCACAAGGCATAAGGAAAAAACAGTAACTGTTGTTGAACTAACAACAGGGGAGGAGCTGCCTCAGTTTACCCCATTGCTCGGGCATGGCTGAACCTCCATTTCTGGGTACTGGCTGGACCTTGTCACTCAAGCCTAGATTTAGGCTGAAGTTCTCTCAGCCTAGTGATTACGAGAGCACAGTCCGAAACAAGGAAAACCAGGCAATTTGCTGTCAAATGGATAGAACTAGAAAAACTCATCCTGAGTGAGCTAACCCAGACCCAGAAAGATGCACATAGCATCTATTCACTTATAACTGGATTTTAGCCATATAGTACAGGATAACTATCCTACAACCAACAGACCAAAAGAAACAGGAACATAGACTTTGTTACTTGTTAGTGGGACATTTTGTCCTAGTGGAGCTGCCATGTAGGCCCCCAGTGCAAAAGGAAGCCCTTACCCCTCATATGGCTGCTGAACTGAAGGGGGCTGATATGTAGGGGCACCCCACACCAGAGGAGTAGGATAGATGGGAGAAGGGGGAGAGGGTGGAAGAGTGAGAGGGTGGGTCTGGGAGGGGTGGAGGGAGGGGACTGTGAAGGAGATGTAAATTGTGATGTAAAATGTGATGGAGGAGTAATAAATAAACAGTTAAAATGTGATAGAGGAGTAATAAATAAACAGTAAAAAAAGAAGAGAGAGAGAGAGAGAGCAGTCCCCAGGAGCAGCAGGTAGGATGTGGTGTTCTCATTGGCTGGAAACTCTAATGCTCCCCCCCATGCTCATAAGCCTGATAGAGTTCCGTCCATCCTCTCAGAACTAGCAGAGAAAAATTGGACAGACTTAGAATTGTAAAAATACCCCAAGGTGACTGTACTGTGGATCAGTTCTTCTGTCTCTCACACTCTTCTACCTGTCCTGTTAATATCCTGGAGGGTGAGATCTGCAGGGTGAGAGGCCTGTACATTTTATCTGCTATGACCAAATACCTAGAAAATCAACTTAAGGAGAGGGAGGATTTGTGTTGCCTTTTGGTTTCAAAAGGTTCAACCCAAAGTCCTTGGCTTCACAGATTCTGGATCCCATGGTCAGACAGACATCACAGTAGCAAGAACATGTGGTAGGAGCTGCTCACCTCAGCGGACAGGAAGCAGAGACAGAGTAAGAAAACAGGAACAGAAAGCATACTCTCTGTGACATCCTTCCTCCAGCTAGGCCCCACCTCCTGAATTTTCCAGAGCCTTCCAAAAAAGCTGGGTATCAAGGCTTCATCACATGAATGTGAGGAGGAGTGGGTTGTTTCAGATATAAACCATAACGTATGGAATCCGCATGGGGCCAATGGTCCAGAACATGGATCTGACTCTATATAGAACTCAGCATATTCATCCAGTGGTTTGCCTGGTGTCTGCTCAAAAAGAAAAGGAGGAGTGGAAATATGGAGGAAGAAAAATAGAAACAGAAAACCAGCAGAGGCTAGACGCAGTGGCACACCTTTAATGCCAGCATGTAGGAGGCAGAGGATCTCTGTGAGTTGAGCCCAGCCTAGTCTGCACAGTCAGTTCAGGGCAGCCAGGGCTGCAAAGTGAGACCTTGTCTCAAAAAGACAGAAAACTGGAAGCTCCCTAAGCATGCCTAAGCTCTCTGCAGGTGCCCATGACTCTCCCTCCCTCATCCTCACATGCCAGGGGGAAGTCTAAGTTCAGGGAGATGGGGACTGAGATTGTAAATCTCTTCTCTTACTTGGGGTGTCTTGGCATATGCCTCTGTTCTGTTGTGAATTGTATCCCCACCCCCGGAAAAAAATATATGTATTGAAATCCTAGCCTCCAACATCTCATTGTATGACTGTATTCATAAACAAGATCTTTTTAAAAGTAGTTAAGTTGAAATGAGGTCATTGGGGTAGGCTCTAACTCAATATGCCTTATGTCTTTACAAGGAAGGATACAGTAGGATGTGAGCATACAGAGGGAAGACCATGTAAAGATGCAGAGAGAAGGCAGCCATCAGTGGCCAAGGAGGGATGTCTCAGAAAAAAAAAGAAAACCCTAGCAACTATTCAGTCTTAGACATCCAGTCTCAGAGGTGTGAGAAAGTACATTTCTGTTATTTAAAGTGCCTTGCAGTGGTATTAATTATAGTAGCACTAGCAGATGAATGTACTTTTAAACCCCAAAATTCAAGAACTGATTTCTGAGCTAGGGTGTAGCTCAGTGGTAGACCCCTTGCCTAGAATCCCCCAGTGAGGGGCTGGGGGCATGGTTCAGTGGTAGAGCCCCTGCCCAGAATCCCCCAGTGAGGGGCTGGGGGTATGGCTCAGTGGTAGAGCCCCTGCCTAGAATCCCCCAGTGAGGGGCTG
>CAJQZJ010000148.1:2212474-2217869 GCA_907164525.1 Lophiomys imhausi | reverse complement strand
GGGTGTGGCTCAGTGGTAGAGCCCCTGCCTAGAATCCCCCAGTGAGGTGCTGGAGGCGTGGCTCAGTGATAGAGCACCTGCCTAGCATATCCAGGGCCTTGCGTTCCTCTCTAACACTGCAAGAAAATCAAAATAAGCAACTGATTTGCCTTTTCTTGTGTTCAGCTCTGCCAACTGTCTTCTACAAGACAAATTCCAGTTGGTGTAGGGAGGTTGAGAAAACAGTGAGCCAGACAACTTCAGTCTATGGCTAATCACCATACCCCACATCTTGCTTGGCCACTAGACCCCCAGATGAACCACATTTTGTCCCTCTGAACCTGTTCCCAGTGCCAATATGTATAGGAGTGACCTTCAGAAATGCCAAGCATCCACACCAGATTGGTGCTTCCTGGCATCTTCCCACTGTGGTTGTACCTACTGGGCTGGTCCCTAAGTGGGTGTGACATCAGGCACGGTGTCTAGCTCAGATTTGGAGCCCTCAAGCACCTTGGTGTACCTCCAGCACTGCCCATCCATCCCTGGGTACCTCATACTTTCCTGCTGCCTTACTGCTATGCCTAGCTCTCTGCAGAATATGAAAGCCAGAGGTGCAGGAAGAGAGCAGGGGCTCCCAGGGCTCAGCTCGACTTTACAAGGGGACAAATGGACCATTTCATTTCCCAAAATAGCCTTCCAAGAACACTCCCATACGGGGCCGTAAAAAAAGCCTTAGACCCAAGATTTTTCAGAGGGGATTTTATATCTGTGAGTATCTATTGAGTTTTATGCCCCTTCAGGGTGTCCGTGGGCTGTGGGGCAGAGTGGGAAAGGCCTTTCATTAAACACTGGAAGCAAGCAATGGCTAGAAACAAGTTGGGCTCTTCGCCCTCTAGTTTTAAGGTAATTCTTGAGAGTTTTAAAACTCCCTTCCTGGCCTAGAGCAGGCAGTGGGCTGAAGCGCAGCGCCCTCTGGTGGTTGATGGTGTTTGGAGTCCCAGCCCCAGGTCATGCAGGGAGGCTGAAAGCCTGGGACACTAGCCAAGACAACCAACAGCACAGAATGGATGGGGACTAGGGACTGGGGACCGTGAGGGGCTGCTGGCCCATAGCATGGACTGAGTCCAGGTGCCCCTGTGCACCTGTAGTCATGTAAAGGGCATACACATGTGTGTGCACACACAGGGGCGTGCTTGTGGTCATGAGGAGCTCTGAGGGGCAAGGTCACCCATAGTGACTTAGGAAAGCATAAGATTCTCTTGGGTTCCCTCTCCCCAGTGCCCAGGTCTGGATCCAGGACAACCCCCCCTCCCCCAATGTTTCCCTCTCACTCGCCTTCTTCATTTATCCTTTCCACTTACTGGCACGTTTCTTGCACGCTCACACGCATGTGCACACACAAACACACCACACACAGAGTTTAGGAGTGGGGGGTCATTATTAGACGGCCTAGGGCACAACTCCCTTAAGGAAATATGAGAACAAGGGCAGACTCTCCTAACACAGGAGGCTGGCGCTCTCTGAGGTTGGAGGTATGCTGGCTTGAGGTGGAGGGCAGCTAGGAGTCTAGCCCACATCCCCTTCCTACCACAAAGCAGCTGCATCTCACACATAGACAACCCACGCCTGCGGGACTACAACATGTGCCCAGAGGTCCCCATGATGTGTCTTGGCACATCCCCTTTCTGCCCTCTATGTATTAAAGCCAAACAGCAGGTTCCAAGACCCTGGGTGCAGACGTAAAGTCGAGGCTTAAAGGGGTACATATCCACGCCACGGATCCCTTCTAAGTCTGCGAGAGGTGTGCAATGCAGGTGTGGCTGAGAATGCAGGCTCGAGAGAGCTGACTCCAGCTCCAGAAAGGGCGGCTTACTGGATCCCAGCCTCCGTTCAGAACTATGGAGGAACGCTGCTTACTGGCTTGTCGCCCATGGCTTACTCGGCCCGCTTCCTTATACAAACCAGAACCACCCGCCCAGGGGGGTGCTGCTGCCCACAGTGCTCTGGGCCCTCCCACATCAATCAGTAATCAATAAAATCTCCCCCCCCCCCCACAAACAGGTCCACAGAATAATCTGGTGGAGGCAATTTCTCAATTGAAAGCTCTCTTCCCAGAGGGCTCTAGGTCAAAATGACAAAAACCAACCAGCACACCTGGCCTGTAACTGAACACTAGCCCTACCTAAACCATAATTGTCCTTGCTATGATCTATGCTATTCCTCCCTCATTAACAATGCTCTTCCTATCCAGTGTGAGCAATAACCCAGTGACCCGTAAAAGGCCCGAATGTTCCTGAGGGCCCAACAATCTCCATTTCCCATCAGCCTGTGAGGACACAGATTCCATAGGCCTCAGACCTCAGGCCTCCAACTGCCTGCAGTATTAGCTCCTTCTCTCACTCAGAGGCCCCCACTGTCAAGCTTTCCTGTCACATAGATCATACCAGAGGCTAAGACAGCCAGCGCAGAAGTCTAGAAACAGCTCCCTTCAGGGAGTCTAGAAAGGATACCAGTGTGTCCCCAAATCTATTTCCATCTGGAACCTCGAAACTTCTCCAGAGACAGCCTTCACTCTGCAGTGAGAGCAAGGGAGCTGGCCGGCACGACGCCCACCTCCACTGCTCCCCCAAATCTTGCATCCAGAGCACCCCACAAACACAGGTTGTAACTAAAAGTACGAAAATCAGGAAGCGGGATGTTGCTAACTCTCACGGCAGCATTAACTCATTCACTTGCACATATGGGGTATTTGGATCCCAGTGGGTCTGCTATATATACAGCTTATTATACAGTAGGTGCGACTTTGGGAGAATTAATGTTACCATAGGAACATTTGGATCAAGGCTGGCTTCCAGGGAGGAGAGAGAAAAAATAAGTTTTCCTGCTCAACGTACTTCTCTGTTTGGAGTTGCAGAGAGGAAGGAGCCCTGTAATCGAGTCAAATGAGGCAAGGAGGGGCTTCCCCTGGTGGCTTGGGGAAGGTGAGAATTCCTGGAAGCAGCTTTCTGAAGAGAGAAAACTGAAAGTTAGGAACCAAAGCCAGAAGCCCCTGTAGCTCAGAGGACTGGGAGGGAGGGTACAGGGACAAAGCCCTCCCTGCCTAGAAGTGAGGGGAGGAAGGACAAAGCTGGAGCAGTGCCTTGTGGTCAGGCTAAACCACCCCAACTCTAAAATAAGATGTCCTGCTTACCCACCCCCATTCACCATGCCTTATTCTTCCAGGAGTCCATCATTTCTAGAAATACCATAAAAGCACAAGGGGGATCCAGGGTGAGATGGGGGCCCTGTTCCTGGTTAGGGCACATTGCAGAGACCCATCCTTGGCTGAAGAATAAGAAATGGATTGGGGGTTTGCTTCATCCACAGTGCACATAATAGTTCCCTTGTCGGAAGCAAAGTCCTCTGTCCATCTGTACATCCCCATCCCAAGCGAAGCTCCATTTCATAAAACAAAATCAACTTATGCATTAGCATAATCTCAACACAGCTTGGTATGCACTGAGTTTTCATAGGCTCTGACATTCACACACCTACCATCTCCTTTAGGAGAATACAGGAGTCTGGTGTCTCCTATCCCCTTCCCTGACTTTGCACATCTGGTGTTACTAACAAGTCACCAATTCCAAGACAGACCTGGCATAGTCATTTTACTCAATCCAAAGGCAGCTGGCCACCCTCGAGACTCATGCCCCAGGTAGACCCAACTCCCACCCAGGAAGCTGTATTATCGATTCTCTGCGCCCTTAGCATGTGGCAATCTGCCAGCTGTGCAGAGCCAGCCCAAAACAAGTTGGCTGAGGGAGTGAATGTTGAGTCCAAGATGAGAGCAAAGAAAGAGATTGAGAAGAGGGTTGGAGAGACTACTCGGTGGTTAAGAGCATTTGCAGCTTTTCTAAGGGATCCCAGTTTGGAGATCTCCAGCCCCCAGGTATGGAGATTCTAAACCACCCATAATTCCAGTCCCAGGAGGTTCAATGCCCTGCTGTGGCACGCGCGCGCGCGCGCACACACACACACACACACAGTTTAAAAAATATTTTAAAAAGAAGAAGAGGAGGAGGAGGAAGAAGAAGAAAGAAAGAACATTGCACCTCCACCATTTCCCAAATTCAACTAGCGCCTACTTTGTACCAGGTGCTCTTTGCCTTCAAAATACTCATGAGCCCGCTGAGGAAAGACAGGATGGCAGAACAGGGACAGTGTCTTACTCTGGTCTCTCTAGGATCCAAGCCAACACAGACCTGGAACAAACATTTGCCAACACCTCCAACAACCTCAAGATGGTGGTGCAGCAGGGAGCTGCTCAGGAGAAGTGGGAGATGTCAGAAGTGGGAAGCAAGAGGTCCTTTGTGAGTCACTGTCCAGCATGTAGTTCCTACATCCACCCAGGCTACCTCATGACTGTAACTAAAGTCCCCCTCCCCATTAGGCACTTCAGAAACCTTTCAAACACTGCAATGGGAATTCAGGGGACATTGCTGAAAAGGGGGCAGAAAGAATGTAAGACCTTGCCAGAGGACGGCCATGAAACAATGTTCTGGTCGTGACAGGGCTGTTGCACTCATGAATTCACAACAGCTGTGGATAGCTGGACAAGGCAGCTAGATCGGTCAACATTCCTGCAGGCAGCACTAATCGGACTCAGTGGGTTTCAGGGGGAAAATAAAAGAAAGAACACAAAAGTGGGAAGGAGAGATGTTGAGGGTGCTAGCAGGGTGGCCATGATCAAGATAAATTATATGCATGTATGAAATTCTCAAAGAATAAATAACAGATTTTTTTAAATACTCCAATAGGGTAAGGAGGACTGCTCCCAGTTTCACTTGAAGCCATATCTGTTTTTAAACGAATATATAAGAGAGGAATGGAATGTCTCAGTGCTTCCCAGGCTACCCCATCTTAGCACTGTGCGCTAAATATCCTAACACGCTGGGTGGCAGAGATCAAGTCCTGTAGGTGGGAGGAGACTACCCTGCACCCTCAAGGAAGGCTGCATCTGTCTTCCCACCCTTCAGTTAAAATAAGGGCAGATTTGCAGTGTTCTTCAGGTAACAGTTTGCCAAGTTTCTCATGACAGACCAGCTAGGGAGAAGGCGCTTTTAACATACCCTCAGATACTGGCTCTCCTTGGATGAGGGCAGACAGGTGGTTAAGGGATATCTGTTTGTTTAATCATCAAAAGGCCTGGACACTGCTGAGAAGGACCCTCTACAGTGGCTCTCTGGCTCCTCGAAGCGCCAACACGGTATCACCGTGCTGTGTTGAAGATCTTTCTCTTTGTTCCGTTCACTCACTTTTGTTCGAGCATGGTGTTTTTCATTCTGTCTGCGGCATGATTTTGAAATGAAGCAGTTTGTGTGCAGACAGCTGGTGTTACAACTGGCCTATTCCCTTCAGCCCCCACTAAGAGCCAACT
>CAJQZJ010000148.1:2197474-2207474 GCA_907164525.1 Lophiomys imhausi | reverse complement strand
AAGGTAATTAGCATATCCATCACTCCAAGCATTCATCGTGTCTTTGGGGCTTGGCGGGGGTGTAAGTTTTATTTTTAATTGGCCCACAATAATTGTACAAGCCGCAGTATTTTTAAATAGCTTTGAATCCATGCAGAGCCACGGTGATTTCTGAAACAATACGAGAGTTACAGGGACAGCCACCAAGGCCACTGTCACTCACACAGCACCTTCAGATCCCTCCCACAATCCAACATCACTGTCTTATTTACTCAATATTTCTCTGAGTCTCTTTATTTAAAGAAATTTATTTAGAAGGAATCTTTATCATGACCATAAAGGGAAATCAGTATCACTTGTCATAAATACAATAAAATGGTACCGTAAATGCCATTTTAAGTGGTGTTATTTAGCACTGGCTGAATACCGTTGCCTGCAGAACATTCTGAATTCAATGTGTAACCTCAGTTTATCGAATAAAGAGAGGTTAGTAAACACAAGGAGGCAGGTGCTAAAGGCCAATCTCCTGACACCATCAGGAGTCCAGAAGCAGATTGGGAGAGAAATTGCCTTGAATTCAGTGTTGTAGCCAGGTCTCCATGGCATTTCTCAGGCCACCAGAGGGACAGGCCCCACACTTCAAGCTTACCAGGATTCCAGGATGAAGCTGAATGAAGCCCAGTTGTGGGGCATCACCAAGACTGGCCAGTCTCCCATCAGCAGCAGAGCCTGAGGGGCCCTGACTTCCATTGAGCCTCGGGGAAACCTCCCCCCTCCATGCCCCAAGGCCACTGTTAGTCCTTGGGTAGCATCTTCTCCTGCCCCACGGAGGAAGGAATCAGATGTGAGAGAAGTCTAGGAAAGGTGTAAGGCAAGCATTCCTGGTGTGCTGGATGGGAAAAGAGCAGGGTGAGCCGTATGCACTGGCGTTTCTGAGTTACTGGCTGGGAAACATGATCTCTCCATGTCTGGAATGTTATCAAGCAAACTGCACGAGCCCCATTAGTGTTAGAAGCCCCTGTGTGAAATCACTGGGGTTATAGTTCCATCTGGGAAGCATTCGTTTCTGACCAGAAGTTCTATTACATGAGAATCCCATTATAAACAGTGCTACCAAATAGACCCGGATGATTGACACTTCGGGCAATCTCCTTCCATTATTTCATACCTCGCCAAGGAGCGAAAGATGAATGTGTCTGGGCCTTCCAAATGAGAAGAGATAGATGCCCTCAAGGGCTTTTTCTACTCTACTCCCTGTGACGTGGGATCCCATCCCTCTTCCTTGCTCCGATGAGCAAATATGAGAACTGGCATCACAGAAAGAGTGCACACAAAGTACATCCTGAACATTTTTTTTAAGATTTCTTTTTATGGGGCTGGAAAGATGGCTCAGTGACTAAAAGCATGAATTGTTCTTGCAGAGGACCAGGGTTCCATTCCCAGCACCCACATGATGGTTCACAATCATCTGTTATAACAGTTCCAGGGGATCTGATACTAACTTCTGGCCTCTGTGGGCAGCAAGCACTCATGTGGTGCACATACATGCATGCGGGCAAAACACTCACTCATAATTTAAAAAAAAAAATAAGATTTATGGGCTGGAGAGATGGCTCAGTGGGTAAGAGCACCAGCTGCTCTTCTAGAGGACACAGCCAGGGTCCAATTCCCAGCACCCACATGACAGCTCACAACTGTCAGTTATTCTAGATCCAAGGGATCCAACACTCTCACACAGACAGACAGACAGACAGACAGACAGACATGCAAGCAAAACACCTGTGCACATAAAAATAAAGTAAATAAATCATTTTTAAAATGAGATTTATTTTTATCTTAGCTATATACGTATGTGAGCATGTGTACAAGTGTGCAGTGCTCAAGAGAGCCAGAAGAGGCCATCGGATTCCACTGGGGCTGGAGTTTCACATAATTGTGAGCTACCCAATGTGGGTATTGGGAGTCCAACCTGGGTCTTCTGGAAAAGCAATGCTTGCTCTTAACTGTTGAGCCACCTCTCTAACACCCACCCCAAAACTCTTTTTACATTGAACCTAACCAGGATACATGATTCAGGTAGGCCGTTGGATTATCATTTGGTACCCAACATTCCCTTCCAGCCAGAGAGAAGAGAAGGAGACCATCCACTGATAACATTGTTAGGGTGTGATTCACCCGCCAGGTTTGTGTTTTGAACAACCAACCCCCATTTATAAGACAATTTTCAATGTAGTGGGGCTTGGCTAGGGAAGGGAGCCACTTCCTCCATACTCCTCACTTTCTGTCTGCCACCATGTGAGGCCTGTCCACATGTTCCCACTACACTAACGACATCATGCCTTCCCTGCCATGATTGACTGCAGTCCCCTGAAACTGTGAGTTAAAAATCAATCACCTCTCCATTAAGGTGCTTCAGCAGGGTATTTTAATCACAGCAATGAAAAACAACTAATACACATATCAAAGATACACTCTTCAAAAGCTTGAAAATATGTAATTTTTAAAACTAATTTTACATTTCTGGGAGGATGAAGCACGCAGGAGTTATTGGGGGCAGGGACATTGATCTCCAGACAGTAACAAAATTGCCAATTTGTATCCCAGTGGTTTCTCAAAGATGGGGTGCATAGGACACATGAGGCCTCTTATTTGCTCTGCATTTGCTTTGGCGGTTCATTCTTCCCAGGGGGAACAATTAGCCAGAAATATCATAATAACAGGGACACTGTCCACACAGCAGAATCAGGGGAGACATTCCTTGGGATGGAGCAGGGGTGGGGTGGGGACATGTGGTTATCTTCAGGTCTCAATAACCAATTCATCAGCCGTGGGTGCTCCTGCTTAGGGACGCTGGCTTGAAGAACCTTCAAGGTGGAATTGTTAGTCAGAGCCCATCTATGGGATGAACTCACAGGATGAGCCAGGCTTGGAGTTACCATGAGGACAACAGCTGTGCAAGCAAACCACTTCTAAGCTAAAGGAGAAATGGAGAAAAAGGCATCGAAGAGCCTAAGAGAGCCAGGGCTGAGGAGATGGGTTGGTCAGTAAAAGCCCTTGTCATATAGACACGAGAGCCCGAGTTTCAATGCACAGGGCCCACATACAGATGTTTTTACTTTTTTTTTTTTTTTTTTTTGGTTTTTCGAGACAGGGTTTCTCTGTGTATCCTTGGCTGTCCTGGACTCACTTTGTAGACCAGGCTGGCCTCGAACTCACAAAGATCCGCCTGCCTCTGCCTCCCAAGTGCTGGGAGCCGTGGTGGAAACCTATGATGCCAGCGCTAGGGAGGCAGAAACAGAAAGATTGTTGGACAAGCTCTGCGATCACTGAGAGACCCTGTCTCAAAAAACTAGAAGGGGGTAGGGAAAGAGACCCAGCGTTGACCTTGGCCCCGCGCACGCACACGTGGCACTCACACATGCGCATGAGCATGCCAGAAAAGGAAGAAAAGACAAACTGCTCCACAGCAGTGAGAGACCTACCATCTTTGAGAACTATGTAGCCGGGGTAGACTTGGATGGCACAAGTAACCAGTGGCAAATGGCTGGGGTCGCCGCCCAACCACACAGCACTTGCCTAGCATGCTCAGGGCCTTGTCTTCTATCTCCGGCATGGTAGCAGACGATGTCAAGAAATTACCGGCAGTGTACGGGTTAGGATGTAACCCCGACGGCACCACACCAACCCATCACGTGTAAAGTCCAGACAACAAAGACCAAACTGAGCTACAGAGTGATAGCTGCACGGTGCTCAGGACATGGTGGGGGCATGTCCTTGAAGCAGAGCCCAAGATTACCCCTGAGCCCCCACAGAATGCTTCTCCCTCCCACTGAAGCTCATGGTCTCCTTAGAACCAAGGCTACAAATTGCATGAAGAACAAGTAATTCAATTAACTCTATAGTCTGCGATGAAAAAAATAGGCCATTTTGCTAGCTCTAGTGGTGAACTAGTTTAACCCTGGTGCTCAGGAAATTCCCAGGCCAGACAGCATATTAAACCAGATCTTCAACTTAAGAACAATTACTGTCATTTATCAGCCTGAACAGCAATAACGCACAAATCGACAGCTTTCGGGAGGCAAAAAGCTAGCTAGGTGTAATGATATGCAAAGCCACAGCGGTCTACATTTTGAACTGTCTCCCTCCCATCAATACATCTCCAGCTACCTACAATTTATCAATACAAATGTGGTGCCCGATGAAGGCAAGACCAAGAAGATAAATATGAGCGGGGTGAGGGAAGAAAGGGCTCAGAAATGCTTGAATTTTAAAATGATGAAGTGCCGACCAGATTCTTAAAGCATTTTACATGCAATGACCCGATCACATCAAGTCCTCTTTGAAAAGAACAGAGAGAATAGGAGGGCTTTTTTTTTTTTTTTTTTTTTTTTTTTTTTTGTCTACCCCAAGGTTGCAGGCAGATGCTGTTCCTGTTTCGGTCCCTTTGCCTGGACCATGTCCCAAGAAGTGTGTGATCACTGACGGCTCTAATAAAAGTCATAACAATGATGCTAATTAGTGATGGATCTGCATATGGCCTGCCCCACATCTATGATTTCATCTTAATTACACCACATCTGCAAGAGAAAACGGAAGCGTGAGGTCCATTTTGAGTGATGGGGAAACCAGGGCATGCTGTGATTGAGGTACCCTCCACATTAGTCGTGAACTGGCAAGTACAGGGCAAGAATTAGACTCCCAGTTTGTCCCTCCAAAGTCAGTCTACCAAGAACTCAAGATGCAAGTGGAATTGCAAGAAGAACCACTTGTCTTCGTGTCACACACATACACACCAGCACTGGAAGTACCAACTCACACTGCTAACACTCAGGAAACTGAGGCAGGAGGGTCTCAAGTTCAAGGTCAAGCCTGAGCTACATAATGAGACCTTGTCATAGTGAGGTGGGATAGAAGAGGGAGAGGGAGGGAAGAAGATAATTGTACCTTTGTTATGATGGTTTGAATGAGAATGCTCTCCATAGGAGCCTATGTTTGAATACTTGGTCCCCAGTTGGTGGAATTGTTTGGGAAGGATTAGGAGGTGTGGCTTTGTTGGAGGAGGTGTGTCATTGGGGGTGGGCTTTGCGGTTTCTATAGTCTATGTCATTCTCACTTCTCTCTCCATCTCTCTCTGCCTCTCTCTGTCTCTCCCTGCCTCATGCCTGTGGATCAAAGTATGAGTTCTGAGCTAATGTATAGTGCCATGCCTGCTTGCCTCTTGCCTTGCTCCCCACCATAATAGTCATGGACTCTAACCTTGTGGAAGGAACTGTAAGCCCCAAATAAACTCTTTCTTCTATAAGTTGCTTTGGTCATGATGTCTGTCTTATCATCTTACTAAAAAAATAAAAGTAACTAAAACACTTGTAAAAGAATTTGATGAACTGAAATCTTCTGTTTTCATTTTCTCCCCTTTTATTAAAAAATAGATTTTTTTTCTCATACAATATATCCTGGTTACAGTTTCCCCTCCCTCTACTTCTCCAAGTTTCTCCCCTCTTCCTATCCCATCTGGATCCACTAGAAAACAACAGGCTTCTAAGATATAACAACAAAGCATAACAAATTAAGTTTAATATGATTAAAAAAAAGAAAAAAAAACAACAAAATAAAAGGAGCCCCAAGAAAAGTCACAAGAATCAGAGACCCACTCATGAGTCCCATAAAAATACTAAACTGAAAGCTATAATATACAAGCAGAGGACCTGGTGCACACATGTGCAGGCCCTGCACTTGCCGCTTCAGTCCCCGTGAGTTCATATGAGCTTTGCTCAGTTGATTTAGAGGGCCTTGTTCTCCTGGTGTCCTCTGTCCCCTCTGGTTCTTACACTTTCTGTCTCCTCTTCTGCCAGGTTCCCTGAGCTCTGAGGGAAGGGATTTGATAAAGATATCCATGTAGAGCTCTGTGTGTGTTCCAAGGTCTCTCACTCCCTACATAATGTCTGGCTGTGGGTCTCTGTATTTGTTCCCATCTGCTGCAGGAGGAAGCTTCTCTGATGATGGCTGAACAAGACACTGATCTATGAGTATAGCAGAATATCATTAGGAGTCGCTTTATTGGGTTTTTTTTTTTTTTGACTGTTAGTACTTGGTTTTACTCTAGGCCTCTGAGCTATCCAGTCTCTGGAGATTGGTCACCCAAAGAGTGTAGGTATGGGTTCCTTATTGTGGAGTGGGCCTTAAGTGAAATCCGACATTGGTTGGTTACTCCCACAAGCTTTGTGCCACCATTGCCCTAGCATATTTTGCAGGCAGGAAAGAGTGTCGATCAGAGGTTTCGTGGTTCATCTCACCAATGGAAGATGGTATGAACCTTCCATGTTACCATCCATGTAGAAGGTTCCATGTAGAACACTGAGACATTCCATGTAGAACCTTCCATGTAGACCCCTGAGACATTCCATGTAGAACCTTCCATGTAGAACCCTGAGACATTCCATGTAGAACCTTCCATGTAGAACCCTGAGACATTGAGGAAGCCTGCAAGGCTGTCAGTATTGTTATCATCCTTATCCTCAATGCCATTGTCATCAAGCCAGAGACATTTGCTAAGCACTCGAGTTGTTAGGATTTTTCTCAACAACCAAGAGAGGGTGGCCATTAAATTTCATCATTCTTGTGAGGAAACATTCAGTGCACAGGTGAGGCAGAGAACATCCCATGATGAGCTAAGGAGATCCCAGCTTAGAAGGGCTGACGGTGAAGAGAATGCACCAGCCCATGGATGTGAAAGGTTCCTAGGGCTTTGGGCAGGAGTGAATCAGAAACTGACACTCTGAGGACCACCTGGGACAGCCTTCTACGCCTACACAACACTCAGACCAACAGAGTCCAAACCAAAAATCATGCCGACAGTGCCTTGCACAGTGCCTGAATCAATTGCTTTAGCTACCCAGACAGGGTACATGGATTAATTGAGAATGGATCACATGTCCCACCCTGGAGCATCAGAGCAAAGCCTGTGGGTGCAGAGAAGTTTCTTATGCACTCAACAGAGCCAAACTGAGAGGACTGTGTGTTCGGATGCAGTTCATACCCACAACAATGCCTGGAGAGCCTACCCCAACTCCTCTTCTCATCCCTCTTTCTTCTCCCTCTCCCTGACCCTGCCTGCCTAAAAAGAGAGAGAGAGCATTATAAATCCCAATCTTGGAATGACCCCAAAATTTTTAGTTCCTCTGGCAAGGAAGCCCAGAGTTCACTCATGAGTTTGAACATAAGACATAACCCTTACTTGTGCCGAATGCCCTGTGGTTTTCTACCATATCTGCCCATGTCACTAGAATGAGACACAGCCACAAAACTGGGAAGCTTCTGGAGATGAATTATCCATCCGCTAGGATCCAGAATGCCATCTACTGAACAATACTAAGTACCCGTGTAGCCATGCCTCATATACACTTAAATTTTTTTCATGACAAAGCAGATTAGGTGATTGCTGTAAGACTTGGAGAGACAGAGACACCAAAAATACTTTAAGGAAACACTTAATGTTTTAATTAGTTATGGTTCTTTTCCTGTCTTCATTAAACTTAATTTGGGGGTCTAGTTCAGTATTAGAGCATTTCCCTAAAGTGTGAAGCCTCAGGTCCCATCACCTGCACTAAAAATACAAGTACATAAGTAAGTACATATAGACATTCCGTGGGGAAGGAAGACCCCCCCACACACATATAGACAGGGAGAATAATGAACACTAAATCTCAGAGTAGCTAAAGTGAATCAGTTTGTTTTATGAGCTTTTGCAAAGTCACGGAGACTAGCATAATGTTAAAATGGCGGGGCACACAGCACCAGCACAGAGAGAAGCTTTTACGGCTCTGGACACAGATCCCTCCCCTGCTTCCTCTCTGGCTGAGTCATCCAACTACAGTCATACCCATCACCTGCCCCTTATATTTATATGCTTCTCAACAAAGAATGTACATGGGTTCTCTCCACATTTTACGTCCTGTTTATTTTAGGGTTTAGTAGACGAGTAACCTCGTTACTTCTGCAGGTTGGTATGCAAGCTTGACTGTCCATAAGCTTTCATTCCAATTTTCCAGTTTTCTCATGGGTAGCTAGACCAGGGGGTGTTAGCAGGGGCAGCATCTTTTTTTCATCTGTAGCTGACCTTAAGGTGGCTCAAGGCACTCTTGTTTTAACAATGAACCATTTTTCAATTCTTCGCTAAGGATGTACTTATTTTTATTCTATGAATGTTTTTTGCCTATGTGCCGGCTAGTTTTATGGCAGCCTAACCCAAGACCAAATCATTTTGGAAGAGGGAACATTAATTGAGAAAATACCCTTGCTAGATTGGCCTGTGGGCAAACCTATGGTGCTTTCTCTTAATTAGTGATGGACAGGGGAGGCCCAGCCCATTGTGGGTGGAGCCGTCCCTGGGCTGGTGGCCCTGGGTTCTAAAAGAAAGCAGGCTGAGCAAGCCATGGGGAGCTAGCCAGTAAGCAGCTCCCCTCCATGGCCTCTGCATCAGCTCCTGCCTCCAGGTTCCTGCCCTGTTTGAGTTCCTGTCCTGACTTCCTTTGCTGATGAACACCAATGTGGAAGAATAAGTGAAACCCTTTCCTCTCCAAGTTCCTTTTGTTCATGATTTTCATCATAGCAATAGAAAGCTTAGCTAAGACAGTCTACATATATGTATACACAACTTACGCATGGCTGGGGTCCTCAGAGGCTAGGAGAGGGTGTTGTATCACCTGGAAGTCGAATTACAGGTGGTGGCGAGCTGCCACGTGGGTGCTGGGAACTAAACTCGGGTCCTCCACAAGATCAACAAGTGCTCTTAAACACTGTTTTGTCTATTAGGTTTTTTTTTTGTTTTGTTTTGTTTTCTTACCATGCAGGCAAATGTGCACCCTCAATGTTTTCCCATAGTTAGCCCAAGTGATTATTATTGAAACTAAGCAAAGGAGCGGTATCTCCTTTGTGCCCTCTGACAACCATGCCTTTTTCACCCTGCCCAAAGGTAGTTACTGTCCCAGTGTCTACCAACACAGTTCAAGTTTTTCTTAGTTGAGTTGGGGGGGTATATAAATGGAGTTTCACAGTGAATGCTACAGAGCCTTGATTTCTTCTTTCAAAAGAAGGGAAGGAGTGAGGGTGTTGATTAAAACATGTTATATACATGTGTGAAATTCTCAAAGAATATGAGTCACTCAGTTTGTCAGACATAAACTAGTTCATTCATTTGTTTTTCTTGTCACTTAATAATCCTTTATAAGAATACCCTGCAGTTTGTTTATCTAATCTTTTCATGGAGATCTTTTGGAATTTTTTAATACTTATTTTTTAGAGATTTATTTAGTTTTATCTTACTTGTATACATTTTGCCTGCATAAATGTACATGCACCCTTGGAGGCCAGAAGAGGGCGTCAGACACCCCACCCCCACCCCAGAACTAGAATTACAGACAGCTGGGAGCCACCATGGGGGGGCTGGGAATCAAACTCAGGACCTCTTGAAGAGCAGCCAGTGCTCTTAACCACTGAGCCATCTTTCCAGCCTCTCTTTTAGATTATTATTGTAAACATTCTGGTGCATATGCAGACATTTCTGTTGGGTTTCTCTGTAGGAAGAGAAATCTGAGGTCACATGTTCACCTTCAGTATAAAAACAATGCCTTCCAAGTACGTACACCAATTTATGCTTCCAGCAACAATAGCACCTTTCTGTAGAGGTCATTTATTTCTGCTCCTAAGAATCAACTAAAGACATGCACCATGGGAGACAGTTACAGATTCCTTTGTAAATGACAGGAATATGAATTAGTATATCCAGCATGGAAATCAGTCCAGAGCTCTTCAAAATATTAAAGACAGAACTCACACAGGATCAAGATTGGACACTCTAAGGGCACACAGTCAAAAGAACCAAAGGCAAATTACTATAAAGATCCCCACAGACCCATGGATGTCAGTGCCCCTCAAGGGATGACCAAGGGATAAAGAAAAGGACTACACACACACACACACACACACACACACATACACACATACACACACACACACACACACA
>CAJQZJ010000148.1:2142930-2173706 GCA_907164525.1 Lophiomys imhausi | reverse complement strand
ATTTAAACATACATCCCAGGATCTGAACATGCACCCCAAGAACTGAGTAAGCACCCCAGGATCTGAGCATGCACTCCAGGATCTGAGCATGCACCAAAGGATCAGAACATGCACCCCAGGATCTGAACATGCACTCCAGGATCTCAGCATGCACCACAGGATCTGAGCATGCAGTCAAGGATCTGAGCATGCATCCCAGGATCTGAGCATGCATCCCAGGATCTGAGCATGCACCCCAGGATCTGAGTAAGCACCCCAGGATCTGAGTATGCACTCCAGGATCTGAGTATGCACCCCAGGATCTGAGCATGCACTCAAGGATCTGAGCATGCACTCCAGGATCTGAGCATGCACTCCAGGATCTGAGCATGCACCAAAGGATCTGAACATGCACCCCAGGATCTGAACATGCACTCCAGGATCTCAGCATGCACCACAGGATCTGAGCATGCACACAAGGATCTGAGCATGCACTCCAGGATCTGAACATGCATCCCAGGATCTGGGCATGCACCCCAGGATCTGAGTATGCACCCCAGGATCTGAGCATGCACCCCAGGATCTGAGTATGCACCCCAGGATCTGTATCTATGGAAAAGCAATGAAGCATCATGGGAGGGAAGATCTCCAGCTCAAGGCTAGCTTGGATACAGAGTGAGTTCAAGATCAGCTTGTGCTACAATAAGATCCTGTCCAGAAAAAAAATAAGAAGATGACTGATAGATCCATCGATAGGCAGATAGATTATAGACAGACAGGCAGGCAGATAGATAGGTAGATAGATAATAGATCCAGAGGAAGATGAGGATCAACAGTAAGAGATGGGGGAAGATAACAGCGTGTCTCCTGGAGATGCTACCATAAAGGCACACAAGCTCCATGGAAAGTACTGTTTGTTGTGGGGATGAAAGACAATGTGTATGCAATACTTAACACCCCACGGAAGCCTGCCACATGGTGGGGGTGGTGCAAAAGTCAACCCACTAAGCAAGAAAATTCAATCTCCTCCTGCAGGGCCACCCTGCCCAGGATGCTGTGGAAGCAGAGATTGGGGGTGGGGGCTGGAATGCAGCTCAGTGATAGAACATTTGCCTCTCCCCATGTATTATAATGGTACCTCAGGTTCAAACCAGCACTACACACACACAAACAACTAAAAATATTAAATTAGAAGCACAAGTAAGAGCCGTGTAAAGGGTTGTGGCTTCAGAACATAGAAAAAGAGAGTAGAGGGTAAGGGATGGAGTGTGGGCAGAAGGCAGAGGAGGCCTGGCCTAAGAACAGTACACTTCCCTAAGTGTGCCTCTCCCACATGCTCAGTAAAGGGAGACAGTGACAAGTGACTCCATGAAGGATGCCGCTGAAGCACTCAGAAGCCTTGTGGCTGGTGCCCTCACCTGCCACCCTCCACTCCTCTGATTTTTGTTCCCATATTCATGCCCACATGATGAACCCTCAGCAGCAGAGGACACCACCCCGGCTCCACCCACTTAGGAAAAAAAAGTGAAGATCACCAGCCAGCTCCCCCCAAAATAATTACTCCCTGCTTTGTTATCTAAGACTACTGCAAAAACAAAGACTTCCACAGACTTAGACTTGGCAGGGTCGTGGGGCAGGAGCTTCTCCTGTAGTATGGGTGAACTGAGAGGCCCCCCAGGTGGGCTGTACACACACCACCACACAGAGGATGTGGCCTGTGTTGTTTAGGATCTGGTCTGATGGGATCTGAGCACACCACAGGGAGCTGGCCAGGCAGGTTTCCAGAGCAGAGACTGAAAGGTCCCTCGGAAGGCTACTTGGGAGCCCACATAGTGGAAGAGGAGATGTATGTATGTAGCTCAATGGTACAACCAGCCTTTCCTGAGCATGCGCAAAGCCCAGGACTCAATCCCTAGCACCGCCAGAAAAGGGAGGGAGGGAGGGAGAGAGGAAGGAGTAATTTCATTTTAGACTTCATCCAGGAAAAAAAATTTACATATGTATGTATGTATGTATGTATGTATGTATGTATGTATGGCTGGGTACGGCAGCACACAGCTGTAACTTCAGCACTCAGGAAGTTGAAGTAGGATAAGAGTGAAATCTGGTCTAGCCTTAGCAAAACACTATCTTTAAAAGACAACATAAACACTGTGCTTACAGGAAACCCTCTGACAAGCTTCATGTGGTGTGGAGTGACACTCTAGGAGCATGTTGTATGACAGAGGTGAGCAGCCTCCCTCTGATAAATGACATGCTCCCTGGAGGGTCCTCTTCCCCCCCTCCCTTGTGTGTGAGAATAGGAACAAGGGAAGAACCGAGCCATGTGGTGTAGAAAAGAAAAAGATTTTGCATCCTGATGTGTTGAAGACCTGGATGAACATCTAGGTACCATTTAGGAAGCCACTGGGAATGACAGGCAGTAGTCACCAGAAACTAGAAACACCTGTAGAGGATGGCCCAAGGTCTTTATGCTATGATCTACAATACGATATTCATGATCTCATATGTGTGGGTTTTCCACAGCAAGCCATTTGTCCCCAGACATCACCTGGGTGCCCAGTGATTCAACTCGTTTCTGACACTGAGCAGAGAGACGTCAAGCCCCACAAGACCCCTACTTCGCATGCAGGTTACAGAGAACCATATCATCAAATCTCCTTTAATGTAAAAGTTTTCAGAATTTAATCCTGAGACCTTCTCATTCTTGCAGAGGTCAGCTGGTGAACACTCCATCCCTCTGATTGCTTGGTCTTTCTGGTAACCAGCCCTTTAGAGGCCCAACCTTGGTCACCTCATTAACATAAACTCAGATGCCACTGACCAGCTATCGCTCAGAAAACTCAAAAGATCTGGGGGGGTCTGAGACAGGAATTTAAGACTAAGACTAAATGTATTGTTTTGCTTTGTTTTTTCCCTTGGTGGGGAGGGACACCCAATCTTACTATGTAACTCAGTCTGATCTTGAACTTTCTATTTTGTCCAGGCAAAACTTGAACTCATGGTCCCCTGCTTTAGTCTCCCAAGTGCTGATGTCATAGGCAAGCACCCTCACGCCTGGGCTTGAATGGTTTTATTATTGTGTCACAAGACCCCCTTTTGCCACCACAGCAACCATTAAGGTTTTGTGGTTAAGGGCTTTAGGGATGTCGGAGAGTAATGTCCAAGCTGTCATGTGAGCCAAACACACACAGTACACTCAGAGTCAGGAAGCAGAGGATAAAGGCAGAGATGACACAGGAATTGGAGGCAAAGATAGAAACTCGTATGCAGCCCAGGCTGAGTTCTTGAGGCTTGGGAGAACTTCCTTTCCAGGAGAGCCTGCACATTTCCAACCCTGGGAGTCTAAGGCTCTAACTGTACTTTGATGTTCCGCACAACACAGCGTGAGGTCATGATGGTGATTAGCAGGACAGCCATATATTTCCATAAAGTGTGCTTGCTGCCACAGCATGATGAATCTTCTCACCAATTCCGTGCACAGAGCATTTCTCAGATTGAACCTTAAGATCACTTCAGATGCACTATTGATTTTCATTAGTTTAGTTTTCTCCATTCCTGAGTTCCTCGAAGCCATTCCCCAGTTTGATTTTTATCTGGCCGAACAATCTCCACCTCCTCTTCCTAGTCATTAGTTCATAAAACCTCAGGACTTGGGAGTCTGAGGAAGGAAGCTGATTTACATAGAAGTTCATCCTTGCAGAGAGATGATGGTTTCTGGTCTCCTGGAGCCAGTGGGAACTTCCCCCGCTGGCACAGTAGGAGCGTTGTGCACCATTTTCCTCCCAGATAAAACATTCTTTCTTGGAGGAAAGCTCATTAAAACTGAGAATATTCTAAGAGGGGCAGGGGTAAAACATTCAGTCCTTCCGTGGGGGATCTTTAAGCGCAGGAAGAAAACAATTCAAAGGCTTTAGGAAGTCCCTGAAACTGACCAGATACAGGAAGTGGCTCCTTTCCCAACCATACATAAGCAGTAAGGACTACTCAAAGACTCTCTCCTCAGACCAGCTGAGCCACCTAGAAGAAGTTCAGACCAACTGAGGATGCTCTCAAACCTACCCAGCTGCCTGCAGGCTGTGCAGGGAGCTCCAGGTTCCCAGCTTTGTGAGCTGCTGCTCATGCTGGGGAGGGCTTGGTGATGCTGCTGTCTTTAACTCAGTTCTGCTACTGTAAGTAACCCCAATAGAACTCACTGGGAAACCGAGTCAGTTAGATTCTGGTGGCATCCTTACTTTCGTCTGTCATCAGCCCCCTATTTGGGAGGAGTAGACATTTATTCTCACCTCCTGGGAATAGTGTCACCATGCAGCAAGGTGTCATCATGGAACCGGCAGTCTCGGGTGTGTCACACCCTTTTTATATAATAATGAATGCACCTTCTGGGATGAAGAAACATCCTCCCGGTTTTCAGATGTTCCCCATGAGGTATAAAGCCATAGGCTGTCTATGGGTTGCACTGAGCAGCCCTGCTACATAGGGCTCTTCCGGTGCTCATGTGCCCAGCCAACTTGCCCTTCTCTCACTGTTTTTTGTAGCTACTGGAACACACAGCATCAAGGCAGAACCCGTCCTCCATAAACAAGCATGATGATTTCCCAGAAGAGGCCTCTTTTGACATTGCAGGGGCCAGCCAGAACGGCGGGATCCCCCAGGTGCCCTTGCCGTGCCTCTCTTCTGATTCACTGTAATCGTGGAACAGATTACCTCTGCGTACAAGCAGCGAGATATTAAAATTGGACACCATTCTGACTCTGATATTGGGGAGCAATCACAGATGGCTTTGTGTAGAATGACTTCTATGACAAAGCAACAAGATGTACAACTCCACGGCTGTTAAAAATAGAGCCATGGACAGCGAAGCAGGAGGCGCTGCACCGGCAGCAGCTTGCACGTGAACAGAGATTAAGTCAAGAGACTGCTGCAGAGAAACACCCCACAAAGGACACCATGGCTTTCAGGGGGGCAGCAGGGACCTCATTCACAGTCCTCCATCTGGCCTGGGTGCTGAATTCCTACCCTGATCAGAACTGCCCACTCCAGAACTCAAAGCTAGGAGGGATGAACAGCCATGTTGCAAACACACCAAATAACAGGACTTCGAAAAGTTGTTGGTATGGAGTGGAGAGATGAGAAATTAAGAGCACTTCCTGCTTTTGTAGAGGACTGGG
This sequence comes from Lophiomys imhausi, assembly GCA_907164525.1. Lineage (NCBI taxonomy): Eukaryota > Metazoa > Chordata > Mammalia > Rodentia > Muridae > Lophiomys > Lophiomys imhausi. Next base: position 2,168,556 of record CAJQZJ010000148.1, on the reverse strand, counting down.
GCTCAAGGGTCCAAGCACCCACATCAGGTGGCTCACAATCATCCTTAATTCCAATTTCAGGGAATCCAGTGCCTTCCTCTGGTGTCCACAGGCAGCAGTCATACATGCAGATAAAACTCTCATACACATGAAACCAAAGTAACAATTTTTTGTATTGTGAAATTACCAGGCATGTTGGTTCACTCCTTTAATCCCCAGAAGCAGATATATCTCTATGAGTTCAAGTCCAACCTGGTTCCAGGCCATCCAGAGCTTTAGAGTGAGACCTTATCTCAAAAAAAAAAAAACTGGAAATGCTAGGAGGACAAAAACAGGATTGAATTATTAAAACGTACTAGCAAGGCTGGGATGGCAGCCACTCCTGCAGTCTGGGTAATGGGGAACTCACCTGTGAGGAGGCAGCATCTAAAATGGGTGTGAAAAAAAATTCAGGAATTTATAATGTTTGGGAAAGGTCTTGCACAACTTTATGGAGAAGAGTTATGAGTGTCAAAGTTAACAATAAATTTTTTTTTTTTTTTTTTTTTAGGATCTCAAGGGATGGCTCAAAGGTTAAGGGCACTACTTGCTCTTCCAGAGGATCCAGGTTCAGTTTCCAGCACCCAAATGACAGCTTGAAACTATGTACAACTTCAATTGTAGAGGATCTGATGCTCTCTTCTGGCCTCCTGAGGCACTACATACACACGGTACACATATATACACACCGACAAAATGCTCATATATATATATATATATATATATATATATATATATATATATATGGACTGAAAATGAATAAATAAGCCCTGTTTTACCATTCTCGGGTATTTTTGTTTATTCTGTTGCCTTTGTTTTTAGAAGCCAAGGAGCCAACTCACAGGAGATGTGAGTGGGTGTTTAACACTTGACTCTACAACATGAAAAAATATTTTAGGTCTTGTTTGCATATGATTTTCTTAACCTACTTCTTCAGTAGAACAAATGCCAAGCAGAGGTTAGAAAGAAATGCTATCATAAATGTAAACATCCACTTCATGAAGATACAAGCAAAGGCGGGCTCTTTTTCTGCCAAAACAAATTTTTCCCCATTTCTTATCTGCAAAGGTTAGACGAGGTCTTAACCTAATTGTTGGGTTGGGGATCCAAACTTCAAACTCAACCCTGTGGGTCTTGAAGCTAATCAAATGGAGAAGAGAGTGCCCTTGGTGAAGACCGCACTGTGTGTGCTGGAAGTGGGTAGCCTAAAGCAAACGGAGGGCACTGAGGAGAGAAGAAGATTTCTCTCAAAGGCAAGAGCATTGAGAAAGAGAAACTGCAAACAGATTAGTGAAAAGTGACTGGCTGCCTAACAGCAAATAGCATGTCTTCGCCTGCTGCAAAGGAATCACACTGACTAGTTCCAAGTGCTTTGGGTTTGCGCATGGCCTCTGTCTAATGAGACACAGCTTTCAGCCAGTTGGATTTCACATTGTTCGGTGCCAGCTTGGCAATTTGTTTTGAATCAAACTCTTCAGCCTACTAACCTGGTGGGTAAGACTTCTGGGTGGGCAGCCAGAATCTTGACTGGATTTCTTTCTTAAAGAAAAAGAAAAAAGAAATTGGTGTTGGTGGTAGTAGCTTTGAGGATAAAGAGAGTGAGTTCAGAGGTGGACATGGTGGTACACACCAGTAATTCTGATGATGTGTCAAGAGGCTGAGGCAAGAGGATCACAAGTTTAAGGGCAACAGAGGGAGGAAGGGAAGGAGGGAGGAAGAAAAGAGTCCAGTTGGATTGTTGTGTTGACATTTTGAACCCAGAAATAGGGTCTTACCACATAGTTGCAGTGGATAGCTAAGGGCAATGGTGACAGGCTGGGTTGTCTTGGGGACCTCTGGGGCTTCCCTGACCAGTGTCTCCTATGGAGGTATCCCATGCCTTCCATGCCATATTTCATTCAATAATTCACATCTTCTGGGAGAGCCATTTTCAAGCCATTCTTGTGCTTCCATTTGAACTCTCTTTTGTTTAAACTATCATTTGGAATTACCTTATTAGCTAGTAAGCAAGACTTTAGTCCAGAGCAAAGGAGCTCCAAAGGGTAAGAATTTAGAAACAAAGTCATCAGTAATAGTTAACTGTGGTAGTAAGTTTGATCAGAGTAAGGAATGCCTCAAGGATTCATGAAGCCCACCTCTGGGTGGTGCTATGATGCCATTTCCAGAGGCAATTGGATCCTGAGGGTTCTCACCTACACCAGTGGATTATCCAGTGATGGGCTGATAATACAGTGGAGGTGGAGCTGAGTTTGAAGATGTAGGTTGGTGTAGGTGTGTTCTTATGACTGTCTCTTCCCCTAGTCCTTTCCTGTGTCCTGTCCTCTCTGCTTCCTCTCTATTATAAGATGAGCTGTTCCTTCAGGTGTCCCTACCGCCATGATACACTGCTTAAGAATGGGACCAACTTACTCTGGTCTCAAACCTTGGAAACTGTGAGCCAAAATAACTACCACCCCTGCTTTAAGCTCATTCCATATCCTGGTCACAGCAAGAGCAAAAGGAGCCAACACAAACTCCAGCCTCACTCATTTCAATGGCAAATACAAAAGTCCCTGGAGCCACCAAGATGGCTCAGAGGGGGCAAGTGCCTACTTCGTGAGTCTGATGACCTGGTTTGACCCCCAGATCCCTGGGGGGGGACACACAATAGCACTGTAACCCAGCACTCCATGGGCAGGCAAGTGAGATGAGGAAACAGGAGAATTACCTAGAAGCTCATGAGTCAGATAGCCTGGAGTACAGTGTCAGAAACAAGAGAGACCCTGAAGAGAAAGGAAAGAGACTTGATAGCTTTGACCTTGGAAGCTTTGGATGGTGTGGCACAGAAGAATAGAAGCCCTCACTCCAAGGAGGGCCAGGGGCAGGGACAATTGTTTCAAATCCTTCCCACAAGGTCAGAAGTAAGGTCAGAAGTAAGGCACAGAGAGGATCAACCTCCACAGAGCTAAAAATCTCCCAGCTTCTACTCCATTGAGAACAGCACATAGCTAATCGGCCCCTAGGCTGCTGATACGAGACAAAGAAAGCTGTTCTCTGTCAACATATGATGCTGAAATGACAATCATCCAGGGCTTGGATGGGGCAGCAACAAAAGCCTTTGACTTATAATGAAAGAGAAGGGTTTTCTTAGTTTAGAGAGGTCATGAAAACAAATGTGCCCACACACAAAGAAGCATGTGTTTGAGGAGTTATGTACTTAAATACACTTGCCACATGAGGGTGCGAGTGTGTGTGTGTGTGTGTGTGTGTGTGTGTGTACTTCAAACTTCCAGAATCCCAACAGATTTTCTGATAAGCTTCATGGTCCTTTTCAACTACCCAAACCAGAAAGATGACCCTGAGCAGTTGAATGCTGTTAAGAAAGTTCTAGTCATGCACACGAGGAAGAGCACTTGATTCTACTCAACACTGATGATTGATCCCAACAGTTTCTGCTCCCAATGTAGTCACTCCTCCAAGCATGGTCCCCTGGGCTGGCCCCAGAAGCTGAAAGGTGAAGGGCTCTAGCAGGCCTGAGTATGGCAAACATGTTACGGACCCGCTTGGCCTTTTACCCTTCTCCCTCATTTCCTATACCTTGCTGAACTGTACGAGCACATCCCTAAGGCTAGCCAACAAGGACCATTCCTTTTTTTGGCCACTTCCTCCTCCTCCTAAGATTGACCACCACAGTCAGCAAGTCAAAGTCCAGCAATCAAAATCCCCCTTTTGGCTACCCTAATTAACATGCCCAATCAAAGTTAACCAACTCACTCCAACATGGGGTTCCCCCTTTCCCTTTACAAACTGCCATTTGCTTTGTCTCCTCTCTATCCAGAGGCAGTCCTGTGTCCCTCTGGGGCAAATGTCCCTTCCCCTTCTTCCTTGTGGCTTTCCCCTTCTCCCTTGTCCTCTATCTCCTGTCTTTGTCTCTTATTCCCTGCCCTCTGTCCCCCTGGGCCAAATAAATCACTTTTGTGCTGAGAACTTGGTCTTGGGGTGTCTTATGCCGACTTCAAGGTACTTTCACAGGGCTCATTGGTTTTAAGCCAAGGTGTATTGATGGAAAAGTTGCAACACAGAGAACTAGGAATTTTTAAATGAATTTTATCATCTGCTTTCTTAATGTTTAGGGCAAATAAAATCAACTTTGGAAGACCTTTAGGACTTGTATTTGTTACTTTGTATTACTGTGGCCACACACCTTAAAGAAACAATGAAGTGGGGGGTATATTTGGGCTCATGGTGTCAGAGGGATTTCAGTTCATCATGGAGAAAGCTGCTCTACTCACGAGGCAGAAAACAATCACATCACCACAGTCCAGAGAGAAGGGGATGGGAACAGGGCCAGGCTTCAAAGCTTCAACCTTCAAAGCTCCCTTTCTCCCTCCCTCCACCAACTAGGCCCTACCTCTAAAAGTACCACAGCCTCCTGTGTGTTCAAACCATGAGCCTTGGGCTGGAGATACTACAGCTCAGAGGTTAAGAGCACTGGCTGCTCTTGCAGAGGATCTGAATTCGATCCCCAGCAACCAACATCAGGTGGCTCACAGCTCCAGGGGGATCCGACTCCTCTGGCCCCTTCAGGCATGTGCACATATCCACACACAGACACACGAATACATAATTCAAAATAACTTTAAAATTAATTTGTTGGGGCTGGAGAGATGGCTCAGTGGTTAAGAGCACTGACTGCTCTTACAGGTTCAATTCCCAGCACCCACAAGATGACTCACAACCTTCTGTAATCCCAGTTCCAGGGGACTCAATGCCCTCTTCTGACCTTCTTGGGTACCGGGCATGCATATAATACACAGACTTACGTTCAGATAAAATACCCATACAAATAAAAATTATTTTTAAAAAAATAACATGAGCAGACCCTGAATTAGGTGTTTTATAGGCCCCTGAGATCTTCCCTTTTCCCTGTCAATTCTGTTTAGATACCCACCCCTGTCTTTCCACTACCACTCCTTTGAATGTGTTTTGGGAACAAGAAACCGCCATCTTAGGGAACCTGCTCTCAATTTCTCTGCTACCTCTGTCGCTCTGCCTCTCTCTCTCGGTATCGTCAGCACGTGAAGCTGCAGCTATAATGCAGGTCACCCCTGGAACCCACACACACATGCTGCTGGTGGCACAATTCAAAGAATGTGTCTTGTTAGACCATTTTACTCAAATACTTCCCAACATAGTCCATCAACTCCCTCAACTGACACTGTCACCCAAATTGAATCAATACTTATTTGCAAGAGTGGAATAAGTATTTTATCTAATAACCAGCTTATTTGAGATTTGCAATGCTGGCTGCCATGACCAAAAGGCATTTCTCAAATTATTTACATTTAACCCTGCATTATCTCCTTCTTCGCATCAATTGCACTCAGATAAAAATGTGAGCATCTAACTGAATTCTGTTATAGACCACCTATGGCCTATCCATTTATGACAATTCCTCCAGAGCAAAAGGGGGTCAGTCAGAAGGGTGGTTACAGAAAACACTTATTGAGCACTTTTAACATGACAGATGCTGGGCTTGATCCACAGTGCGGGCGAGTTCTCTGTGCCTTGGTTGTGTCATGGCAGATCTTCACTCTCAATTTGACTAGATTTAGAATCACATAAGAGGCCAGTGAGGCACATTTGGGATGGGGGGATATTTCTAGAGTAGTTTGACCTTCTGGCCTCCTAGGGATCCTGCATGTGCATGACACACATAATGAACATAAACTCAGGAAGTCTCTCTTCTCTCTCTTCTCTCTCTCTCTCTCTCCCTCTCTCTCTCTCTCTTACCCACACACACACACACACACACACACAGGTCACATGCTTACTCCAGTCCCAACACACTCTATAGACAAGGTGTGCTGAGTTTGAGAAGAAAAGGGCTCTGAGTCCACAGAACCTCAACCATTTGATTTCTAGTCCAAATTTAGCCCAGTGTCCATACACCACAGAACGCTTCATGTTGGAATTTTTTAAAAACATCATATTGAGCTTGGCATAATGGGAACGTGCCTGTAATCCCAGCACTGGAGAGTTGGTTCAAAACCAGCCTGCACTACAGGGAGACTGAAAACAAACAAACAAAAAAATTTAAACCAGCAATACATTCTGAATTTACCTTTCTGACATCCCATAAATGACAAGTCAACAACCTCTCTCTTAAAATTAAAGAGGAAAAATGGAAAACTATGGGTGTAAACATTTTTAGTGTCTTGTATCTTAAGTAATTATACCATGATAGTGTGATAACCTGACAGCAATTGACAAGATAAAAATGCACAATAATCATGCATTGTCCCTGATGTAAGCAGTATGCTATCACCTAACATCCTGCCTTTTATAAAACTTCTTCACTGCTTGGACACCCCCTCCCAGGAATGAATATGCTTATTAAGGGGTTTTTTATATTTTCGTGTTTCTATTATAGTCATTTCTCAATAAATTTGTCTGACTCCTTTCATAAATACATCTCATTATTTCTCGTTTAAAAAAAATCACCTGGAGGAATGTCGTATATGAGATGACTCTTCCTATATAAAACCATAAATGATAAAGGGCTAGACAATAAGAAAACCCGTAAGCAGACAATAGGACACGAAATGCAATCGGGCAGATGTAAGGCATTATGGGTACGTTAACATCTTCAAAAGGAATATTTTACGATGCAAAAAGAAAATCTAGTTATACTACAGAATGAGGCAAGTCTCAGCTTTCACACAATTTGTCGCTGATTTCTTCATTTTGTTGTTAGAAACGTGTTTTTAGGACATTCTGGACAACTGGTAAAAACCATACACAATTCAAACAATGTTTTAGATAAGTTTTATTGACTTAATGCTCTAATAATAAAATTATAACAATCAGTATTATTGTGATTTATTGCAATTTTTACTTTCACTTTGTAATGGACTCAGAGCACGGCAGAATTGAGCGTGGCGTTGCTGCCACCTCAAGGTCCCTCACTGGAAATGAGATGGCTCAGTTCAGCCTAAACACAGTCAGGCACATAAGTAACCAAGAGTGGTATGGGTGGAAACACCACTTTGCAGTCACATCACAGTAAATCTAAACTTTTTTTTGCAATGGAACCCTGAGTTTTATATGCAGTTTCCAGTGAAAACATTTTCCAGTAATGCCAATGTGCACTATGAATTCAAGGTCCAAGAAGAAAGCTGTTAGACAGACCACAGTATGGGGAAGAAACACTGGTACAGCAAACTGAACATACTGTACATAGCTACCATGTTGGTGCGGCTTAGTCCAGATGCAGTGGCTTCTTAAAAAAACAAAAGTGCCCAAGTGTGCCTCTTTTTTACTGTGCTCTGTGGGCCCTTTCCTCATGTCCGGTCTTTCTGAGTTGATGACCTAAATGAAATTGACACTCCTCACCTGGATTTTTTTTCTTTTCAAAGTACCCCTCAAACCAGCAAAGGAAATTACAACGCACTAACTTCCTCATGGAAACCCAGGCTATTTTATTTTGTTTTTTACATTTATGATTTATTTGTGTTTGTCTGCGTGGGCTTGGGCATTGAGTGCAGGTGCCCTTGGGGGCCACAAGAGGGCATTGGGTTCCCCTTAGCTGGAATTAGCAGGGGGTTGTGGGCCACCTGACAAGGATGCTGGGAATCAGACTCAAGGCCTCAGCAAGAGCAGTATGAGCGCTAAACCACTGAGCCATCTCCCCAGCCCTAACACGAAGGTTTTGTTAGCAGACTGTCAGAGATCAGCTTTGGAAAACACTGGTTTTGCAAAGTGAAACTGTAAATTAAAAAGGAAGGAAATGTGCCAATATTTTCTCCCCAAATTTTAAAACATATATACCTTCTGACCAGGAATCCTGTTCTACCAACTTATTCCTCCGACACAATGTACATGTGTCCCCAAAACACATCTACAGGGTAGCTCACTACAGCAAGGGATTGCCAACCAAGTAAGTGTCCTTCAACACAAGACTTGTAAGGATGGTGAAGCCATAAGATTGGATTCTGCACACTCTTCACAGTCAGCAAGGCAGCTCTGTGTGTACCAATATGGCACCATTTCCCAAATCATATGGCTGAATAAGGTGGGGGAGCTATGTGTAAAACAGTGTGTGTGTGTGCATGTGTGTGTGTGTGTGTGTGTGTGTGTGTGTGTGTGTGTGTGTGTAGTGTGTACATATTTACATAGAGTCTCTTAGGAAAAAAATACAATAAATCATTAGCAAGTAGTTCCTTTGTTAAGGGAGTGGCAGCAAGTATACGGGAGACCTCATTGTCAGTGTGTCCATTTCTGTCTTGAATTTTATACTCTATATGCTTAATAATGACTCAAAATGTGTAAATAAAATAAAACCTTTTGAAAACTGCATTGGATTGCAATTCATCACGAAAGTCAATAACTGTGACAAAAAGACAAAGGAGGGTTGGGAGTGGAAAGAGAGGAGCCACAGGGACAGAGAGAAGGAAAGAGGGCTGGCCAGGGGTAGGTAGAAGAAAGCACTGTGCTCTGATCCAGCTGATCCCGCATTCCTCCCATCTCTTCTGATTTGCCGTCCATTTACCTTCTAGTCATCCGTTCTCATTCCAACTTGTCTGATTCCTCGTGTTCTGCCTGCCTCTATGAAGCCTCTATCGTCTCCACCAGGAGGCACAGGGCCAGCCCTCCTGCTCCTGGTGCCAGTGCACGGCTGTGCTTGCCAGGTAACCGCTTCGTGCACCCTGGACGTATAGAGAGTGTGAAGAAGCGGCATGAAGATTAACAGCCCCATCTGCCACCCGCCCTCTACTGGGACTCAAAGTAGTCTGTGGAGTTGTCTGTGCTCAGCTCGCTTCTTCTCTAAGACGCCATAGCCATGAACTTATCCTCCCATTGATCAACGCTGGCCAGCATGTGAGAGGGTGCACCAGGGAGGTTGAGAAAGCTAGAGAAATGAAATGCCACAAACTTGGGAGAAGGCAATGAGACCCACGGTGTTATGCATGGATTCTGAAATGTCTCCCATGTTTTTAAAGTTTTATACCCTAGCTGGCAGTGCTATTCTGGGAAGTTCTGGAAACTTTATGATGTGGAGCCTAGCTGAAGGAGAGCAGACCCTTGGAAGATATATTTATCCCCTCCTTCTCCCTCTCCCCTTCCCACTTTCTTTCTCTTCCTCCCCTCCTCTTCCTGTCAGCCCTAATTCCAACAGCTCTTCTCTGCCACAAGCTCCCCAAGCTATGAGGTTTGCTCAGCTGCAAGAAATCAAGCAACCATGAGCAAAACTGTCTGAAACCATGGGCCAAAATAAATCTCTCTTTCCTTGTTTCTGTCTGACATTTTTGGTCACAGTGACACAAAGGGAACTAGTACATACAATCTCACAAATGGACCCAGGACCGCAATAAACTAATGCGATGTCCGCAATGGAGATCTCTGCAGAGGAGTTGAAGCCTGCCAGCCAGGAAGAGAAGAGGGAGGAAGGAGATGAAGAAAATCAACTGTCCCTGGCTCCTGGCTTCATGCCTTGATTGGGTTCCTTTGCCTTTTCCTCTTTTATTAAAAAGCGTCTCTTGATCCTTCTATATAACTCCTTTCAAAGGAACATCATTTAACAGTAAATCCAAAATTCTATTTGGTATTACGTCACAACTCAAAGTCCACCAAACGCCCATCAGAACACTTTCATAAGCCATGGGCACACAACATTTCACAGGCACATATATTTCTGCTACCCAACTCTCCCACACACATATTGGTTCTCTTTTGTTACTAACTGAAAATGCTACAATTCAAACAGGAGTCATCCTTGCACCAACCCAGTGCACTTTTTAAAAGATCAGTGACATTTTTGCTACATTTGGAGGTTATTTGGAAAGCTAGAAGCAGAGGCTGGAGAGGTGGCTCAGTGTTTAAGAGGATCTTTTGTTCTTGCAGAAAACCCAAATTTGGTTCCCATCACCTAGATAAAGTGACTTAAAACTGTCTGGAATTCCAGCTCCAGGAGGATATGATTCCCCCTTCAGGACTACAAGGGTACTGCATGCTTATGTACATACACACACACACACACACACACACACACACACAAATAAAAATGAAGCAAAATCTTTCAATGTGCTCTTTCAGAGCAACAGAAAGGAAAACAGAACACCCTGTTAGAGACACTTCCAGAAAAGAAGGTGGTACAGAAACTAGGCCAAGACAGGCCTGTTGAGTCCAGGTGGAAGCTATGTGCTCCAGTGGCCCTGAACACACCACCTGACTACTCGGGTCCTCTCTGACAGACAGACATCTCTCCCTCTAGGACATACATTCTAAGATGTCTAACAATGAAGAAAGACCAGGAGAGCAAGCATGGAGCACAATGAAGAAAATTTCCAAACTTGAAATCCAGCCTGAACCAAGCCAAAGATGGGAAACTGACCTCTATTGTCTGCCTTCCTCCTTTATTTCTGTTCCTCCTTCCTTCCTCCCTCTTCACTTCCCCTCTTTCTTCCTTTCTTTTCAAGATTTTAACATGCATGTAAACTAAAAGACCATTTCAAAAGCATGTTTGCCTCCACGTCCACCTTTCTCTTTCTTCATAATTATCTGCCATCCCCAACATACAAGCAGATATATTTAAAAAATACTCCCACCTGAGCAAATGACCCAAACTCGGTTCTGAAAAGACATTCTAGAAAAATCTGAGCCTTGCTGAAGATAAAAGGTATGTCAAGAGAGGTGGAGAAGGGCAGGGTCAGTCTCTGAAGCCATGGCTGGAACCTCACAGAACTGAGCCCTGAGCACAGTGAGCAAGCGTGGTTGGAGAATGATCACCCCTGGGAGAGCTGAAAGGGAGAATTAAGGGGTAAAGGGACTCCTTGAGACAGTGCCTGTGGATGGGGGAAGGAATTCTCTAGAAAGGAAGGACTAAGGAAACTTTACAATGAGAGGCTGGCTTGGTTAGCAAGTCTCCAGCATGACTTCTGCCATGATTATCATTGGCTGTCACCAATCTGAAGTTCCCCTGTCCTGTGCTCCCACCACAGTAGCAAAGTGGATTGGACAATCCTTCTGAAACCATCGCTGGTAGGCCAGGGTTTCAAAGATTTTTATTCCACGTTTAAGAGATTTACAGGAAATCTCCAGGCAGTTAAGCTGAGGAGCTCAGACTGTCTTTCATATGGCTGGAAGCCAGCCATTTGGAAGGCTGGCTTTAATACCTGGGATATGGAGTCACACAGTCAGGAAGCAGCCCTGACCCCAGTAAGGTCAGTGCCATGGCCAACTACCCTGGGCTCAATTTAGAGACATAACTATGGCAACGACTGTGCCCAATCAGTTATTAGAGGAGATTTATTGACGGATATGCTTGAATAGCAGGGCCATTAATTGCAATTACCAGACAAGACACTTTGCTCATCTTGGGAGACTAAATGCCAAAATGCCCTAACAACTTTAAAATCCCATTTGCTTCTGGGCTCTCTGCTGGTCTCACAGAGTTTGCTCCAGAGTCCCAATCTGAAGGTGGGGCTGAAGTGGGAGGGGAGAGAGAGAGAAAAAGGCATCACGTGACATGGCCCCATCGGAGGAAGACCGCAAGAGCTTGGTGCTGGGGTGGGAGCTTAAGAATTGCATGTATTCCCTACAAGACCATCCTTCACAAAGGCAAGGGAGATAAAAGCAGACCCACCCTCTGGATCCCATCAATAATTATAAACAAAATACCTAGCATCGTTATTTTCTAATCCACAATACTCCTTTTCTCTAACATACTCAACTCAGGCTTTATCCCACTGCTTATCCCAAGCCTAGAAAACTCATCACTGAATTTCATCCTTCTGGTCTACCCAATGGTAGATCAGAACTCCCCCTGAACACTCCCTCCTGTACTTTACAGGGTCTCTCTATGTAGCCCTGGCTTTCCTAGAAATCACTATGTAGACCAGACTGACCTCAAACCCACAAAGATCTTCCTGCCTCTGCCTCTCAAGTGCTAAAACATGTGACCCACCACATCCAGCCCTCCTGCACCTTCTACTCCTTTCTTCTTAGCACTGAAGTTGTACTATGCACTGGTCTGTCTGTTCAGTGGCCTCTTTCTATCTCCCTGGTAAGACTTAATGGTCCGTGAGAGCAGACATTCACTCTGTTCTTTCCACTGCTGGACTGTGAGCACCTACCACACAGTCCACATTCAAGAAATACTTATTAAGGGCCAATGAGATGACTCAGTGTGTAGAAGTGTTAGCATGAAGCCCTGATGACCTGAGTTCAACCCCTAGATCCCATAAAGTGGAAGAAATGAATCAGTTCAAAAGAGTTGTCCTCTGACCTACACACACACACACACGTGTACACACACACACACACACACACACACACACAAGTGAGTATTTGTTGAAAGCCAAGCATGATGGCACACACTGTCACCTCTACACTCGGGAGGTCCTGAGGCAGAAGAATCATGAGTTCAAGGCTATGGTGCACATACATGCATATGTCCACTGACATAAAATAAAATGAAGAAATCTAATAAAAATTAAAATAAAAATACTTTTTAAATATATAAAAAGATACGGTTTTGGGGACTAAAGAGATAGCCCAGTGGTCAAGAGCATGAACTGCTCTTCCTGAATTTACTTCTTCGCAACACCCATGCCTGGTGGATTGCCACCACCTGTAACTCCAGTACTAGGATATCTGACACCCCTCTCTGGCCTCCTCAGGCACTGCACTCATGGGCATATACAGAGAGACATATAAATACACACAAAGTGATAATATCACTTGATAATTTCATCTATACAGACAAAGCATCAAGGCTGTACTTATAGTGAAGTTAGCGAGGTAGGCAATGGTTTAGAGTCTCTCAACAGAGAGTTGAATGTGGCTTTTCCATCTAAAGCTACGGGAAGGCAAATCCCACTTCTTGAACTATCTGCCAAGAGTCTGGACTACAAGAATTCTCAAGTAACAGACATGAACACCTCACAGATGTAAAAGGGCTGTATCACGTACCCCTTTATTCTTCATCTTCTTGCTGTTATAACAGGCAGGAGGACCTTTGGTGAATGTGGTGACTCAAGAAACTGGAAGTTTCCATACATAACCCTGAGGCCCACTGTCTTAGGGTTACTACTGCTGTGATGAAACACCATAACCAAAGCCTCCTATCATCCATGTGTGGAAAGGAATAGACACTGACCTGAGAAGACACGCATAGACTATAGCTATGGGGCCTAAGCCATGAAGAGTGGGTAAAGGATTGAACCTGGTCAGAAAGGTCAAGGAAGGCTTCCCTCGAAAAATAGTTGTTTAGTTAAGATTCAAATACTGAGAGAAACACACTGCAGAAGGAGGAAGCAAAGCATGTGGAAAGGCAAAACACATCCATGAGGACGGGCAGCCTTGATGGAGCTGAGACTGGGCATCACTGAAGACATCAGGCTGGACCTTGAAAGATGCCATTTGCAGATTTTCAGGCCCCTTCCTGTTACCGAAGTTTTTAATTATTATTTAACACTTATTTATTTATTACTATATTCACTTATAACAAATACCAACAATTTCTTAACTATTAACCCTATAAATTCTTACAATCCTTTTAACTTAACCACTAAACCTATTGACAATTATTTTCCTAACCTTTTAGAAGGTTACAGTCTCTGGGGCAAGTCCTCAGTCGTCAGGAACATAGTCTTTGTTGTAGATTCTTTAACGCACTTAGCAGTCCTTTTTCTGGAATATCTCAGATGTAGGTTCGTCAGGGTAAGTTGGTTATTGCAGTCTCACCTTAAATAAGGCTTGATGCATTCTTCTTTTAGGGAGACCTCAGCCCCTTCGCATCAGCAATTCTGTCACTCTACCTCAGAGTCCTTAAAGCCAGGCACAGTTTCCTTTTGGCCACTGTTCAGACAGATCAAACCCCTCTAGGCAAAAGCTGAGCCACAGGGTTTAGTCCTTGGCCTTTTAGTGTCTTGCTCAGGCTTTCTTTGCTCACCAGCTTCTTTCTGCCTCAGGGAAATCTGGCCATCAAATGATGGCCAGCCCTTTTTCCAGCAGGACTCTTAGAGCTCTCTAGCATCAGTGGTATCTTCTCTTTCATGGGGCTCCATGCATTGTCCTTAAATAGGAGGAACTCTGTTTCAGCTTAATTTGGGCTCTGCCCACTTAGCAGCTGACAACAATGTCAGGCCAGATACTTTGTTTCTTTAAGTTCATTAAGGCTTTCCTGTTTTCCTGACTTCAACCTTGTTTTTCAGTCCATTGAGTCTCCTGTTTGTTTCCTGTTTTCACCTGACTTCAACCTTGTTTTTCCACAAGCTGATAAGCTAAATCGCTCACAGCCAAGTTGATCTTCATGCCCCAAGTTAAGAGACTGCATCAGATACCACTAGATATTTTCTAAATCTAATTTAATTATTCTAACTCCCTACACTTTCAGAAAGGGAAAGGTTGAGGACTATTGCTGTAAGTCAGATATGCTGTCCTCCAAAGGCCCATATATTAAAGTTTTGGTCGTGGGTTGGGGAGGCAGTGGAGACTTCAAGAGCTGGAGTGGGATATAGTAGGAAGAAATGAGGTGACAATATGTCCCCAAGACAGGTTCTAGACCCCCAAGACCCATGTCTTGTTTTTCCCTACTTCTCAGTCACCACAAGGCAAACAGCTCTGCCCTGTCACATGCTCCCACCAGGATGTACTGTCTGGCCACAGGCCCACAGTAACAGGGCCAGGTGACCATGAACCAAGAAAACAAACCCTGAGTTGATCTCAGATATTTGTGACAGTAATAGAAGCCTTAAAGGAGGCTAACATGCATATCCCATAGGTTAAAGCAACAGCTTGCTGGGTGTCAGGTCCATACATTCTATTTGCTGTAGCAGGAAACTGGAAAATAGACTAAGAAATCACAAAGAAAGGCCGACAGCAAGGGTTAAAATGAAAAGGATTCCGAGGTCCTCTTAAAGTAATCAGAGAAAGAGGGCTGGAGAGATGGCTCATAGGAGCACTTATAGCTCTTCTAGAGGACCTTTGGCTCCCACCACTGGCATCAGGCAGGTCACAGCCTACCTGTAACTCCAGCTCTAGGTAAGTATCCGGTGCCTACTTCTGGTCTCCACAGGCACCTACACTCACACATGCACATGCTCCCACACAGACACACATATATACACATCATTTTAAAATCAAGAAAATCAGCCGGGCGGTGGTGGCACACGCCTTTAATCCCAGCACTTGGGAGGCAGAGGCAGGCGGATCTCTGTGAGTTCAAGGCCAACCTGGTCTACAAAGCGAGTCCAGGACAGCCAAGGATATACAGAGAAACCCTGTCTCGAAAAAAACAAAAAAAAAATGTAAAAACAAAAAAGCCGGGCAGTGGTGGCGCACGCCTTTAATCCCAGCACTTGGGAGGCAGAGGCAGGTGGATCTCTGTGAGTTTGAAGCCAGCCTGGTCTACAAAGTGAGTTCAGGACAGCCAGGGCTACACAGAGAAACCCTGTCTCGAAAAAAACAAAAAAAAAAATCAAGAAAATCTCTGCCCCTAGAGGCATTGCAGATGTGGCTGCTGTGTCACATATGCATCAGTAAGTGGCAGAGAGGAGAGAAGCTATGTCTACTTTCAGTGTTCTGACCGATGAATATCTGAATGGATAGTAGCCTAACATTCCTGGGTGGATGGGGGAAAAAGCTGGATACCACCACCACTTCGGCATCATGGGACCTGGAAGGGGAGCTAGCCTGTGTCAACCACCATTCCAGCACCAGATGGGCTCCCAGGACAGAAAACAAGCCAGACCAGAGACTAGAGGAGCTCTGCCGGACCCTAGATGAGGGGGTTGTGGGTGAGCCAGCTCCAAGGGAGTAAATGTGGGAGAGCCAGCCATGCCTTTTGTCTGCTTGGTGGTGGTGTTGGCAAGGGACGGATGCCCTCCCCTCTGTTTTGCCCTCACCACCAGAGACAGGACAGGAGATCTGGCCCCAATGGGGTCACAAGAGCAGGAGAGCTGTTCCTGCCCCTCACATGCAGCACTCAGGAGTGTAGGCCCTGCACCTTTCCTGGGCAGCACATTTCAGCTGGCCCTGGATGTGGGGGTTGTGGGTGAGCCATCCCTGGGGGAGCCAGCCCTGCCTTCTGTCTGCTTTGTGGTGTTAGTGGGGGAGAGATCCCCTTTTCACTCTCTTGCTCTTACCACAGGTAGCAGATGGGAGAGTTGGCCCTGATGTGGTCATGAAAGCAGGATTGCTGGTCCAACACCTTACCTGCTGCAGCACTTGGGAGAGCAGGCCCTGCAAGTGAGGGTTGCTGGCCTAGAACCAGGGCTTTAGTTGGCCCACCCCAACATACACCCCATGAATGAACTGTTGGAGTGCATGAAGAGGCCAGTTCCAAAGACCCAAAACTACAGGATCTCCATAACACAGGACAATTAACAGCATATCTGAGAGGACTCCCAGTAAGATTCTAGGACTGACAAAGTAGCAGAAGCCAGAGGCCTCATACCAGACCAAGAAGTCATTATAATGAACATTTGCAAGCAAAAATGTGTGGACAAGAGGGAATATTGTAGGACACACTGAGACACACTACAGCTTCCACAATGATATTTATATGTGGGGAGGAGGTTGCAAGGAGGGTGGGTCTGGGGGGAGGTGGGAGAGGAGAGGGAACAGGGTGCATAATATGAAATTCACAAAATAAAAAAAAACAATAAAAAGAAAAATGTGAAAAAATAAAAGAAGATAAAATCAAGGAACTCTAGAAAGTCAATCAGAAGAGGTTGCATTCGGGGAAAACATCCTGAGAGAGACATTAGGCCAGGCTTCACCACCACCACTGCAGGGCTCTACAAAGGAGTGGGAATGAACCTCCAAGCATATTTGCACCAAGGATTGGTTCAGTCACCCAAGGAGCTTGTCCCTTCAACTAACACACAGAAAGACAATACAGTAGCTGTGTTTCTTGTGCTGTTGCCAATATTACTATGCATCAGTATAGCAGGGTTCTAATTTTAATTTGCACAAAAATCACAAAATTTTCCTGCTGTGAGGAACCTTAAACAGCATCTGAATATATGTGCATTTTCCAGCCTTCTCACACATGTTTTCATGAATACTTTATTTCTTATTAATATGCATGTTTGGAATGCTTTTTTTATTTTTTTTCCAGTTTTACTTATCTTTCCTTTATATATGTGAGTGTTTTGCCTACTTGTGTACTACATGCATACATCATACAGGGAGACCAGAAGAGGGAGTCAGATCGTCTAGATTGGAGTTGCAGACAGTTGTGACCCACCCTGTGAGTGCTGGGAATTGAACTCTCGTCCTCTGGAAGAGCAGCCAGTACTTTTAACCACTGAGCCATCTCCCTAGACCATGTTTGGAACACTTTAAATAAAATGTATCTTTGTGTATTGTTGGGGTAGTGTTAAGCATTCTAAATGTTAATTAATTAGTCCTGCTTGCTGTCTGTTTCTTTCATTGACTCTGATTGGTTAAATAAAATGCTGAGGCCTGAGATTGGGCAAAAACAGAGAAAGGTGGGACTCCCTGAGATTAGAACAGGAAGCCTGCACTTTAGACAGAGGATTAAGCATTTCAGCCAGCAGCAGGAAGAAGAAAGCATTCCAGCCAGGAGCAGCAGGAAGGAGGCACACACCATGGGTTAGAAAAAAGAACCTCATTCCACATGGCCAGGAACATCGGCATATCGTGGAGAATGGCAGTCCAAGGGAACGTACGTACATATGGGGTCATATTTGGGTAATAGAATTAAGAGCTAGCTTAGATGGGCTAAGATTGCTTAATTCAGGCCAAGGCTTGTAAAATCCACGTGGTCTCTGTGTGCTCATTTATAATGGCAGCTTAAGAATTAACAGCTGCCCAACCAATTAAATATAATATAAATACTGCAACATAATTTAATTAAGTTCTTTTTTTTTTTACAGTCTATGGACTAGACCTATGTGTGTATGGCTTTTCATGCCTCCCTTACACCTAATCGGTAGGATGGACACATATACACATGCACACACACACACACACAGGATGTACCCAGAAAGCGCTCAATAGATGCTATTAGCTGACTGACTTAGTGATGGCAAACCAAAGGCTGAGAGTGAATCTGATGGTCAGTGCCACACAATGGAGAAATTGGTCATGCTTCCATTTAGAAGAATCTGATTTTTTTTTCCTTTATTTTTTATTTCTTCAAGTTACATCTCAATCGCAGTCGCCTCCCTATTCCCCCCTCCAGTCCCACCCTCCCACCCTCAACTCCCCATCCTCTTCACTTTTTTTTTTTTTTGAAGTTTAAGGTATACCTTATTTCCCTGTACAGTTTCCCCTTTCAGTCCAACAAATGGCTCTTTCTCTTATAATAATAATAGAAGAATCTGATTTTTAAAAAGCAATAGGACCGGGCCAAAAGTGTAGCTCAGTGACAGAGTGCTCACTGAGCATGCACAGGGCCCTAGGTTCCAAGCCCAGCACTGCAAACAACAATCAAAAGAGTAGAAAATATGATCTTCCAAAACGTGTCCTGTAGGCTCCTAAAAGAATGAACACACAGAGAGAGAGAGAGAGATCTAGAACCCAAGTCTCCACCCCTTTCCACACAGGGAAGATGGGTCCTTCCATCTGGCAGGGTGAACGTGGATCAAACAGAATACAAAGGGCACCATGCAGCTGACTTAGAGGTCAAAGGGAAATAAGAGTAAGCAATGTGGAGCATGTTGTCACTGTGGAAAAGGAGTAGTAGGTGTTCATAGGTGACAGCTGAGGCCACTAAGGCTTCCCTTTGCTTGATCCCTGAGTGTCACCCTGGATACCAAACAAGCTCCTACACTCTGTGCCGACATGCTATGTGTCCTACATGTTTTAGTGTGAGCACTTTTCCACACAGAGGACAGACATCTCAGGTGAAACCTGGAGAAACCAGCCGCTAGATGTCATTGTTGCTGCTGAAATATCCAATCTGGAGCCCTCAAACACTGAAATCTGAAGAGAACAGTGTGGATCTGGGTAAGCCATTCAAGTCATGTAAATTCTATGCGCTTTCAACACACCAGAGCCAAGTCCAACGGTTTCTGGACTTCTTAATCAAAATGTCTCTAAATTTTGGGGTGTTAAGGTATGTTCAATTGCCAACAAAATCCATACTGAGGAAAAATAGGCTTAGCCTCACGTGGTCACATGGAACTTGGCTCCAAAGTTCACACCCCAACTCTAAACTGAGGACATGTCTCCTCTTCTGTGCGTCCTTTGATGTGTGCAACTGTCTGCCACTGGCCTGCACTACACACCAATGCTTCCCATCCAGGACATTCTGAAGGGGCAAGAGAGGCTGGCCATCTCTCAACTCCTGTTTCCAATTGACCACCAAAAGTTCACAAGCCCTCTCATGGTGTCCCTTCATTTTGGGTCACACTTCTCTGAATCGTTTGCAGATATAGTACTTACTGGTCACTCCCCAACAGTCAGTAATGTCAGCGCCTCATATATATTAAGTTCTTTCAAGTTGTTCAGGGTGTATGTGTACTTTGCTTCCATATATGGATGTGTGCCGTGTGCATACAGCACCCAAGGAAGCCAGGAGCAGGTGTGAGATCCCATGGAACTGGAGTTATAGGCAGTGTAGAGCTACCATGTGGGTACTAGGTACTTCTGGAAAAAACGACCAGTGCTCATAATTGCTGAGCCATCTCTTCAGCCCCGCTTTAAGCTTTAACAAGGCTTTGAGTATGGCAGTCCTCAAGTTATGATAAAAAAATAAGGCACAGAGAGATTAAGTAATACACGAGGTCCCACAGCTAGCAGGTGCTAGAAGAATCTAAAAGTATGGGTAAAATTGAGTTCACAGGCTAGACTCTTAGAACTCCCAAGCCATCCCTAAGACCAACACCTTGGTCCCTAACTCCATGTCAACTTCATTCTCTCTCCTAAGCCAACTTTCTCCCTGAACACTCTCTTTGAGGTGAGTATTAGTTCACTGAGACAGGGTCTCACAGTGTAACCTAGGCTGCCCTCAAACTCAGCAGTCCTTCCGCCCCAGTCCCACAATTGCTAGCACAGCAGGCATGTACCACCATGATCAGCTCCAGAAGACTGACGTCTAGTGCTTCCTCTAGCTAAATCCATGCCTAGGAGCAGGGGCACTAAGAGAAATCACTGTTCCATTCGATGGCTG
This sequence comes from Lophiomys imhausi, assembly GCA_907164525.1. NCBI lineage: Eukaryota > Metazoa > Chordata > Mammalia > Rodentia > Muridae > Lophiomys > Lophiomys imhausi. The sequence continues at coordinate 2,148,413 of CAJQZJ010000148.1, read as the reverse complement.
ACCACAGATACATTCAAGACCCTGTCCCCAGCCAGAGGAAACATCAATGAACAAGACTGGCAGGCTCCTAGGGCCCAGTGGGAACATTGCTGCCACCGGGGTAGACAGATGCTGAGGCAGCAATGGTGGCGGCGCCTGTGACTAATGACAGAGCAGTTCACACACACACGTGCGTGGAGAAGCATGGCAGAGCCCCAGCCACAGAGCCTCTACCTGCAAAGCCCTCTTGAGATGTTCTCTACCTGGTTCAGCCACAACTCCGAGACGCCCTCCAGCCGCCTCACTGTCCCTGCACCAAGCCCTCCATGCCAGCCAGAGGACTCTCCAGCATCCAGGCTCTTGTACAGCCTAGCATGCCTGCATTCATGCCAGTCTATTGTCTTCACATGTGCCCAGAAGGCCCATAGTTTTAATCTTATGTGTATGGGGGTGTTTTGCCAGCATGTATGTCTGTGCACCATGTACATGCCTCGTCCGTGGAAGCCAGAAAAAGGCACGGGGTACCCTGGGGCTGGAGTTACATATGGTTGTTGGCCACCATGGGGGTGCTGAGGATCTAACCTGAGTCCTCTGGAAGAGCAGCAAGTGCTCTTAACAGTAGAGCCATCTCTCCAGCCCCTGAGGATGATGACCTATTTTTGAGGCTTCTTGCTACCAAGAGCTGATCACAAAGTAATCCCTGCATGTGACTCTGAAGACAGGAGCTGAAGGAGAAAGTCAGATCAGCAGGATGAATGTCACAGGAGCCTGGTCACCTCCTCAGAAAAGCCTGAAGCCACCCACATGCCTGGTACTGAATATGCCACACTCAGCTCAAGATACATTGCGGCAGGGCTCTCCTAACTGTGTGGGCACTTACAATAAGGCCAGAAAGGCCATAGAGACTTTGCCCTGGGCGTTCTCTGGGCACTATGTGCATTTCCCCTCCTTTTCCCAATGTTCCCCATGCTTGTTTTTTCATCATACATGAAGAAATAAACGCTGAGGGCCTAAAGACTGTCTTCGTTGGCTATGTTTTCTATCTCTGGTGTTTGTTTGTTTGTTTGTTCTGTGGTTGTGGCTTTTTGGGTTGATTTGTTTGCAATATTGGAGATGATTGAACCTAGAACCTCCCGAATGCAAAGCAAGCACTCTACTGCTGAACTATGTCCCCAGCCCCCTTTTCTTCCCACTGTTTTTTGTTTGTTTGTTTTAATTTTTGAGACAAAAGTCTCACTGAGTTGTCCAGGTTGGCCTTGAACTTGCAGTCCTCCTGCCTCAGCCTTCTGGGTGCCTGGGATTATTACAGGCCTGTACCACCTAGCTTGATTATCCTCCATTTGACAATCCTTCTTTGTTTTGAGACATGGTCTTATTATGTATGTAGCCCAGGCTGGCCTCAAATTTATGATCTTCTGCTTCGGTTCCCTCTAAGAGCCAGGAATACTGGCATCTAGCACCACACCAGCTTTCCTAACCACTGAAAGAAGCAAGAGTCATAACTCCATGCTGGCACAGTGGCGGCTGTCGCTGTTGCTGCTTGCTCCTCCTAGTCTAGCACATCAAGAGGAGCTGTCAAAATAACAAATGACATATTTTGAAGTCCAGGATTACCCTCAGCTAGATTTCCTTGGTATGATAGACAGTTACCTCTCCCGTTAGTGTCTCTCTTCAGCTCCTGCTTTTCATTTTCTTCCTCTGCCACTCTCATCAATAAAGGTCTCTGGTCTCAGGAAAGCACCCGCTCTCTGGGAAGAATTCAGCAGTATCCCATTACAACCCTTGTGAGAAGCAGGTACTATTACCTGTCAACAGGGTTTGGGGCATAGCAAATAGCTCCCGCCTCCATTCAGCTGGGCTCCTACCTGGCTCCTACTCGGATACAGTGGCAAAAGGAGACAGTCCTTTTGAAGACCTCAAAATCTCATTTTCATTCCCCTTGCAGAGAAGAGAGTGCCTTTATTGACAGAGACGACTGAAAATTGCTTAAAAATTGCCAATAACCAGTCTGCATTGAGGCAGAGAGACAGTCTGGCTGAATCGAGCCCCCTGCTACAGCGTGTCTTCCCTTGCTGCAGCCCAGAGTCTATGGCACGTGCAGACTCGCCCACAAGGAGCCTCCTGTCATCCTCAGAAGCCTCTTCCTCCTCCTCCACGCCCAGCCTGCTGCTGCAGTTTCCTGGATCTCCACCACACACCACCACACTTTCAGGGAATCACTGCCAGAAACCGAACTCTTAGGCCAATTCAGGGACCCAAGGTCACGCCCTGGGTTGGGCTGGGCTAGCTGGACAAGGGAAATGGCTCACTTCCCACTGGAGTGCCTGGTGGCATGACTGCACATCCAAGATAGGCCACTAGATGTCACTGCCACAGAGTTTTCTTTTTCGTTATTTTTCTTTTCTTTTTGGGGGGGGTGAGGGTGGGTGGAGGTGGGATGGGCAGTGCAGCCCAGGCTAGTCTGGGACTCATCCTCCTGCTGTTGTACCTCTTCCTGGTACTGAACTTACAGGAGTATGCATCTCTACACCCATCAAGTAATTTTTTCTTTTCCTATTTTCTTTTTCTCAATACTAGGAATAGAATCCAGGGCATTGTCCAGCTAGGCCATTCTCACCCCGAATTCATGTCCTTACTCCCAGATCCTTGAGATGGATTCTCCAGCAAGGAGAGCTCTAGACTAAATTCCACCTCAGCCTGCATGGCACAGCCTTTCTGCTTACTATGACTGGGCTACTCAGGGGGATTTTTCTAAATGAATTAGCATCGAAACAGCTAAGCTGAAACTTAGGCCAGATGCGTGTCAGCTAGAGCCAACAACAGTTGTCACAGTAGGCCTCTCTGCTCTTTCTCCTCTTCTTCCTGGCCATAGGTGATTGATGCACATTCTTCTGTTTTGTTTAGAACCTCATAGGAAATAAGCCAAGGGGCTGGAGCCGTGGCTCAGTGGTTAAGAACACTGACTGCTCTTGCAGGGGACCCAAGTTCAGCTCTCAGTGTTGGAGAAAGATCTTATGCATGGTTTTCAAAAGCTGATTTCAATCCTCTGAGGTCTGGTTACCACACTTTCTGAGGCATTCTTTGATTGGATAATAAAAGTTGCTGATGGCCAATTAGCTGGGCAGAAAGAGTATAGGAAGCAGGACTTCCTGAGAGGAAGGTGGTACTGTAGGAAGAAAGGAACCCTGGGAAGAGACAGAGAAAGCAGGCTTTTCTCAAGGAGACACTGAAGAAGACAGATGTCTATGTAGGCTCAGAAGGTACAGAGAGCTCCATGGCTTGTTGGGACTAATTGGTTGGGTTAACTTAGGTGAGCTAGTTGAGAGTCTGCCCAGCTATGGCCTAAGCGTTGAAATAGTAAAAGGTCTTGGTGTGTTTATTTATTGGGGGAAAGGGCCACCCTGGGTCTCAGCTCTTTTCACCTGGAAACATAAGTCCACTCAGGCCTCCAGCTAAGGCCAGCCAGGCCCCTCCAACCTACAACAATCCCAGCACCTACCTAGAGGCTCATAACCATCTGCAACTCCAGTTCCAGGGGATCAGAGACCTTCTTCTGGCCTCTGCAGACACCAAACATGCATGTGGCACATGCATGTGGTACACAGACACACAAGCAGGCAAAACACTCAAGCACATAAAATAAAAATAAGTAAATTTTTAAAAAGAGATTAAAGCCAGGCATGCTGGTATGCACCTATCATTCCATCCCAGCTCAGGAGAGTGAGGCAGGAGGATCAAAGATCAAGGTCAGCTTGGGCAACATGGAGATCCTGTCTCAAGAGAAAAAAAAGGATAGGGACAAAAGAGTGTGCCTCACATCACTGGACATTTTATGTCTTTCATTTATTTGTATTTTTGTGCATTTGTGTATGTGTACCATGTGCATGTGTCTTATGTGTGTAAACATTAATTTGGACATGTGTGTCACAGCACAGGTATAGAAGTCAGAGGACAACCTTAGGCATTGCCCACTGCTTTCCAACTCATCTGAGACAGGGTCTCTTGGCCTGTGAGATTCTAGGGGTCCCCTTGTTTCTGTCTCCCACGCTTTCCTAGGAGTGCAAGGAATTGCAGACACTCACTCTCGGTGTCCAGCTCTTGGTGGGTTCTGGGGATTCAAACTCAGGTCCTTGCATTTGCACAAAAACACTTTTCACCTACTGAACCGCCTCCTGACTCCAGCACCAGTGACTTCAGATGCCAGTGTACTGCAAAAGTAACAGGGGTTGGCAGCTCTTACAGCGAGTGAGTGACAGGTGGGTAATTCACGATGGTTCTTGAGACTTGAACTATAATTATGAAGTATTTCTAGGTATATATTCAGGATGCAAAGTGTACAGAATCCAGAGCTAATGTTAATTTATTACTGACAGCTAGATATATGATAATATATCATGTCTTTTAATTGTACATTCCTTCTGACTAACATCGAGCAAACTTTTCATTCATTAATAAAGTCAAGACTTGCCATTACTCTTAATGATGAAGTTCCATTTTGAACCCAGAGGACCTCCTGTAATTAAACTCTGAACCTCCACAGGCTAGACATCTGAAGCTTTAAAAAAAGGGTAAATTGAACTTCTGGTTTTACAAGAGAGGTGAATAATGTCAGAAAGACAGAGCCCACCTGCTCAGTGCTCTAGAAGAGAAAGAGCAAAGTCAGAGGTGATTGCTGTCCACACTGTGCCCTTTTTCCTCCTGGCCCTAATGCCGACTCTCCCTCTGTCTCTCTTTTCTTTGTTTCCAGTGTGGGGATTGCACATGGCAGGCAAGGGCTCTACCCTAGAGTTACAATCTCAGCCCTTCTCCTTTTTGAGACAGGCTGACTTGGAATCCACTGTAATTCCCCTGCCTCTGCCGCCTGATTAGCTGAGATTACAAATGATCTTTCTTTTTAAAAAAAAAAATAAATTTTAGAGATTTATTTATTTTTATGTGTTTGAATCTTACCTGTATGTAAGAGTACCTCATACATGTCAGGTGCTCTCAGAGGCCAAAGAGAGCATCAAATGTCTAGAACTACACTTAGAGGCCACTATGAGCCACCACGTGGGTGCTGCGAACCAAACCTGGGTCCTCTAGAAGAGCAGTAAGTGCTCCTAACCAAGAGACATCTCTTCAGATCCAATCTTTCATTTTTTGAGACAATACATATTTTTTAAGACCACAATGCAAAAAAGCAAACAAAAACATTACTGCCAGCCAGACATGGTGGCAAATGTCTGTAATCCTTGGGAGGCTAAAGTGGGAAAATCTGGTTCCAGGCCAGACACTGACTCAAAAAAAACCTCTTAATTACTGTATTTTTTAATGCAGGTCACTTGCCTCATTCGGTTCCCTGCACTGTTCAAAAGATTTACACGATTAATCCCTCTACAAGAAAACTAATCTAATCTTATTTTACCAATGACAGTGTCCTTCGGAAATATCACAGCCTGAAAGACTTTTATTTATTGCGTGTGTGTGTGTGTGTGTGTGTGTGTGTGTGTGTGTGTGTGTGTGTG